>OW052220.1:172300817-172814817 GCA_932526605.1 Nephrotoma flavescens | reverse complement strand
AAACTCAATAAAGGAGAATTGTATACATGTATGTGTGAACAGAAAAGACAAAAAACAAAATGGCGGGGGCGAGCTTGTGCATGAAAGTAAAAGGCTATATTTGAAAATGTTAGAAGAAAAAGATGGCGGCATCAAAATGTGAGAGCAAAATAAAAATTTAGGTTTAAAATGAATATTTTTATTTTATTAAATTTGCGGTATAAAAATATACATACATATATACATATTATATACGAATCTAAATTATATTTTAGTTAATTTTTTAATTATTTTTTATTATTACACAATTTGAAATTATTCTTTGATTGTAATATTAAAAGTTTAAATAATTTTCCAAATAGGTACTATGATTATTGCACATCAAGTTTATTATTTTCGCATTTGTTTTCTACCTAAAAACTTAAAACTGAACTAGAAATTAATTAATTTATGAAAACAATATTTGAATAGATATAAAATATATTTTGATGTAATTTTATTTAAATTAACGCACATCTTTAAATTTTTTTAACAAAATTTTATAAAATTACCAAACTCATGTCGTGAACATGAAAAATAAAAACAAACCATGTACATTACACGCTATACACATTCCTACGAAAGAAAAATTGCAGTAACACAGTATACAGTAATAACAACACAGTATACATATACGCTACAAACACTATCATTATAATGTGAAGTTTAACTTTCGTTAATTTTGGATGAAAACGAAGGAAAATACTATGCTCAATTTTTACTTTCGTTTTGTTATACTTGGGAGCTATCAAAAAATATTGGTATTATAGTCGTGGTTTAAACTCTACTTTAATGTTATAATACTTTAATTTTGTTTATTATTTTTGTCAAGTGGCCGGTAAAGACATTTTTTGTTTTGATATACATTTCCATTTGTGATATTAAACAAAAAAAAATATATTTGTCAACAGAAAAAGTAATATAGTATTATAGTATGGGTTTACACCGCTTGCGATGTAAACTTGCCGGGTATTATACTTTATTAGCAAAAAAGTATTATACTATTAAAGTAGCTCTGGTGTAAACCCAGTATAAGTTTAGTACTTAAGTACGAATATCACCAGAAAAATTGAAAGTAAAAATACTTTGGATATTATCAATAATTTTCAAACATTAATGATATGCCACTTAATTAATAACTATTAATACAATATTGTCTTATTAAATTAATATAATTAATAGATTTTAGAGATATAAAGAGGATTAATAGAGGTGTAGCTTGGCTAAAAGAATTGTAGCTTGCGCATTTTGCGCATCTCCAGCTACAATAATAAATTTTCATCGTGTTTTAATAACTCAAGACACATATTTATGTTTTTATTTATTAAATAATTCATTAAAATAAATTATTTTTTGTGCATTTTATTTTTTTTATTTTATTATTAAATAACAAAGTCCTAAAACATTTGTTGTTTGCTATATCTGTCAAAATAAGTCAGTAAAATCGTTTGCGACGGCTTGGCCGACTTATTCAAGATGGCGTCAAATAAGTCAATAAGTTTGAAATAAGTCGGTGTTTGGGACACGGCCTGGATAAGTCGGTATAAGCAAATAAGTCGGTGTTTGGGACAGGGCCTAAGAACAATGAATAACCGATATAATAAAACTAAAAACATATAGGTTTCATTTAACAAATCCTAAATTTAAATATGCATTTAAGAAATAGAAATGCGTTGAGATGTGTAAATTTTAGGCTACTTTTCATTTTAAATTTTAGATTTCCCGCCGTAGAGAAACCTCTTTGGTTTCAAGCAATTTTTGTAAATAAATGGTTTCCCTTTCAGTCACGGTTTCATAACCAAAATCATTTAGTGATGATTCCCGTAATCTTTAAGGCGTAACAATCTTCGCACCATCGTAGCAATCTTGTTTTTACGTTGACAAGGCCAAATTTTTTATTTTCCTTCTCGATCACATATTTTTGAAGTTTAATATTTTTCACTGGAGACTCGGATTTTTCTATTTTCCGTACCTTCTTTATAATAGAAAAAATATTCACGTTGAGCTTCAGTAGACAGGATTTTTCCGTAGACCAACGAAAATTTACATTATCATTGTCGAATGGATAGTTTGTATCAAAATAAATTGACTCGGTGTCAATGGTATTATCCTCTTCGATTTCACTATATTCCTATGCAGTTGTTGCACAAGTCATAAATTGCAGGGCTGTGCATGAAATATTGAAATTTTGAAGTTCAAAAAAGGAATGAAGGGATCAGAAACAATTCGCAGTTTGTTTTACAAGATATTTTGGGAGATAAAAAAAATATTCGCATGTTGCGTATAAATATTCGAATAACGAATACTTAAATTTACCCCAAATTAATCGGATATTCGAATACTCGATTATTCGGATGGACTAAAACCACTTTCAAAATAAACGGTTCTTATGATATACCAATGAGGTTCGAAAAAGGAGACCAAGAAAATCTTGCACGAACTTATTAATTGCAATGTTTAGAACCTCTTATGTAGGTTCCCACCTAAATGGCTTTACAATAATTCGCATTCTATATTAAATGTTTTAGGGCGACCCATTTTAATATGGAGAAAATCTTTTCTCTCTTTTTTTCTATCGGGCTCAGGGCTTAAAATATTCGTTTCTATTAGAAATGACACTATGCAACTCCCCAGTAATACAAATCAGCGCACAAAGAGCGCATAAACAGCATATAATTAGAGCGCTCAATTTTTACTTCAAATTGATGCACCTAATTCCATGCTATTCGTATTGTTGTCGACCGAAAACTCGGCTTTGTTTCCCCTAAAAATTAATTTATCTCTCTTTCATTTCGATTTGAGTATAATATGTAACTGTTAACTGTTGGTTTATAATATTTTTTAATGTATTTTGTTATATCAAAAGCAAACACAATCATATGTTATTGATTGTGTTTGGCTTTGTTTGTATGTACCAAATGTGTATTGTCATTCACATTCAGATACAACTACACATTTTTTTAATTTTGTATACTTACTTTATATGTTATCCAAGTATTTCCATTTCCATCTGAAAAACATTTACAAACATCGTCATACGTATGCATTTATATGTTTCAAAACCACGCACATCTATTACCTTCAGCTGAAATCTGGAGACTGATAGAAATGAAATAACAATTTTTGAAATGAAATTGCTAAACAAGAGATTAGGTGGGGGTAAAAATGCAGTGCATAGAAGAAACCGAAGTAAATTTATTTGTTTTCTCGCTTCGACGTGTGCAAATGTTTCCATCTATTTCATTCTGCTATCAGCGTTTGTTTGTTGGGTCTTCAATGCGATCGGACCACGTTTAGGTGTCACTCGAATTCGTTTTTTGCAAAAAAAGCACTAAAACGATCATTAGTGACGTAAAAAAGTATTCGTTAATTCTATTTGAAAACAAAAAGAAATGGGAACTAAATTTTTCCTATCACAAATAGTAATGAATCGCATTGTATCTGCCAGAACACATCTATTTTAGGGTATCCGCTCGAAACGCGATATTTCAAAACGAGATATGGCAAAACGAGATATGGTACAAAACGCGATATTTCGAAACGCGATATTTCAAAACGCGATATGGTACAGATTATGCGTTGCGATGCGACGGGAGCGCAGCCACACACTGATACCGATCCTATGTACGTTCCTATCGACTTGTAAATTCCTATAAACTGAAATTAAACTTCCCCTTCACCCGCTTGATATAACCCTATCCTAAACTCCCGTTTTGTACCATATCGCGTTTTGTATCATAGAAATTCTTATGGATTTTCATACAATTAGTAAAGTAAAATTTGTTTTAGATTCGCATTTTATTTATTGCGTTTGTACGAGGAATCATAAAATACGATTCGTATGGAAATCAATACAAATTTTCTTGGCTACTTTGATTGAGAGCAATTGTTTATCATTTTATTTATATGCATTTTCCAATTCGCATTCGATTCCCTCCCGCGGACTCTATAATCGACGTGATTCACGTACATATATGGCGTTCGCATCCGACTTAGAGCACATTTTTGCGAAAATATTGGGCCAAGTGAATAAAAATAAGTAAAATATGCTTTTACTTTAATTTTATTTTGTCAAACAACTTTATCAGTGGAGATTAAACAAAACAGATAACTAAAATTGGTGGAGCAACAGTTAAGTAGTACTCGGCTCAACCGTTTTCTACTACAAATATTCTTTTAAATGGATAATATATTCTCAAATGGAAGTAAAAGCATTTACTTATTTTTATTCACTTGGCCGATTATTCTATCCCCCCGATTCTAACGTACAGTCACAGACGTATTTTCAGTCTTAAGCTAGGTATCCAGCTCGCGCTAAGATAAATTTTAACGCGGTCTCCACAAGTCTCCACTAAATTACAGATAAATTGTTAGCTAAAAAGTTTATGTAGAGATAAATTTTGACGTTTGTTTTATTTCTCCTACAACAAACAAAAATATAGTTCAATCGACTATTTAATAAGTATTTTTATAAACATTTAAAATTAAAAGTTAAAATTTTAGTTTTGGCTTCCTTTTTACACTTTCTCAATTTTCTGTATCCACTTTTTCGTAGTCAATCAAGTATTCTTCTTGATATTCGAAACATTCGTAATCTATAGAAAACTTTCATAATCTATAGAAAACTTTCATAATCTATAGAATTATTTAGTTCATCCATTAAAAAAAGTAGTTTTCACGTTGTGTTGTCAAAATTTATCTCAATTTTATCGTTCTAGGCAGATAAATTGCTGCGGAAACGTTTGTAGAGTTTTCACTAGCGCAGTCTATATGTGAGTGAGATAACTACAAACTTTTAGCGTGAGCTGCGTACCGCATCTGCGAAATCTCGAGCTAAATATTTTTTTGTTATTTCGCTAGCTAAATTTTACGTCAAATTTGTATGTAAAATTTATCTTAGCGCGAGCTGGATACCGACCTTTAGCAAATACTTTTGTCTTAGCGAAGACTCTAAACTTTTAATTCTTATTCTGCACTTAGTCTTATCTGTCAGTTGTCTTAAAAAATTGTCTTCGTTAATATCAGCGAAATAGGTGGTCTTAGGATTCATAATTTTGACATTAAAAAGAAACAATAATTATATTTATTTCGAATTGAACTGTCGCTTTTCGTTCATAAATTTGGTTTGGCAGCTCTACAAAAGTGTTTGGAGAGTTTATAATATATTATCTAAGACTACTGCCTTCAGAATTTCATTGAAGACTTTAGTCTTAAGCTTAGTACTCAGTTCAAAGTGAAATGAAATTTTAACGCGGTCTCCAAAAATCTATTTATTTTCGCGTGAAATAGAAATGAAATTTTATTTGGAGAATTTTTAATTTTAACGTATAAATTTGTAGGCATGCATAAATTAATTTCTTTATTTTACGTAAATAATTTAAGTTAAATTGACTTTAATTAAAATTTATGAATTTGTGGTATTAAAAAAATTTGTTTTTTGCTAAAGCCTAGTACTCAGTTCGATTTCACGTGAAATTTCCATACGATTTTACCAAAGTGAAATTAGAAATGAAAAATTTCATTTCTGTTTTCGTTTTGTAGTACTCAGTTCTCCAACGAAAAAACCAAGTGTGTTCAATACATCAAAGATGGCGCGCATAAACTCTCCAAATTATTTTCATGTGAAAATGTCTCGGCACATTATTTTCACGCGAAATTTTGACATTTGTTTGTTTTTGGCAAAAAACAAATTTTTTAATACCACAAATTCATAAATTTTAATTAAAGCCAATTTAATTTAAATTATTTACGTAAAATAAAGAAATTAATTTATGCATGTTTACAAATTTATACGTTAAAATTAAAAATTCTCCAAATAAAATTTCATTTCTATTTCACGCGAAAATAAATAGATTTTTGGAGACCGCGTTAAAATTTCATTTCACTTTGAACTGAGTACTAATACTGGGTTTACACCAGAGCTACTTTAATAGTATAATACTTTTTTGCTAATAAAGTATAATACCCGGCCAGTTTACATCGCAAGCGGTGTAAACCCATACTATAATACTATATTACTTTTTTGTTGACAAATATATTTTTTTTTGTTTAATATCACAAATGGAAATGTATATCGAAATAAAAAATGTCTTTACCGGCCACTTGAAAAAAATAATAAACAAAATTAGAGTATTATAACATTAAAGTAGAGTTTAAGCCACGACTATAATACCAATATTTTTTTGATAGCTATTATACTTTAATAGCAAAATAGTACGTGATAAAGTATTAAAGTATTTTAGTTTGAGTTTACACCAACATACTTTTTTGCTACATACTTTTATTCTACTGGTGTAAACGGGGTATAAGCTTAAAAACAAACAAATGTCAAAATTTCGCGTGAAAATAATGTGCCGAGACATTATTTTCACATGAAAATAATTTGGAGAGTTTATGCGCGCCATCTTTGATGTATTGAACACACTTGGTTTTTTCGTTGGAGAACTGAGTACTACAAAACGAAAACAGAAATGAAATTTTTCATTTCTAATTTCACTTTGGTAAAATCGTATGGAAATTTCACGTGAAATCGAACTGAGTACTAGGCTTTAAAAAAAAAGTCTTTACAATAAAGTTGTAGCTAAGATGGTCTGTAGTCTTATCGTCAGAATTGGGGGGTATGATTGCCGCGTTCCATAATTGGCGTTAGTAAAGTACTCGCAAGCACTTCTAGCTACTCATAACTACTCAATCAAAATTTTTGTTTTATGTTTTACTTCTTACTAGCAAATTTGCTTTTCATTGACCATCTACTCACAAGTACTTTGCTATTGCTAACGCCAATGGAAAGCGGCAAATATCAAAATGTGATGGAGTGGGCCCCTTAGACCAACACACACCCCGCTGGTTATAGTTTTAACCAACGCAGTGGCACCAAAATTATATCGATATATTCCTTTTCCGGCCAACATCACAATTGTGTGGGTTCCGACAGAGAATCATGTCAAACATTTATTTTTTATATATTTTAGTTTGTTATTTGTATAATAATAATAAAATAATTAATGTTATCAAACAAATAATTAATATGTAATCAAAAACAAATAATTACCCAATATGTTATATGCTTTTTTCAAAAAGAATTCCGATTTAACTGATTCGTCAAAATCCGGAAGAAATTACAACCTGTCATTTTTTGTCTGAGGATTATATTGGATAAATGTTATGGAAAGGACATTTCCGTTCAATCTCTTTGTAGATTTTCAACAAGCGTACGACAGCATAAAGAGGGGCACGTTGTGGGATGGTCCGTCCTATCTAGGCATAAACCGCTTCAAATAACATTCATTAAATGAAACACGTAAGAAAAACTTTTTCTTCCAACTTAATAGCGAATTCATTAATTTTTCGCTGAATGATCTGCTTTCTCAATAAATGAGCACAGGTAGTAACTTTTCACGAACTTGGCCGATAATTGCATTTGTAAGATAAACTAAACTTTGAAACTCATGGGAGCAAAACCAATTAAAACAGACAAAACTTTCTATTTCTTATTTTTATTCTAAACGGTTTTCCAATGAAAAAATTTTAGGTATTGAAAAAAATTACATCAAATTTTCCAATGTATTTGTTATGTTCGTACTTCATTTTGACTATTAATTTAAATTTTCCATTAAAATATTAAATAAATAGGTAAATTATAAAAACAAACTTTGTCAAATACGTTTCAGGTTTATTTTAAATAGAACTATTTAATTAAAAATACAAAATAATAAAAAGAATTTATAATTTTTTTATAAAATTAAAAATACGATTAATAAGGAAATTATTTACATAAATAACTAAAATTACATTTTTTGCTGTTGATTTTTGCGAAAATGAAATAAAATTATTTTGTGATGCTGCTGTAAATTTGGGAGAATAAGGATTAATCAATAAAAATAAGTATATGTATTTAAGAAAATATGTTTAATACTCAGTTTTACAATTAAATTTCAAATGTTTAAACATAAAACAGTTAAATTAGGTAAAATGAATTTTAATTTTAAAACTGAGATTCTCCATGTGCCACACGAAATTCCTGAAATATATTTTAAATTAAAACTACATGTATTGTTGCCAGTATCGCCATTAACGTTCATCCCTAATCCAAAACTTTGGTGTTTCTGAAAAACCTAGGAAAAAATATTTAAATCGCCACAAAATTTTATGGATTCTCCACACGATAGCCGGTGATTCCTGTTTAATAAAAAAAATTAGAAAGGTTAAATTTGTAAAGAAAATTATCATCACAAAACTTCTATTTCCAATTAAAATTTTCTTCTCCTTTGTACGATCAGTATCTCGATCGGAAATTACGGTTACGGGAACGGCCATTATTTGTGCGGGGTCGATTATTGGCGCGACCGCTGTTACCGCCACCACTCGAATTTTGGCCAACAAATCCTCCACCACCACCGCCGTTTCGTGAACTGTTATTATAGTTTTGAACTTTTCCGGAATATTTTCCAGATGGTGGTTGGTACACGCGCTGTGAACTTTCATTATTGTTGCGCATTTGTTTCGGGCCATTAATATCATGAGGTTTACCATTTTCAGCACCGAACGTAATAGGAGCATGACGTTTGTTACATGTTTTATCCTGGAGAAATAAAAATTTATCTAAATATTCAGTCAGCTAAATAGTAATTAAATCACATTACCACTTTTTTATTGACCCAAGACAATTGAATTTTTGATTTGAAACTCGGAGGAGAGTGGAATAAATCTCGAATTAAAATACTTATGTTTGAGGTTGTTCGTAGTGCTGTGACTTTAATTTGGTTATCATCGGTTTTTAAGTCTTCAGGGGAAGTACCTTTGACTGCTTCTTGGAGTTTTTTAATATACCTAAAAAATAACATGTATTGATAAGATATAATTTTACACATATATATGTACTTATATACATATTATATAATTGGTGGTTTCAAATACTCACCCTTGTGTTCCTCGTGCTAAATACTGTAACCTTGAACGAAAATCCTTCAATTTTGCGGAGTCGTTTGGAAATGTTAAATAATCCGGGCTCTGTTTACCCAACGAATGCAACGCGTATAATAAACATTCGGCATGTGAAAACTGGAATGATGGTGTGTCATTTAAAGCTGCTTCTGCGTCCAAGGGTGGCAAGGGCATATACTCTAATACTAATGTAAAAATAGTCTCAACTTTTTCGGCGGCTTTTTCTAGTTGTCCGCAATGTTCACATAACTCGGCGAGTACTTTAAGTAGTCTCAATTGTTGATCTTGTTCGGCGGCCCCTATTAAATGCCAAGTATCAATAGGTAACAACTTCTCGCACAAAAATTTAACAAATGGGGTGGATTCAACTTGAGAAGAAAAATATGGCATGGCGTGCGAAGCACACTGGATAAAACGTTCGACAATTTCGTCATCTACGCTTGCTGGATCAATATCAACATTCAAATCAGCCTGCTCAATAGCCAAAGATACCAATTCAGAGTGTCCCGAAACAGACGTGCCCAATTTTGTTGAACAAAGAATAGTCATACACAAATGAAATTCATCTGCTGTTACGTCCTGAAGGATTTTCCTGATTTCTGCTATAATAAAATCCTCAATTTCTTTTGTAATCACATCGGGTCCAAAACCTTTGAGTTTATTGCCTAAGAAACGGAAACAACGATCTCTAGTTGCTTCATCACCATTCATGATTTGATTGAAAATACCACTGAGTGTTCCTTTAGCATCATACTATGAAAACGATTAGGATATTAATTGTGAAAATAAAACTAAGAAATAGAATAAAAACCTACTTTAGTCAATGTTTGAAGGGACATATGCACTTGCTGAAGCTCTCCGGCATCTTCCGCTACCAGCAGTTGAGCCAAAATATCACTTATTTTAATCGTATGCTCTTTCGTATCTTTGCATAGCTGAGGAAGATCTTTAATTGCTTGTCGTCTTATCTAAAATTATGCAAAATAATTTAAATGATGATCTCCACTCACCAAGCGAAACCCACTCACTTGAACATCTGGGTCTTCACATAAATCCAACTGTGCCTCGATCGCAGTATCAGCCAAATTTGGGAAAAACTTAAAAAATTTTCCAATAAATTGCGACGCTAACCGTTTCTCCTTATCAGATCCTTTTACAGCATCAAGTATTTCGCGGTATTCCTTTTCATGCTGTAAAACAAACAAAAACAAGAAAAATTGTAACCCGGAAAATTGCAAGCATTTTTGGATGTTCGTCGTCCATGTTCCAATAAATTACCTCCATAATTTTATCTTTCGCTTCAGAAAGAATCTCATAGTTTTTATAAAGCTTGTCTATCGTAACGTTTATCGAGTCCATTGTTTTGCAGTTTTACTCACGAAAAAATTATTTATTTCTATACGCCTCCGGTTTATTTTTCTTAAATTCAATGAAAAATTAAAATTCTATCGCGGTCTTTACAAATTTACTGAGCACAATGTAATGTCCAAAATCGCCATGCTAGAAAATGGTGGCGTTTGTTTTTGGTTGCAAGCATGCCTTCAATTACTAGTATCGATTTTACTGCCATCTATTTTTAAACAGAGTACAGAAAAATAATCGGATTTAACTTCATTCTTATGAGGTGACAGTTCGACAGAAGTAAATTTTCTTCAAATTTTCTCAATAAAAATGGCGAGTTATTTTGGTTTAGACAAAATTGGAAAATTAGTTCGTATAATCAAACAAAATGGGGGCATTGTGAATAGTTACAAAAAATTATACAGGTAAATAGTTTTTACAAGTAACAGTCGTAAAATAATTAAGTACAATTATGGGATTATATAACAAATTTAACCTATATTGGTAGATTTGATGATTTGAAGGATGGACGTCTGGTTGGTGTTGATAAATACGGAAATAAATACTTCGAAAATCCCCGGTACTTTTATGGGCGTAATCGTTGGGTGGAATATGCACCCCACTTTCATTTAGATTATGATGGTTCACAAATTCCTGCGGAATGGTTCGGTTGGATGCACTACAAAACTGACCTACCACCTGACCGAGATGGCCTACGTCCAAAATATGATTGGATGGCAGACCACAGCCAAAATTTGAGTGGAACAAAAGGCGCGTACATGCCGTATACCACGACACGTCCAAAAATTGAAGCATGGAATCCAAACAGCAAAAAATCTGAATAAATAAATGACCTTTCTAGTAGAATGTATATAAAATTGTTGGTTTATTCAAACAGAAAATATAAACGATTTAATACTTCTTTGCACTCTTAATTACGTGGACCGAGACATCACCCGAGATCAAGGATAAATCTTTAAAACTATCGTTTTCCACTGGTTTGTTTTCCTTTTTACCAGAATTTGTTATCTTTATACGGCCTTGGTGTTTTGTGATTGTAGGTGACCGATTATACCCACCAAATAACCGTTGAACTTTTTCTCCTCCCATAATTCGCGGATTAGTCCGTTCATCGACTACGTAGTTATTCTCTGCTGTGATGTAAGCTTTCCGAGGGAATGGACATGGAGAATTATTTTTTTCTGTGTTTCCAAGTTTAATACTTTCATTTCCATTTGACGACGCCGTGGAATCTCGAATGTGAGCCAGCTTTGATTCGAAAATATCGCGGCGGCTATTGCCAGTTTTTGTTAGTGGGATGACTGGAGAACTTTTAATATACATTCCTATTGGACTAACAATGTAATCATACCCGCCTTTCTTTTTGGCTGATGGGATTTTAGACGTTGGTTTTTTAAAATTTTTTGGAGCTTGAACACTACTGGCACTACTATTACTGCTGTTGCTTGAATTGTGCGATTTAAATACGGGTTTTATTGCTTCCCTTTTGTTTAAAAATTGAGTCGATGGTGTTAATCTATTTTGTGAGATTAATGGAATTGGAGTCGAAAGTGGGCTTTGTCTTTTATTTCTCTCCTTTTCCTGCAATAATTTTAAGCCTTGCTTCATCATATATTCCATCTCTTCTATAGTATCATTAAAATTAAGCGATTTCGGTGGAGATTCGCTTTTTATGTCTAAGCTATCTGGATCGAAGCTAATTTCATTATTAAGTGAAGATACATCATCCAATGTATTTCCAATACTTTCCGTGTTTTCGGTGGAGGATGTAGCTACAGATCCATCCGATGATAATTCAATAATATCATCCTTTACTTTGCCATTACTGGCGGCTGTTACGTATTCAGACTCTTGGTGTGATTTTTCATTACTGCTCCTTTGACTTATAAAATTGCCTTTGTCATCATAATAGAAATGTTTTTTAATCGATGGTACATCGAAATCGATTAAATTTTCCAAGCTCGATGGAAGTGCTGATGATTCAGAACTTTCATTTTCATTTGCTGTTGTATAAGCCGAACTAGATTCAGTTTCAGTTTTATCTTTGACTGTCGCATTAGTGCAGTTAATTTTCGCAGATTGATCTGAAATATCCAAGGAATCCTCCTCCATAATAGTTGAAGGTCGTAAAAGACCGCATAATTTAGTTGGTGATAATTTCGCTAGTAACGTATTTTCCCACAACATAGAAGGTTCATTGATTTCATTGAGCTGAGTTATGTCATTATTATCCAATTGCAGTGGAACTGGTTCATCCAAACTACGGTCGCAATATCGTTCCATACGCGCGAACGTATCATCCCCGCCCATAATACCGATCTGGAAATCAACGGAATCATTAAATGATGTGCTTTTTAAATTCATTTTCGGTTGTAGTTTCTTTTCTTGCAGCTTCTGTTGTATTAGCTCTTTGAAACTTTCATCCAAACTACAGCCGGATGTGTTTGAAGATGAAGGCACGGAAGAAGAATCGTCGTGTCTGTTTCTGAAAGTTATTTGAAGCGTTTATTAAATTTTCACCAAAAGATTTTAATAAAACATGCAAGCATTGAAAATTAGAGGTAGTAGCGGAACAAGAAATCAAAATGTCTGCTAGGGTGCCCCATTAGTTAAACATACAACACACATACATTTATAAAAGCACACAAAATATTAAATTACCATATATACTTAATTTGATTAAACTAGTTTGTTCTTTAAATTAAGGACTAGATCTAAAATACAAACAGAAAACAGGCAATTACCCTTCACATGAAAAATATTCTAGTATTTCTTGGACGGTAGGTTTTCCTACCGCAATACCATCTTCATAATTTGTACACATTTTTCAACTTCACGATTAGTTTTATATTCACAAGTATTTTCACAATTAAACTTACCAAAAATAACAAAAATAATTATATGTATGTATTATTTAAAAGAAAAATTTTATTAAAAACGATTGTCATAAGCGTCTTTCTTGTTATGTAGTGGATCTTTTCAAAATATCGTTTGATTTTGAATTTGATGACACTAACTAAACAGTGCTGCCAGATTGAAAATTTTGGTTGCAACCACAAAATATATATGTACAATATAACGGCAACGGTGTTACCGTTATATGTACAATATAACGGCAACGGGTGGGCCAGTCGGATTTGATGGAAAATAGAGAGGAAATCAAATTTCTGACATATGATTTTTTAAGGGAAATCAAATTTGTGGACATTTTTGGAACTAATAATGAAATAGATTATAGAGCGCTAATAGCATTTACTGGAACGTAGGAGGTTGCTACGTCCTCCTTTTATACCTCAGAGGGTTTCTAAAACTACGGAAGGGTTAGGAGCCAGAATTTGCAATACGACTGACACGAATACAGACATGTCTGGAATATAAGAAAGCGGCGCTATACCGGAAGTAAGCGATACTAATCTAAAGGCTAGCGGGCGATTAAATAATTTGTGTACATGTTATGTACCTATGTAATTGGTTTCAGCAAAATATTTTTATTTTTTAAATCTTTAAATAATATTAAAATAAATATTTAATTCATTTCCTTCATATCTCCAGACCCTTCAGAATGAGTTGGTTTTGGCGGTGGTGCCATAACGTTTACCACTGGCCGCTTTGGTAATACAACACCAAGCCGAACACTGGGCAGCATCAGACCATCTTTAACTTGTTTCAATGTTAGCAATGAGCCGAATAAAACATGCTGTATGATGGGAAATTTTGATAAATTTTCTTTTAGATACATTTTAACAAGGCCAGCGTTTATTTTGGTCCACTCAGTTACGGCACTGATACTCCACAACTGATTTGAATGTTCCGCGAACAATCCAGTTTTTACTTTCAGAATGTAATCAATGCATCCAATAAACATGTAATCGCTTTTATAACGTTCTACAATGTTAGGGTCAGAAAATTGGGCTGGATCAATAGGGCTTCTAAGGCAGAGTTGCGCACTACCCCAAATAAAGGCGATAAATTGGAAATCGTCTAAGCTCCACACCCCATGACTACCGGCTGGCTCCATACGATACGTCTCTTGAAGCCTTCGGACAAATACCAAATATTCGTTGAATACACGTAAACACGTAGCCACTTTATCAGATTCCTTGAGAAAATTAATTTTATATAAACAGCATAAAAACATTACAAAGGCAAGTTCGTGACCGGTACCATAATCAATTCTTGTGGAATTGCCAAATGAATCAGACAAATAACATATAATTTCGGGTATAGCGCGATGTTTTGATTCGGGGAGAACACTTCGCAGCATCTCAATTGAATTATCTAAATATTTTTGATACCAATCTCTATACGATTTATTTCCAAAACGCGCACTTTGGCAGGCAGGCGGTGTTTCATCGAGTAGTTTATTCAAATGTTCAAACATTTTCATTAATTTATCTATCTCTGGTGAAATATCGATGTCATCTGTGATTCTAACTCCTTGTACCGCAAAACTTATGGTATTTATAAAGCCAATTATTTCGTAATATGCTTCAGAGTGCTCCCATTTTGCAACATCCTGCGGCGTCTTCACTTGTTTTGATGGAATCTCAAACGCAAATTCATCATCATTGATTTTCTCCTCTGTAACATAAATCTGTTATTTCTGTTTTTAATTATAAAATAATAATATAGACCTTTTGGCGGCAATGGTTGATCCATTTTCATAAAAATTATTAATGGAAAAATAATATTTTCAGAATTAAAATTTTTTACCACTGCGAAAAATAAATAAAAATAAATTTCCAATGTCATTTATTTTGGTTGCAAACACAACACTACATAAACGTCTTATATGATTTATAATCTGTTCGAATTTTTGCACAAGCTACTCGAAAGTCGAACGACGCTACATATATGTCACAATTTCACAAATGTTATAACATAATTTGGACATTCGATGGAGAAGAAAACTGTGATTCATTGGTTTCGTAAAGGATTGCGGATGTGGGTGTATCATTTTCTCGTTGTCGCATATCTATGTAAATATTAATATAAAAATAAATTTATTAAACTTTGTAATTATTTCCATTAAGTTTTATTTTTTATAATTAAATTATTTACCTTGTTGTTTGAGTTGTTGTTGTTGTTTGTTTTGACATATTATCGGGTAAGAAATGTCTAATTTGTGACAATTCGAAATGGTGTAATGGATGCGTTTTGTGGAGAAGTTTAAATGGTATAATTGTTATAACTGGTATACAATCTGGCCTTAGTTGAACTGCTGAAACATAGAGTCCTTAGCCAGGTTGTATACCAGAAAAATTAGTATATAAGTTTTGTTTTAAATTTTCAACACAAGAGTTTATTATAAATTTTCATAGCATATGGTAATAGATTCCATATAATAAAAACAGGAGAAATAGTTAAGACACAAATTGTATAAAGTTATATTTCTGCTAACTCTTAAATATTTAATTTGTTAAAATGAAAAATTTATTAATTGATAAAAATAAAAAGCATGTATAATTAATTAAATAAAATGTGTAAATTTATTAATCAAAAATACATAAGTGATTAGTAATAAAGAGTGCTGTCCCGCATTATACATCAGCATAGAAGAGCTGATGCCGAACGGTTAAAATAAGTTATAATTATATAACTTCAACATAGAACAACTAAATCTTCTAAACGGATACACGATAATCCTGCTTTGGTAAATGCGGTAACCTTTGTTGAAAAGGAACCTGAAAATTATATATTGCGACCTATATTTATTTTGGATCCCGAAGTACCTAAGTGGATGTCAGTTGGCGCGAATCGTTTTCGATTCCTGCTTCAAAGTCTTCAACAATTGCATGAAAATCTAGAAGGAATTAATTCCAGGTAAAACAAAATTTGTGTAATGTGTACGTACCTAGAAATGTTTAAACTAATTAATTTCAGGCTGTACATCGTTCGAGGCAACCCCAAACAAGTATTTTTACGAATATTTGAAGAATGGAATGTAGAATTAATAACATTTGAGTCAGATATCGAACCTTTTTCTGTAACTCGAGATCAAGAAGTATGTGATTTGGCGAAAAAACACAAGGTGAAAGTGGTTCAAGAATTGTCCCACACCATTTATAATCCCGAAATAATACTAATGAAAAATCTAGGCAAGCCAGTTATCACATATCAAAAATTTCTGCATATTGTATCTCAATTAAAAGTGTCTGCTCCCGTACCAACACCAACCACACTTTCATTCAGTCTTGAACCAATAAAAGATAGCTTAGCAAATATAAATCCTCATTGTTATGATCTTCCAACTCTTGACGAGTTGATGGTTGACCAAACAAAACTGGGACCAAATTTGTACCCCGGAGGAGAAACAGAGGGTCTTACTCGTTTGGATCAGTACCTAAGTAAAACAGAGTGGATTTGTAGTTTTGAAAAACCAAACACATCGCCAAATTCCCTTGAGCCAAGTACTACCGTATTGAGTCCATATTTAAAATTCGGCTGTTTAAGTAGCCGTTTATTTTACAAAAGGTTAAACGCAATTCTTAAACAAAATCCCAAGCATTCAAAACCGCCAGTATCTTTAATGGGCCAACTAATGTGGCGTGAATTTTATACTGCTTGTGGGGCTGTAGTACCAAATTTTGATAAAATGGCAGGCAACTCTGTTTGCTATCAAATTGATTGGGATGTAAACAAAAAATACTTAGAAGCGTGGACTAACGGTAAAACGGGTTATCCATTTATCGATGCTATAATGCGCCAACTACGGCGAGAGGGTTGGATTCATCATTTGGCCCGCCATGCCGTTGCGTGCTTTTTAACAAGGGGCGATTTGTGGATCTCATGGGAACAAGGACAAAAAGTGTTTGAGGAATTATTATTAGATGCTGATTGGGCTCTAAACGCAGGTAATTGGATGTGGCTATCCGCATCGGCATTCTTTCATCAATTTTTTCGCGTTTACAGCCCGGTTGCGTTTGGTAAAAAAACCGATCCAGATGGAAAATATATAAAGAAATACTGTCCCGAATTGCAGAAATATCCATCTGGAATTATTTATGAGCCATGGAAGGCAGATTTAAAATCTCAGGAGGAATATGGATGCATAATTGGAACAGATTATCCAGCGCGAATTGTAATTCATGAAGAAATTCATAAGATAAATATCGGCCGCATGTCCAATGCTTATAAACGAAACAAGAAAATTAAAGACGATATTCCAGATAAGGAACTTGCAGGTCCGTCACAGAAACGCAAAGTTTCATCGTTGAAGTCTCAAACGATTACAAAATATATTAAAAAGAAATGAGAACCATTTTTAATTCGTTATTCGTTGTACATAATTATTTTTGAATTACAATACCTCATATTTCGCCACTTCACACTTTCATTCTTTCGTCGTGATCCTTAGGACACGAGGAAAGAATCAAAGTGTGGAATGGCAGATTGTAAAGGCGATGCCACATACACATCTACGGACGACATCTAAAAACAGATTTCGCATTTACGAATTAATTAGAGCATATTTTTGACTCAAATCAATGAGATAATATGTAAAATATCTTAAGTTAGTAGCTAAAATAATAAATCTGGAATTATTTAATAATTTTAATTGAAAAATTATCAATTTTCTATTTAGCCGTTCCTAGAAACGATTTTTTCTCTGAATGGTATAATTTTACACGTGAACGAACGCACAAAAATCTAAAACGATTTCCGAGCTCATCAAAAAATTTAAAACGATTTTTTTCTCAAAAAATGTTGTAAAAATGTTTATTATTTGCTGCGAAAACTGCTTCCTTGGTTGAAAAAATATATTTTTTGCACTCGAAGTGCAAATTAAACTAACCCAAAACCGACAAATAAACAAGGTGTCCTTGAAAAATTTATTTTTGTTGTGCGAGAATCAGTTGAATCCAAAAAAATTTTTGCTGAAAAAAGAATCAAGAATTTTCCCGCCAAAAAATTAGTTTGTTGGTGAAGGTGAACGGAACGAGGAAAGAATCACGACCAAAGAATCAAAGTGTGGAACCACGGAATGTATACCAGCATGTCGATTCTGGTTTTCCTTAAAGCGTTGCCACATACACATCTAATAACAGTCGATTCGTGCGTAAATTTATTTTGCCTCGCCACATACCAAAAAAAATACAGACGATTATTACAACAACAATTCTTTATAAAAATTTCATAATACATAAGCAGCTAATTCATTTTATAATTAAATAAGTTTACCATACCATATTCATGATGAGCCTTATAAAAATATTAAATTAATGAAAAATATATATTTGTTTTGGAATTTTTTGACATTTGTTGAAGTTCATAGACAACAGAGAAAAAAATCGTTTAAAATTTTTTGATGAGTTCGGAAATCGTTTTAGATTTTTGTGCGTTCGTTCACGTGTAAAATTATACCATTCAGAGAAAAAATCGTTTCTAGGAACGGCTAAATAGAAAATTGATAATTTTTCAATTAAAATTATTAAATAATTCCAATTTTTTTATTTTAGCTACTAACTTGAGATATTTTACATATTATCTCATTGATTTCAGTCAAAAATATGCTCTAATTAATTAGTAAATGCGAAATCTGTTTTTAGATGTCGTCCGTAGAAATGTGTATGTGGCATCGCCTTTAGGAAAAGGAAAAAATATTTGACATTCTTCTAGCAGTTTTGAATTTTTTCCTAAATGTTTATTCTGGCAATATGGAATAGGAATTTTATTTTTCCTATTTATAACAGTTTTGACATTTAAAATTCCGTACCTATTTGAGGTACAGAATTAAATTCCTATTCAATTGTTGCAAGAGATACCGAGATAATATTTGAATTAGTAATTTTCAGATTTAAATAATGTTAAAATGTGATTTTTGCTAAAACTATTTAATAAATTAAAATATCTGTTACATAATATTTAAAAATTAATAATTTAAATAAAAAACTTAAAGTTAACTGAAATATTATTAAAGTACCAAGTGTTTCGTAAACTCCCATGAAAATCCGACGATTTAGCCGTCGCTTAAGATCAAAAATGCAAAAACGCCTAAAGAATTATGAAATTATTAATAACAGTATAAAATTCTACCTTAAAACGCTATATAAAATAATTGCGTATTATACACCTTCATTTGAAAAGCTTTGCACCACTAACATATCAGATTATTTTTTAAAATAGAGTTGATCCGTTCCGTAAACGTTATGGCTAAATCCGTAATGTTTTGCTTGCTCTCAATCATCTTCGTTGTATAACCCTAATATATTATTTACCGTTTGTTGTTACTATATATTATATTAACGCAAATTACTTTGGCAAATAAAATCATAATAGAAAACGTTCGCAAACTTTTAAATGATATTAGCGCCTCCTCGTTGAGTACTAAAACTAAAAATAAAAATTCCTAAATTTTTTTTCCTGAGTATGCCAGAATAAACTATAGGAAATATTGTATAGGAAAAAACTGCAATATTTTTTTATTCCTATGTAGGAAAAAAATTCCGAATTCCTATGGTAGCCAGAATCGACATGCAGTCGAGTCTAAATACAAAAACAATAAATATTTATAAAACGTAAATAATTAGAGAAAGGCAATTTTATTTCGTTTACGATAATAAAGTGTTGGTAAACCTTCAATTTAGACAATTTTTTATGTATCACTTAAAATATTGGGACTACAAATTAATTCGGTCCGTTTTCAAAAAGTGGTTCTGACTATAATAAATTTTTTATAGTGACAGCTGATTTTCGTGGTTTCAGACAGATTAGACAACTGCCGTTAACATTCAGTTTGAATTGCTTCGTTTCATACAAAACGTGTTTTTTACGGTGTTGAATATGTTGGATTCATTCTCTTGTGCACATTTTTCAGTAAACGTGTTTAATAAAATAGTGAAATCAAGGGTGACATGTTCTACCATCACATTTTCGATACTTTATCGAAATTTATTTCTCATTTTTCTAAACTAAAATGGACAACTGTTTCATTTATGAATTATTTCTTTTCTATTGCTATAACCTACTAGTACAAATACGAACAAATTGTCTTTCTCTAATTTCGTTCAAGTATCGAAAACAAATTATTTCTTGATAGAAATGGAGTAGAATATCACAATTTTTCAATCTAGCAACCTGGTAAATGATATAAAATGTGAAATAGTGTCACATTTTATTCTAAAGAAGTGAGACAATCTACGATAAAGTATCGAAAATGTGATGGTAGAACATGTCAGCACAGGGGAAAAAAAAGTTTATAAATCTTTGGATTAAAATATCGAAATTTAGATATTTGAATATAAAATATTTGTAAGTCTACTTAATATCATTCGTGTTATAAATATAAAAGTGAGTGAATAATATCGACCAAACCAACAAACATAATAGAGAAGAACAGGGAAACCTGTTTGAATCTAAATAATGTACAATTAAAAAATAATTTACTGGAATGGGACTCAGGAGACGAATATACGAGGGGAAAAAAATAATAAAACATATTGATGGACAATTATTAGAATTAAAATCAAATTCAAAATCGGAAAATACATGTAACCCCAAAAGAATGTGTAGGTTAGGTTTCTGTGGTTTACACTTAGGCCATTTTTGGCCCATTGTGATACCACGCATTCATGCTACATCATTAACCCATTCACCTATTCACCTACTCACACAACTACAGTATACCACCTGCACATTGCAAGCTCCATGTCAACCTGTACATTGACATGGACGGTGGGTCTGCGCTGAATTCTGCACTCCATCAGAGGGTCTCAGTTGTGTTTATTAACATCACCGATTGTAGTTGATGATGAAAATTCGAGTTGCATCTGGCCTCTGATGGGATTCGAACCCAGTACCTCCTGGTTCAAGTGCCGAAGCTTTAACCACTGCACCACTTGTCCGGTAAAAGAATGTGTACAACAATATCCAAACCGGAAAAGATGAAGGCGAAACAACAAAATGGCGTAAACAACGTTAACAATTCGAGCGAGGAAATTACTATAGCTGATATTAAAACAAGCAAATATAAAAAGGGAGATTCAGGACCATTTAGAGTATTTATAATAAAAGACAAGTTGAATCTCATGCATTTAGGTAAATCAATCAAAGTAAATAGATTTGAAAATATTGAAATGATCGAACAACTAAGCAAGAACACGGCAAAAATTACCTTTAAATATTATACGGACGCGAATAACTGTATATAATCAGAAGCATTCAACAAATTTGATGGTTACAAAGCGTATATACCAAACAGTTTCAATAAAACTATTGGCGTGATTAGGAATATTCCCACTGACATTACAATACAAGAAATAAAAGATAATCACGTCGATTATAGAATCCGCGGGAGCGGATCGAATGCGGATTGGAAAATGCATATAAAAAAACATAAAACCAAATTTTAAATCATAGTATCTTAGAAATTCTTATGGATTTTCATTCAATTAGTAAAGTAAAATTTGTTTTAGATCCGCAATTATTTTATTGTGTTTGTACGGGGAATCATAAAAAACGATTTGTATGGAAATCAATACAAATTTTCTTGGCTACTTTGATTTATAGCAATTGTTTTCCCTTTTATTTATATGCATTTTCCAATCCGCATTCGATCCGTTCCCGCGGATTCTATAATCAACGTGAATAATAAATCTAGAATAGAAATCATAAATATTGGAAGAATGACTAAATGGATTTTGGACACAAAAACAGCGCAAGATATGGAATTAGTTAAAATAACGTTTGTATCTAACAATATACCCAAAGACGTATTAATGTATGACAATATATTACTCAAAGTACAATACTATATACCAAACCCTATGCATTGTAAAAAATGCTTAAATTATGGACATACACAAGAAAGATGTAAGAATCAAGAAGTGACTCGATGTATCACTTGTGCTAGAAATATTGACGGAACTCACGTTTGTGACCTAAAAGAAAGATGTAAATTCTGCGGAGAAGGACACAAAACAAATAACAGAGAATATCAAGAACTTTTTACGCTATTTGCCGTAGGCACTTGGCGAAACACACTTATACTTAATAAACACATTTTTATTAATCACTTGTTTTTGTTTCGCAGAATATTTTTTAAAAAGTTTAAAAAATCACTCGATCGATTTCGACTTGTTAGGTCATCATCAGGAGTATCTACACCCACATGTAGATACTCCTGATGATGACCTAACAAGTCGAAATAGATCGAGTGATTTTTTAAACTTTTTAAAAAATATTCTGCGAAACAAAAACAAGTGATTAATAAAAATGTGTTTATTAAGTAATATCAAGAACGATTCAGACAGAAACAAATTACAGAATTTATGACAATTAATAAAGCCTCATACAGGGAAGCAAAAGAAAAACTTTTTGGACTTAGACAAAAAATTGCAAGGCAAAGCGACTTCATTCATGAACTAAAAAACAATGAAGATGAAAGCAAAAGACTACTACATCAACTAAAAAATTCGGATCACCAGATAAATGTAATGAAGAAGTTAGTAAAAGAAATGAAAACACAATTATCAGATAGAGATTTAATATTGTTTGACATAGAGAAGACACTAACAGGAAAAAAAAAAAATTAAAGATCCAGGACATGTTGACGCGCTGTTGTTAAAAATCGGAAAGATGATCAATGTCAACAGTGATAAGAATAATAATGAGTAGGGAGATAAAGATAATACAAATAAATATCCGTAGCTTAAATAGTAATAAGAATTTATTAGAATATTATATGAATAAGAATGACATAAAAATTGCGATTGTCGTCTCGGAAACTTGGACAAAACATACGGAAAAAATTTCTTTGAATAACTTTGATATCATTACTAAAAACAGAATAGATGGATACGGAGGTGTAGGTTTTATAATAAACAAAGATATTTCTTGGAATATAATACCTTTAAATCACACACATAATAGATTAGAAACGATTAAAATCAATATCAAATACAAACAATTAGAATTGAATCTAGTATCATTTTACAATAATTAAAAAAAAAAACCCAGAACAAGTAAAATTGGAATTCACAAATTTCTTATCTGAAAACGACAACATAAATACCATAATTGGAGGCGATATAAACGCTTAAGATAGTCTATGGAACAATGTCAATAATAGATCACAAGACATACTAGGAGAAAAAATTGTTTATGTTATAACGGAAAACAACTTTATCTTATTAAATGATGGTTCTCCCGCTAGAATGGATTTACACAGACACAGAACTTCTGCATTAGACATCACATTATGTTCTCAAAACTTACAAAATAAACTAACATGGAACAGTAAAGCAGACAACATAGGAAGTGACCATTTACTTATCATAATTAATTATGCAAATAATATAAGAGTACATAGAAAACAAATTACGAACTGGACAAAAATAAAACAAGAAATTACTGAAATAAAATCAATATCACAAAATATAGAAACCACAATAGAAGACATAATAAAAAATAACACAAAAAATGTAAGATACACCAGAGAATTCACTCCTAAACCTTGGTGGAACAAATATATACAACAATTATGGAACATAAAAACAGAAAAACAAAAAATATACAACATACATAAGACGTCATATACAGCAACACAACTAAAACGCGTGCTACACAAAAATTAAAATTAGAAATTAAAAAAGCGAAAAAGGAAAGTTGGGGATAGTTTTTAGAAAACATAAACAAAGACACAAATAATTCGGAATTATGGAGAAATATAAACAAAATAAAAAACAAGAAACAAACCTATAGAATATTACAAAATAATGACAATGCAATACAATTTTTAAATATAAATTTTCCCGAAACATACGATAACAATACACCGTTTTTCCCTAAAATAAATCAAGTAGAAAATAATCAACAACATTCTCAAAAATATTAAACAAACTGATATTGAATAAAATTAATGAACACTTTGATAAAAATAACATCCTACACCAAAACAATTTCGGATTTAGGAAAAATAAAAGTATAACGGACTATATGATAAATTTATTAAATTTTATAAATATCGAAACTAAAAACAAAAAAAAAAAATAATTCTAATAAACTTAAACATATCTAAAGCATTTGATAACATGGACAAAAATGTCTTAATATCTATATTGGAAAAATTTAATTTTCCACAAGAAATTGTAAACTGGATTCAACAATTCCTAACGAACAGAAAAATCCAAATTTCATGTGAAACTGACGAAATTACACAAATTACAAATTCTGGAATACCCCAAGGGAGTTGTCTAAGTCTGTAGTGTGTTGTCTTAGTTGTCCTGTTTGTTTAAACAAATAAATAGTTTTAATTAGTTTAATTTCATAAATAATTTAGTTTTATATTCACTTTGTTGATTTTCTTGGTTGTTGTTATGACAGTCCTAGTGTTCAGTCCGACCAAAATGATAAAAATTATCATGATATATTTTATCAGCTTTTGTCATAAAACGCACTCATTTATCACAAAAAAAACCAAAAATATTTTCGATTCTGGCTGACAAAATTTATATATTTTATTTCTAATATTATTGCGCTATGATTTTATATGGACAGGAACAACATTTTGTTCAACTTTAATGTTATTTCGTATTAACAATAATACATTAAAAACAATGTAGTTCAAATCAGTGTCTGGGAGTAAACTCAAAAAAATATATTGTCTGTGTATGATTTGTGTGTGTAGTTTCTTTTCTGTGTTTTTGTTCAATCTTCAATGTCCGTTTCATTTCCTCTGATGGCGGCCGCATGAAATGTGTCTCGACTCGAGCCTCAGCTCAAGTTAAAAATGAGTGATATAATGCAAATTGTTGTTGTAAATTATTGTTGTTGTTGCAATGGAAATGTTGTTGTACCGCCTTTTAGAGATCACACATTTTTAAGTTTTAACTTTGTTGGCTCGGCTCGAGATTCGAGAGACATTTCATGCGGCCGCCTTGAATGATTGATTAGGTGCGACGTTGTGTGGTTAAAATTATTCGTGTATTCATGAATTGGGCGAGAAAATATGATTTCCTTTACACATATAAATGCCATCTAAAAACAATTTGTGAAAGTTTTTAGCTCAATCAATTATCTGCAAATCTCTGTCGTAAATTATAATTGAATGAATGTTTAAATGTGTGAATTACTATGTGTACTCCCCGAGTTTGTTTTATTAGCTAAGAAAAGATGTGAAGTATTAAACTATTGTGAAATACACTTAGGCATTAGTAAATAGTAAATTTTTGTTATGACAGCGGCAACAATGTTTTGACGTGCAGAATCAATTTATAATTATTTTTTCAATTTGGTTGTTCACTCGGGTTTGACAAAAAATTATACAGAGTGAAGTTAGGGTCACAAAAAATATCATGATAAATTTTATCATTTTGGTCGGACTGAACACACCAAGTTCTGTTATAAGTTGTCAAATTTTATTGTCAGAAATTTGAGCAAAATGGTTACGTACTTTGGTAAATTGAAAGTTGAAAATACCAACTTTGGAATAATTAATTTTTTATATAATAATTTAGAAACCTTAGTTTAACAAAATTTGCATTATATAAAGGGAATTTTGTTTAGTTTTTTTAGTCAGTTATAAAGAATTTTTATTCGAGTTATAAAGAATTTTTTTATTCAAGTTATAAATTCAGTTAGAATAGACTGTTCCAAGTTTTATGTTAAGTTTAAATTCGCCACATAATTTGTTATTTCTTTTACGAAGTTAAAAATTCTAAAACGACGGTGAAATTTATGTTTAAAACTTAACTGTTGTTAACTTAACTGTTCATAATAAATTTATAAACTAATTAATTATGTGCATTAATAAAGATCATATACAAATGTTTGTTGAGTTTTTATTGTCGTAAGCAGTATGTAAAGAGAAGGATTTATTTATCAACACAAAATTAAAATACTGGATGCAGTTTACCGTTATTTTATTTAAAAAAGTCATCGATATAAATACACGTTACATTGGATAAGTATGTCAATAAGAAACAGATCAACTAAAGATATTATATTGGATAAGGAAACGGAACAACTAAAAGTCCTACACTATTCAACTTATAGACAACTAAACTACACACAATAAATAACGACAATAGAAAAATATTACAATTTGCAGATGATGTATGTATATTAATAAGTGAACATAACCACGAAGAATTAGAAATAAAAACGAATGAAACTTTAGTAATTATTGAAACATACTAGAAACACTAAAACTCAAGATAAACCCAGAAAAATCACATTTTATAAGAATAAATACCAACAAAAACAATAGAAACAAAATAAACATTAATGTAGTGTATCCATAAATAATTAAATACTCGTGTTTATAAATTGTATCGACTTCATTTATTAATTATAATATGTTTATTCACCTTGTACATATTCTTGTTTTTTTCTAACTAAAAAACTCTAACTCTTTTTATACATATTCTTAGATAACGCCAGTAATGGCTAAAACTATAACTAAAAATGGGTTGCGTTCCATTACGCAACACCACAATCGTCACCCCTAAGTTTACATTATAACTAAATCTATTCTTAATTATATCGAGAAGGTTTTTGAATAGTTTTCCTATCCCTTAAATTAAAAGGAAGACTATTATTAATATTCTCAGTATTATTGGTTCTTATTATTACTACGTTTCTTTCCACTGTGTTGAGAGGACCCTGTGGTTCTACGACCACCCTTTTAGGTGATAGTGTATTGGGTTCCAATCTTGGGCGCATTTGATTCACGTGTCGTTTAATGGTTCGCCCAGACTCTAATTTACAAATGTAACACAGTGGGCCTAAAATCTTTATTACAATTGCATTCACCCACTCGTACGCGTTCGGATTCTTGTAACTTCTTATAATTACTGGTTGGTTTACCGAAAACGTACGTTTTGGTGTGACAAAATGTGCTTCGTTTTTCTCCATTTGCTTCTTTGGTCGTAAAAGGTCCAATTTAATCCTTGGCGTGTACCCGAGCATAATTGCTGCGGGAGATATACTCGTGGTCGAATGTTGTGTGATTCGATAATCTAACAAAAACCTGTGTATGATTACTTGCATGCTTTCCTTCATGTTCTTTCTCTTTCCCGTCTTCACTGCCTTCTTTATGGTTTTTACGCAGTTCTCGGCCGCACCATTAGTCGCTGGGTAGCCCGGAGGAGTCATGGTGTGCTTCATATGGCAGCTTCTTACAAATCTTTTGAAAACATCCGAGGTAAATTGAGATCCATTGTCAGATACAATGTGATCCGGTAACCCAAATCGCGCAAAGAGTTCGATCAGTTTTTCTACCGTAAAATCGGTTGTTGCGTTGTTCGTTATAAATACTTCGGTTCACTTTGAGCGAGCATCGACCATAATTAATAGGTATTTACCAAACAACGGCCCTGCATAATCGATGTGCACACGGCTCCATGGGCGAACGGGTATTTCCCAAGTCATAACTGGCACCGTTGGAGGATTTGGTAACACCGACAAGCACGACTCGCATGACTTTATAACACGTTCTATGTCATCGTCTATTCCCGGCCACCAAATATATGATCTTATTAATGCCTTGGTTTTGACGATGTCCATGTGTGAACTGTGGACTTCTTCTAATATTTCACTCCTCAAATTTTCCGGAATCACGACTCTATAGCCCCACATCAATATATTATTCTCCGCCTAGCTTTTAATAAGCTAGCTTTTAATAAAAGCTTTGAATTTGCCGTCTGTTAACTTTGTAAAATCGTTTTCACGTACTGGTTCAAGGACCACCAACATTCTATCGTCGTTCGTTGTTTCAGCTTCGATCTTTGCGCAATCAATGGGCAATTCGCCATTGGCGCTTATGAAGTACAGGTAGGACTCACCCTCGTCCAAATCTTCCGCCTGTTTATCAGCCTCTGGTAGTCTTGAACACATATCTGCACAGTTTCTATTCGATTCGACGTACTTAATAGTATAATTGAATGATTGCAGGTGTACTGCCCACCGTTGTAATCTACTTGTTGACATCTGTGGCAACCCTTTTTTTTCCCAAAAATGCCTAGTAGCGGTCGATGATACGTTACCAATGTAAAATGTCTGCCAATCAAGTATTGGAAAATTTTTTTTGTTCCGTAAATAATTGCCAATGCCTCTTTCTGTACCATCCCGTATCCTTGTTCCGCTGGCGAAAGTACCCGTGATGCAAATTCGATTGGCCTTTCCGTTCCGTCTGGAAATATGTGAGAAATCACTGCACCTATTCCCCCTTTCGAGGCATCACAGGTTAAATTCAGCGGTAAATTCGGTTCATAATGCGTTAATACTGTGTCCGATACTATCTCTTTTTTTATATTCTCAAATGTAGTTTTACATTCGTCATTCCAACAGAACTCCTTGCCTTTTTTTAGCAATTGATATAAGGGATACATTTTTGCCGCCAAATTAGGGATAAATTTCCCAAAATAATTCACTAGCCCACAAAATGAACGAAGCTCAGAAACGTTCGTCGGTGGCGGTGCCTTTAAAATAGCGTCGTTTCTGTTTAACTTTGACAGCCCGTTAGCAGATATATTGTGTCCCAAAAACTCCACTTTATCTTTTGCAAAACTGCATTTACTTTTATTTAGCCTTAATCCATTTGTTCGTAATCTGTCGAACACTGCATGCAGCCTTTCGTTATGCTGTTCAAATGATGGTGCTGCTATTATTATGTCGTCTAAAAAATTTATAACGCCTGGTATACCAAATAAGACTTTCTCGATTTCTCTTTGAAAAATTCCCGTTGCTGACTTAACGCCAAATGTGAGCCTGTTCATCGTGAAATTTCCAATATGCGTACTCAATGTAGCGATTTTTTTTGATTCGTCATCCAATTCGGTTTGATTGTAAGCTTGTGCTAAATCAATCTGAGAAAAATATTTACTTCCACTTAACCGTGCGAATATATCCGAAATTCTTGGCAGTGGATAGTTCGTGTCCAGCAAAAACTTATTTACAGTTACTTTGTAATCCGCACATATCCTAATTCCACCATTTTTTTTTAAGACTGGTACTAAAGGAGTTCCCCACTGTGCTGATTCGCATTTCGAAATAATCTGTTGTTGTACTAACGATTGTAATTGATCTTCTACGTCTTCTCTAAAAGCGTGAGCTATCTGTCTCGCTTTGCAGAATTTAGGCACCACATTCTCCCCCATCTCCAACTTAACCGTAACGTTTTTTAACAACCCAATATCACTCCTAAAAAGGTCATCATAAGAACTTACAATATTTCTTAAGGTTTGTTCATGTTTAACCTCTACGTTATTAATATGAATTTCGTTTATATTAAATGCTCTAAAAAAATCTAGACCCAAAATTGGTACTTTTACGTTATCTATGATTAGAAATTTAAAGGCTTGTGTGATTCCCTTATGTCTAATAACTGGGGTAAATGATCCCACAACTTTTAATTCATTTCCCCCGTAACCTCGAACAACTGTCTTATCATTTTGTAATTCATAATTATCAAAGTATTTCTTAAAAATAACTAAAGGAATAGCTGAGATTCCAGCTCCTGAATCTACCTGAAACTTAACTTCAATATTAAAAATTCTTAAAACTAATTCGACGGGTCTTGATTTCGTACAAAGAATGTTATATATCACCTCTTCATTATCTGCTGATGTTGAACTAGTGCCATGACTCGTATCTCGATCTTTGTTATCCCTCATCCTCAGCTTTGTGTCCTTATTTGTTATTTCGTTTTCGTCATTTATGTAAAATATTTCTTCTGCGTAGTAACTATTGTCACCTTCTTGGTGTTCACTTTCATCTGTAATTGCATTAAAATAAAAGTGTTACCTGATAAAGCGTTGAGGAAGCTAGTGCATATAATTAATGCAGCATTTCGACTAATGTATGTACCAAGACAATGGAAAGTTGCAGAAGTAATTATGATACTTAAACCGAACAAACCTCCGAATGATAAAGCTTCATATAGGCCAATTTCGCTGCTACCAACATTATCGAAACTATTTGAAAAGGTTCTTCTTAAAAGACTAAAACCAATTATCGAAGAAAGGAAACTTATCACCTCACATCAGTTTGGATTTAGGGAAAACCATTCTACGATAGAACAAGTACATCGAATTACTGATGTAATCGAGAAATCACTAGAAAGCAAACAAATATACTCAACCATATTCCTTGACGTAGCGCAAGCATTCGACAAAGTATGGCACCAGGGGTTAGAATTCAAACTTCATCGAGATCTTCCGGAGCAATTTTTTCAAATTTTAAAATCATACATATCAGAGAGGCACTTTCGAGTAAAGTATGAGAATGAATACTCCCAACTAAAAAGAATAACAGCAGGAGTACCACAAGGAAGTGTTCTTGGGCCAATCCTCTATCTTCTATATACTAGAGATATACCAACTACAGAAGCAACAATGGCGACTTTTGCCGATGACACCGCAATACTTGCAACAGCAAAGAACATCCATGACTCCACTAGTAAATTACAGAAAGCTACTAACCAAATATGTAATTGGACAAAGAAATGGCGAATCAAATTAAATGAAGCAAAATCAATTCAAGTCAACTTTACAAATCTAAAAGTTAATCATATACCAATAATGATAAACTCGATAGTAGTACCGCATGCAAACACTGCTAAATATCTCGGCATGACCTTAGATGCTAAACTTAGATGGAAGGAACACATAAAAAAGAAGAGAGAAGAACTAAACATAAAATTTAGAAAAATGAATTGGCTCTTAGGGAGACAATCTGAACTTGCGATCCATAACAAACTGCTGCTGTACAAACAAATCCTGAAACCTGTATGGACATATGGTAGCCAACTCTGGGGTTGTGCCAAGAAAACAAATATCAAAATCATACAAACAGTTCAAAATAAAATCCTGCGATGTATAGTTAATGCACCGTGGTACATTCGAAACGACAACCTCCATCGAGATCTAAAGATCGAGCTTGTCGCGGATGAAATTAAGCATCATGCAACAAAACACCTACAACGTCTGCACCAGCATGAAAATCTGGACATACGCTATATGCTGACTACTACAACAACAAGAAGACTGCAAAGAACCAAACCACTGGACTTATCGCGACCAGGAGGTCAGTAGACTTACTGTGGCGAAAAATCTGAGGAGTTACATGAAACTGGGGATAATCACTTCACTTGATTACGCCGACTAATCAAAATACTTTATTATGCAATGTAAATTACTAAATGGGTGCAAGACTCAGTCGTAATATAAATAAATAAATAAAATTTTATTAATAAAAAAAAAAAAAAAAAAAAAAAAAAAAAAAAATCTGTAATTGCATTGATCCTGGGCCCCGGTTGTGAACATACTGACGCCATATGTCCCTTAATGTTACATCTGTTGCAGATGAAATTTTTGTAACGGCACTCGACATCCGAGTGATTTGAATAACCGCAATGTTTACACTTCCGTCTTGTATTTTTGTTTAACGGCGTTGAATTCATTTGTTTAGCTGCTTTGACACTTGTATTATAACGTCCCTGTTGATTTCTGTATGGTAACACTTGTTGTCTAACGTAACAAATCTCCGGCTCATGTTCGTAATTCTTCTTTCGTAATTCGTGTTTTTGCGCAATCTCCGTAGCTTTCTCGAACGTGATTTCGTCTTCATCGCAAAGTTTCGTAAACGTGCCGCCGTCCATACCCGTAATAAATTGATCAGCTAATTGCGTATTGAGTCTGTTTCCAAATTTGCATATGGACGCCAAAACTTTTAATCTTAAACCCCATTGCTGTACGTTTTCGTCTTTTTCGCGCTTTGTACGATAAAATTTTTGTCTCTGTTCGTACAAAATTGTTGGCGGCGAAAAATATGCAGATATTAACTCGCACAACTCATCGTAGGTTTCCGCGTTTGGTTCGTTCGGTTGGCACAACCCATACAATATTTTGTATGTGGATCCGCCAATGCTATCCAGTAATGATGCCTTTTTATCATCTTCACCGTCAATCTTCCCTCTCGCACAAAAATTTTCGAAACGAGATTTGTATACCATCCATTCGTCTTCCGGATAATTAAATTGTGGAATAGTCAACACTGTGGATGTAGCAGCCATCTTGAACTTTTACTGTATACGTAATTAACTTTTTCTTTTTTTTTTTATATATTTTATTCTTTACATACACCATTGACAAACATAAATAAAATAAATCCTCGTCGCCAATGTAGTGTATCCATAAATAATTAAATACTCGTGTTTATAAATTGTATCGACTTCATTTATTAATTATAATATGTTTATTCACCTTGTACATATTCTTGTTTTTTTCTAACTAAAAAACTCTAACTCTTTTTATACATATTCATAGATAACGCCAGTAGTGGCCAAAACTATAACTAAAAATGGGTTGCGTTCCATTACGCAACACCACAATTAAATATAGTAATATTCAAATCTTAAAAAAAACTTTTTTTTAACTGTTCTGCGCAGCTTTCAGTGGTGTAGATATTTTTTTTATAAAAATTTTGGTGGGTCGCATTTATCTTAGATAGTAAACCTAAATAAAATAATAAATAACAATGAAAAATAATTATATTTCAGTTTTAATACACAAAGCATTCAAATTTATTATGTATTTATGTTATTAGAACCATATATCAAGTGAAAATTAATAGGTCTAAAAAAATATTGCACGCCTTTTGGAAACAATGACAACATTTAATTTTGGTATGGACTAGGGAAAATAAATATCCAAATGTTATTCGTATCGCATAAAACCACAACAACATAGAAAAGCAAATTCAGTTTTCAATTTAATGGAATTTGGAATTAATTCTTAACTTATCGAATTAAATATCATTTTAATTTATAAAATCTAAACTTTGTGTTTTAATTTTATCCTAAAATTCCTATTCAATTTAAATACAAATAAATGTAAAAATGTAAGCAATAAACATGAATATTATACTTAATACATTACTGTGTATCCGCCATATTACTTCTGCGCGAGAACTGTCAGAATTCCAGCGAGATTTGAATACTACTATATAACAATAGACAAGTATCGGAAAAATACGAAACAAAACTACTTGGAATATATTTCTCTAATAGATTATGCCCGGTTTACATGAGAAAATTGTTTTCTTCTACAAATTTTTGCAGGTAAATAAGAAAGAATCCGCTATATAAAAATATTCAATATGCCAGAAAGAAATAAACATATATACTAATGGCGTAATTTTTTTATAGGATCATTATTAATTTATTTTTAATGAATTAAAAAACGAAATTTACATTTGTTTCTATGGCGTCTGTTTTTATAATGAATCCTCAACATTTATAAATACGAAATAATTTTTTTTCTTGTTAATTTTAAAAATGTTGCCATAAAAATACTCGGATCGAATATATTTTATGGCAACATTTTCATTTTTATGGTGATTTTTGCTCAAAAATTCTTCTGCAAAATTTTGTTGGGATATATTGCTTTTCTTGTCTCTCATGTGCAAAAAGTCAATGTCTTATTCATTTTGCACAAGGAAAATGTTGGTCGTATGTAAACCGGGCATTATCCCTAACAAATCATTATAAAAATTAAAATCAAATATACACGGAACCAACGAGAATGTATTCTACAAGCCATATTATTGGAATACATGCACAATTTTCGGTCGACTGTATCATGGTATTGTGTATAAATAAAGAAGAAAACATTTCGTAAAGAAAAACAAAAAAATGCGTAAACAAAAAATAAAATAAAAAATTGTAGAAGCTTTATAGTAACATGTCCGTAATTGTTATCCTTATACAGTTTTCTATCGTTTCTTGTTTTGTTGGAAATAAAATTGTTACTTTAAAGGAAAATAGTAGTCCATAAGTTTAATTCAATAGTAAATCCAACACATTTATCTCAAGATTCCTGTGAAAAATGGTGCATTATAAAAAAATAGGCTTATTTCTTGATTTCAAACAAATTACAGCACTAAATCGAAATTTGATAACCTTTCGCCTTCGCTTCAATATCCACACTAAACAAAATAAAAAATCAAATTTTAAATTACCTATAATGAAATGTGGCTCCTCCTCTTCCACTTCTATTTTAGATTTTTCTTCTATTTGTTATTGTTTTTAGTTTTGTTTTTACTTCTATTTGATGTGTGCGTGTATCATGTCGCAATGCCTCCTAAACTACAGTCCTCTTACTACTCTCATTTTTCGCACATGACGTCAATTTATGTCTAAACCGAGACTGCGCAATAATAATGTTAAAATATTTACACTAACAAAACAACTAGAGAAAACAACAAAAACGTCGACATAGCGTGTCGTCATCATTTGGTGCGGCCTGTAGTTTAGGAGGCATTGCATGTCGTATATTTATTATAAAATGTGAATTTTTCCTGTACTTTTATACTAAAACCAAATCTAAAACACAAATAAATAGATGACCGAAATATTTGATAGGATCGGTGTATACTCGAGTACAGTTCGGCTTGTAGAATACATTATCGTTGGTTCCGAGTACAGTATTTATTTATGTATGTATGTATGTGCATTCAGTATTTTTATTTACATACAATTAGGCTAATGGCCAAGAACAAATAATACAATAAAATTGCATGTAATCTAATGAAACATGCAGCTAGGTACATGTTATTTTATTCTGATTTTGTTTTCTTTTCCGTCTACTGCTCAATACATACAAATAGTTTTATTCTTGCTTGTGTTTTTTGCTGTTTATCAAACCAATGCCTTCTAAACTACTGGCCGCTTACACCAAATGATGACGACACGCTAAGTTGTAACGGAATTTTATCATATTCCGTTATCAACTCATTCCCAATCATCTGTTCGTTGATCAGAATAATTTCAGCATGACTTGAAGATATTTTTCCTTCACAACATTTTCTCAAACACTTAGTCATGCTTTAATTATTTATTTTTCTTTATGTTTGTTGTTGCATTCATATACACGAAAATGGTATAAGATGCAATACGGCAAACATAAAATTATTTCTGGTTTACGTTATCGAGTTGCAGCTTTATGTGTTTCAAAGGTCTTTATAATGTAGTTATTATAAATACTAATGAATGCACGTAAAGATAAGATTTGTAATTGGATGATGTACCCATAGTGTTGTGTTGTGCACACGAAAACAAAACAAACGTTCTGAATATAGTTTATTTAAATGACCTATATATGGGCTTTTTAAAACGTTGCAGTTTTCGTGTGCATATAATTTCCCATGAGTGAACATAAATTAGATTTATGTCACGTTAGCAGTAATGTGCGGTCTTTGTACTAAGATTTCGCTGATCGTGGAAAAATTGAATTTTCTGGTTGAGAGAGAAGAACATTTCCCATAACATCTTTTCCCCCTCCTTCTCTGTCAGTCAGCTAATTTCGTATAAATACCGCGACATTGTTTTGGATCAAGGAGTCAAGTTTTGTGAGACCATCGTGGTAGTCGGTATTTTTGACACTAGACGCGTTTTTGGTTAAAAATTTTATAACAGTGAGAGATCATAATAATCTATTATCGAACGAAATAAAAGTGTGAATTTAACGAGTTTCTTTAATAAAAGGGATATTCATTCCCTTTATTTTATTTTTTGATTATCCGAGTTGTAATATTAAGAGTATACAGTGTGTTTGAATTTAGTTTTTTAAAATATTAAAGTTCTTATTATTTAAATATTATTGATCGCCAGAAAGAAGCGAATAAATTTTGTAATTTCTTACATTTTTTACAAAAGAAGAAAATAAAAAGTGAATTTTGAAGTTGATTTTGGTTTTAATCTATTTTTTTTTGTTTGTGTAGTTTGGTTTTATTTTTTTTTGTTGCAAGAATTGGAGAGAAGGGAAAAAGGCGCAATAAGTTTTTGTTGCTTTTGGCTGGTTTTATAATTTTTGTTTGTTGGTAAGTATGTTTACTTAATAATAAAAATCAACATACTAATTAATCGGGCCCATTTGGTAAAGGGTCCACCAGCTGCTTCATTAGAAGCGGAGATCTCGCATGTGCGTTAGCACGCGGGTTTCCTTCAGCTGGAACGCTTTACCAAATTATATTAGCGTACTAACATTTGGGGCTTTCAGCCCATGGAAAAAAATAATTTTTTTTTGTTAATTTAGAGTAACTATGTTACTCTAAATTTTTATATTTCACAACCACGGTGGACCTGCTTGATGTGAGGCATGAGACCCACCGATGCGGTCTTTCACCAGCCTCACCTTTTCAAACTCCCCATTTGATGGCATACCATCTTTCTTTCCCATATATGCGGTAATCTAGGCCGTGACCTGTGTACCCAAAACCCACGCCGTTCCCTCCACCGGCTTGAGCTACGGGAACAACGCCGCATAAGGTACAAGGCAGGTTACGGCAAATTCGATGTGATAGGGGTGCTTCTACACAAGTAGTGGTGCTCGTATTACAAAGTGGCGCCCAAATGGAGCACAACACCAGTTCCAAAACTAAAATATTTTAACGTATCATTTAAATAGGCACCACTCATTACAAAGTGGCGCCCAAGCGGGCCTAATAACATCATAGGTCTAATATATTTATATGTAGGCACCACTTATTACAAAGTGGCGCCCAATTGGGGCCATTAACTGGCCCGAGTTATTGGTATAGATTGCCAACAATTTTCTGGAATCATTATTGAATCCCAAATTTAATTGAAAATTTATTCACAAAGTTAAATGTTAAAATAATTTTAGATATGAGCTTCACTATTTCAAGTGGAGTTCTATACAATCAATTCTAATTAAGTACTCTGTGATTTAATATAAAAAGTGGAAGAGCTCTTTCGGTGTGAGTGTGGCAGCGGTCATGCCTTAGAGGCATGCCTGACCAGATACGATGGTGGGTCACACACGCACGGAAAAGGTTTTATAATTGTTGAGTTGCAGTGCTGGATCCTCGTCTCATTAGTTCATTTGTGGCATTGTCCCAACTCGCACTCCGGGGGATGAACTAATATTCGTGGTAGCATCTGGGATTTGATGAGCCATTTTGCAATGTCTAATTACAGAATATTTATTTTATTTACTCATCAGATTGTACGGTTTTCGGCACCGTGTACAATCAACTGTTTGGCTTTATTCTGCCTGCAAGGGAGAGTGACACGTTTCCCTGAAGTAATGAGCATATCTCTTTCCTGCCAAGCGATGATCTTGGGTGGTATAAAGGGCTGCTCATTCTCAGGTTATCAAGCGTGCCAGTCCGTATCCTGGCAAGTAAAGTCAAACTGTCAACCTTTTATTTTTCCTCAGTTATACGGTTATGGCTATCGGTAAGCAATTACCACGAGCCGTAAGATAAATTTGTTTTAAAAATATGGATTTCTAAGTCAGTGTATAGTTAAGTTATTGCGTAAATTCCACTTCGTTTGTTTTACATAAAATTTTCATCCTCCGGGATGGGGTTGCCAGTCCTCCCATTGTTAGTTTTAGGCGCGTTCAGGATATAATGTGTGTAGCTGTTCAATCCGGTTTTCTATCAGTGAACGGATATTGATGAGGTTTCGGACATAAGCTAAATACTATTATACCACACACTGCAGAAATCTTTGGCAATAACCGGCGTGTTGTTGTCCCTAATTGAATGTACAATTCGGCCTGCCACTCACACGGTCATGCTCATCCAAGGGGATTTAGAATGATGACTGTGAAATACGAGGGCAAGAGGATTGTCTCTGCCAATTAGGTAAATTAATGAGGTACCAAATGACTTCACCGAGGCAATGTGTCTCACTTGCGCGTAAGTCGGAGTTACGAATGCCATTGCTGTTATGGGTTGGCATTTGGGGATCTCATCCAAATTAATTACATTTCCCTTTTCCCATCCTTATTTTGACCTAAATTAGTGAGATTTATGCTTCACGCGAAAGTGGAGAAACCGTGGTTGTTTTGTTTTATTTAAATTTATGATTAATTTATGTTAGTTTAGATTATAGGCTGGTTTAGGTTAAGAATACATATATATTTTTTTTACGAGTACAATGACACATCCAAGTCTTTTAAGTAGAGATGAGTTGATGGTAGAGTGTGAGTTAAGAGGAATTCACACGGAGGATCGTCAGAAAGCGATAATTGTTCTAGAAGAAGCTTTTCAACGAGAGCGAAGAGGCTTTCTTTGTGCCCCGCTATTTGCGCATAGGGAAGCCCAAGAATATCCACTTCAAGAGGCGAGAGTGTGTTTCAAGAAGTTGGGGGATATTCGGAATTTGCTGAGAACTTGGACATGGGGTGGTTTAACCGTGGACGAGCTAAAACCAGTTTTTTTTACCAAACTACTTCATGTTTTAGGTCGAATCGACCGTAGCTCAGATTCGGCAATACTCAACGATATAATTGTCGAGATGAAACATACCTGGGACAAACTAAAGGACATCGGGTGGTCCATATTACGGCACGATACAACAATAAGAGAATCCGATAATGAATTAAACAAACTAGTGGTGGTGTCCTACAAAACCAGAGTACTCCTAGGAATTGGTGATGATGCGTTCCAGCAAAGGAATCCGCTGCTCCCACCATGTGGCACGTTAAATGAACTCAGGCTATTGCGAAAATTGACCAACGAGCAATGCCTGTCAAATAAATCTGTAGTGATACCACCGCCGGTACCACGAACACCTCAGTTAGGCGATTCATATAGTTCGGTTAAAATGGCACCAGCTAGATCATCTCCTAGCCGCACGCAAGAATTACATGACCATCAGGTAGTTCAAAACAAAGTTAGTAATAAACCATTGCCACAAATAAAGCAAATAACGTTACAATTAGCGTTAAATTCAAATGGCGTATGCAGTTCTGTTGACATAAGATCAAACAACCAATCGTCAACATGTATAGTAGAAGTCGAAAAAAATCTTTTAGGTGGTGTAGTTAACCAGCTTAATGAACGGAGAAATTCACAGAAAGTTTCTGATGAACAAGCATTGCCAGTTGTCAAAACGATGCCACAAGTTACCTTAGCTTCAAGATCACCACAAGAAAGTAGTTGTGATACTGAAGTACTCATTTATGCGAAGCAAGAGATAAGCCTGTGTTGTAGTAAGAACCTTGCAGACAGTAGTTTATGTACTGATACGCCACTACAAACAAATATCTCAACAGGTCGAGTATCGCAATCCAGTTACAAGATGGCTGGATTAAATGGTGACTCATTACCTATCAATCTAGGAAATGAAGTTATCACGACATCTTACAAAAGCAAGAATAGCCCACCTCACAGTAAGAATAAGAGTTGTATCTTGCCAAATCCATTGCAACGCAGTTCCTACAAAAGGCAATTTAGAACTGCACAAAAATCAGAGCAGTTTATAGTCCTACAGGTTGATAGTGCAACGAATCCTCGTAAACCTTTTTATCGCAATAACATAAGAATTACACAAAGCACGTTGCATGCTATCCACTCAATTTTTAAATTATTTCACAGGCATCGCACCCGGTATAGCGATGATCTTAAATACCGGAATTGGAAGCGCCGCCGTAGAAAACGCGGTCGCATACATCATCCACTTTCCCATTAGACCATCTATGTTTAGTTGGGCATCTACATAGATGATGTAATGGTAAAGTGAAGGCTGGTATATTGCACGCGCAATTATGAATATACCAGCGTCAATAGGTTAGGTACACTAGTTAGGATAATGAACGTACAATGTTAAGTTAAGTGAAAGAAAGGATGAGGTTAGCTCAATCCCATTCAGATTAGTTTACAAAGTGGGATTGAGGTAGCGCCATCTGCTTTAATAGATAGTTGGTAGAATAAGTTTAAAATTCATAAAAAGAAACAAAAACAGTCAACTAATGATTTGATAGTCTAGACAATTTTTACAATAGGGCCATCATTGAAATTTTATAGTACATATATTAATTGTTAAGAATAGCAGGAACTAGCAGACCAGGAAAAGTGTACAACGAAACTGCCAACAGCAGAACCATCAAAACGCACTAATGCCAAACTGCTCAAAAACATCACGAATGTATCACAGCAACAAGCAACCACACCGTTAATAACAAATCTTCGCTGACACTGCTATAAACATAAGATAATTTCCTTTGTTTCGTTACATCACCTGCCGTACAAACATTAAATCGACCTACATCAATTTCAATTTCCAACTCACGTGCAACCAGACATGTCTGCCCAAGGAGTTTCTTCGACAAGTGAAATAATGATGACAAGTTAGAATTTCACTATAAGTTCATTCCATAATATCCGGATTCCATGACACAAACTACATCTGCGAAGCTGCACATGGAGATGCAATATACATTGTCGAATGTCGACCCAAACACATATAAGCCAATTTTGATCGTGGGAACGAAAGCGTACATTATGTCCATTGTGGTGCAAATCCCAAAATATTTAAGATGTAGGCCAAAAAAACCGTCCAAAGCACCAGAGAGTAACATAAAAGTAAAATATCACAAAACCAATTTAAAATGAACAAATATGAAGTCCGACAACAGTACATCAAATTTTACAACAAAATATGACGCTGCCTACTTGTTAAATTAAGTAAAACAACATAAACGGAGCTGATTGTGTCATGTAACCGGATGACTTAACCTTAACAAAAAGCCGTTATATGTCGAGCACCGCACAGACATCATTTGCAGTATTTACCATATTAAAGTCTCTAGTCAACGAGCAATGCAGATAACCGGTGTTATCAAATATGGATTACCAGTCCTGATGTCCCAAGAGATTACCAGATCAGCACATGTGAAGTCACGAAAGTCAATCTATTTAAGTGCCGCAAAAGCAACAGAACCATTAGCATCTTCATTATTGCGCATAAAGCCACACAACTACGCTAAGTTAAAAAACGGCCCACCAAGCAACATAAAAAATCGGATGTCAAGAGTATGTGTGATGTTTCGTGCGTATTACAGCAAAATAAAACCATAAGAGATCATCATTGGGAATAACATCTACGCCCGCTGCTTAGTGAGTTACGTCCATAAAAACTGCTATTCTTTAGAAGTTTTGTTTTAATTTCATTCAAATGTTAAATAGAACGAAAATGTTTTGTTGGTTAAATTTAAAATTGAATAGTCAAAATATGTAAATTAGTTGACAATAATTAGAATTTTCTTAAAAACAAATAAGAAAAAAAAATATATATAATTTTTATTATGCAAAATTAATAATTTTTTTTTATAGTAGGTAAGCAAGTATAGTAATAATCTAGTTAGGCACAAGTTTCCCGTGTACCTAAGGAAAAAAAAAAATAATAAAAAAAAAATAAAATAATAATGAGAAACAAAGGGAGAAGGAAACTTGTGGATATTAAGATAGTAATAGTATGTTAAATTAGGTTAATAATAATAATAATAATAATTAAGAGTAACAAAAAAAAAAAAAAAAAAAAAAAAAAAAAATAGGTACTTTTAGTTAATAATAAGTAGTCATAATAAGTAGGTTAATTGCCCGGCTGAGACTTTCTCAGGGTGTGGGGCGTCCGCCACGTTGAGCAACCAAGATCTGACGACCTTAGTCCATCGTCCTTTTTGAATAGAGCATGAGATCTCTTTTCATCTCAGGGTTTGAGTTTTCCCCACGCTGTAACGGAATTTTATCATATTCCGTTATCAACTCATTCCCAATCATCTGTTCGTTGATCAGAATAATTTCAGCATGACTTGAAGATATTTTTCCTTCACAACATTTTCTCAAACACTTAGTCATGCTTTAATTATTTATTTTTCTTTATGTTTGTTGTTGCATTCATATACACGAAAATGGTATAAGATGCAATACGGCAAACATAAAATTATTTCTGGTTTACGTTATCGAGTTGCAGCTTTATGTGTTTCAAAGGTCTTTATAATGTAGTTATTATAAATACTAATGAATGCACGTAAAGATAAGATTTGTAATTGGATGATGTACCCATAGTGTTGTGTTGTGCACACGAAAACAAAACAAACGTTCTGAATATAGTTTATTTAAATGACCTATATATGGACTTTTTAAAACGTTGCAGTTTTCGTGTGCATATAATTTCCCATGAGTGAACATAAATTAGATTTATGTCACGTTAGCAGTAATGTGCGGTCTTTGTACTAAGATTTCGCTGATCGTGGAAAAATTGAATTTTCTGGTTGAGAGAGAAGAACATTTCCCATAACATCTTTTCCCCCTCCTTCTCTGTCAGTCAGCTAATTTCGTATAAATACCGCGACATTGTTTTGGATCAAGGAGTCAAGTTTTGTGAGACCATCGTGGTAGTCGGTATTTTTGACACTAGACGCGTTTTTGGTTAAAAATTTTATAACAGTGAGAGATCATAATAATCTATTATCGAACGAAATAAAAGTGTGAATTTAACGAGTTTCTTTAATAAAAGGGATATTCATTCCCTTTATTTTATTTTTTGATTATCCGAGTTGTAATATTAAGAGTATACAGTGTGTTTGAATTTAGTTTTTTAAAATATTAAAGTTCTTATTATTTAAATATTATTGATCGCCAGAAAGAAGCGAATAAATTTTGTAATTTCTTACATTTTTTACAAAAGAAGAAAATAAAAAGTGAATTTTGAAGTTGATTTTGGTTTTAATCTATTTTTTTTTGTTTGTGTAGTTTGGTTTTATTTTTTTTTGTTGCAAGAATTGGAGAGAAGGGAAAAAGGCGCAATAAGTTTTTGTTGCTTTTGGCTGGTTTTATAATTTTTGTTTGTTGGTAAGTATGTTTACTTAATAATAAAAATCAACATACTAATTAATCGGGCCCATTTGGTAAAGGGTCCACCAGCTGCTTCATTAGAAGCGGAGATCTCGCATGTGCGTTAGCACGCGGGTTTCCTTCAGCTGGAACGCTTTACCAAATTATATTAGCGTACTAACATTTGGGGCTTTCAGCCCATGGAAAAAAATAATTTTTTTTTGTTAATTTAGAGTAACTATGTTACTCTAAATTTTTATATTTCACAACCACGGTGGACCTGCTTGATGTGAGGCATGAGACCCACCGATGCGGTCTTTCACCAGCCTCACCTTTTCAAACTCCCCATTTGATGGCATACCATCTTTCTTTCCCTCTTTATATATATATATATATATATATATATATATATATATATATATATATATATATATATATATATATATATATATATATATATATATATATGCGGTAATCTAGGCCGTGACCTGTGTACCCAAAACCCACGCCGTTCCCTCCACCGGCTTGAGCTACGGGAACAACGCCGCATAAGGTACAAGGCAGGTTACGGCAAATTCGATGTGATAGGGGTGCTTCTACACAAGTAGTGGTGCTCGTATTACAAAGTCGACGTTGTTGTTGCTTTCTCTAGTTGCTTTGTTAGTGTAAATATCCTAAAATTATTATTGCGCAGTCTCGGTATAGACTTAAATTGACGTCATGTGCGAAAAATGAGAGTAGTAAAAGGCCAGTAGTATAGAAGGCATTGATCAAACCAAGGTTTTTGTTACGTATGTATTTTGTTAATATAGTAGTCCGAAGTTTATGTGAGAAGTTAATATAGGTTCAAAAAAGTAATCTATGAAGAGCGTCGCTAGTAAAAATATTGCATCCAAGAAACACACCGCTTGATTTCTCTTAGTTATTATAGTGCTTTGTGCTTGTACGTTGTGCTCTCATACGTTGTGCTTGCATTAAAATATAAAAACTATAAATTTATTTACAATTAATATTAAAATTATCAATGTAAAAATGGAAAAAGTGTCTCGGGTGTATCTGAACACAAAAAGCAAACTTCATTTTTTCCACTGGTAGCGTTTTCTATACTTTCCCTAGTCTCAATAGCAATAAATTTAAGATCAACCACAATATAATTTATATACACTTAATACACACATTTTATTAAACACTTGTTTTTTATTTCGCAAACTTAGATTTTTGAATATTTTAATTAAAAAATTTGTTCAAAAAGTTTAAAAAATGTGGTTCGCCAAGTGCCTACGGCAAATAGTGTAAACAGTAATATTTTATATACATTACACATGCTCATTTAAATACTTACACCTAAATTAAGAAGAAATCAAATATAGTCGAAAGCAAAAATAGGGCAGGCAACGCGGGCCGGATTCTGCTAGTAATTTATATAATACAGACTAGGTGTTAAAATTTCATGTTACGAGTATATAACAACAAAATTATAAAATCCAAAATTGATAAACTTACTGATAATAATTTAGAATTAGGTATATATAAATTGTTGTTATGTTTTATCACTACATCTACACAACACTATACATACTGTTACGATTTTGCCTTGTCACTCAAGGTTCGAATCACTGGATTGTGAATAAATACAACTGCTTCAAATTTGAACTCACACAATTTATTTACACAACACAATTTTTTTATACAACACAAAATTCACAATTAATTATTATAATTATAACACACTTTTTAATCATCACTTTAATAATCGCTTTAATAATCACTTTAATAATCTTTCTATTTAACCTTCACTGTATCACGTTTAAAATAAGACTCAGCATTCCACGTCAACGCGCGCCTTTATATACCAAAATATTTGTTTCTAGAATAATCCTAAATGCGCATCGAGCAAATATGTTAGTATAGAAATGACGCCTAAATGTTGAGTATAAATCACAAATGCATTGAACAATTAATGAATTTAAGTTATTCTATTCTAATCCAGGTGTCACCGTAACACTACCCCCTACCTAAGCCTGTTCGTCCCGAACAGGATCCAGATCACCTCCTCTGTAGAGCGCCAAACGTTCTAAATGCACCACCTTTGGTTTACCTTTCCGTCCTTTCTGTATGCGATAAACCACGTCGTTCAACTTTTTAATGACAGTGTAAGGTCCTTCCCATGTGGGTGGCAACTTCGGTGATAATCCCTTCTGCCGTTGCGGGTTGTGAAGCCATACCAATTGCCCTTCCTCGAAGCCTTGATTATTTGCTCGTATGTCATATCGAGCTTTCATTCGATCACTTGATATTCGAATTTTCTCCCGTACAAATTGATGTATTTCATTAAGTTCCTCTTTCATCCGGTCGACGTAATCCTGTCCGCATAGAGCTGCTGATGGAACAGCCCCAAACTTTAAATCTCCTGGTAATCGCAGATTGTTCCCAAATATGGTTTTAGCTGGTGTCACTCCTGTTGTGTCATGTACTGCTGATCGGTAGGCCATCAGGAACATCGATATATGTCGATCCCAGTTGCGTTGGTTCCTTTCAACAACCTTTGCTAGATATTACTCCAATGTGCCATTGAATCTTTCCACCATACCGTCCGACTGTGGATGTAAAGGCGTCGTTCTTGTTTTATTGATTCCAAACATCTGACATATCTCCTGAAATACCACCGATTCGAAATTCCTTCCTTGATCCGTGTGAATTTCCATCGGTACACCAAATCTGCTAATCCAGTTGTTGACCACGGCATCAGCTATTGTTGTTGTCTCCTGATTGGGTATGGTGTACACTTCCGGCCATTTGCTGAAATAATCCATTATTACTAGCACATATTTATTTCCGCTCTCGGTAGTCGGAAATGGCCCCGCCACATCCATTGCAATTCTCTCAAATGGTGCCCCGACATTATATTGTTTCATGATTCCACGGCTTTTTCGTGCTGGTCCCTTTACTGCCGCACATTGGTCACATCTTCGACACCACTCTACTACTGACTGTCTACATCCGGACCAGTAGAAACGTTGGCGAATTTTGGCTAATGTTTTATTAATCCCTAGGTGACCTCCACTTGCTCCCCCATGATACTCCTTGAGGATTTCCGCTATCCGATCTTTTGGCACCACTACCAACAATTGTTTTACTTTGCCATCCGTGCTTTCCCACTTTCGTTTAAACATCCATTTTCTATGTGGAGGCTATCCCATTGAGCCCAATATGCTTTTACAATGGGAGTTTTGTCAGCTATCTCACTCCATGTGGGCCGGTGTTCCTTTTCCTTATGTTTCATGATGAATGATAGGTCAGCATCCCGTAATTGCTCCTTCTTGATCATTTCATCATTTCATCAGTCCATTCCTCATCAGGTAGCACTTGCATAAGCCGAATATCGATGATGTTTTCCTTACCCTCCACACGCCCACAATGCTTGCATTCCACGGGACATGGCCTTCTTGATAATGCGTCGGCATTTCCATGTGCGCTTCCCTTCCGATGTTCAATTTGGAAATCGTAGCTTTGCAAACGTTCGATCCAACGTGTTACTTGTCCCTCTGGATTTTTGAATTGTAACAACCAGCGCAAAGCTCCATGATCCGTCCGTAGAAGAAATTTTTGGCCATAGAGGTACTTATGGAAGTGCTTAACACATTCGACTATAGCCAACAACTCTTTCCGTGTTACACAATAATTCCGTTCCGGTTTTGATAACATCTTGGAGTAATATGCAATAACTCGCTCCTCACCATTTGTTGCCTGTGATAATACTCCTCCTATACCATCATTACTGGCATCGGTGTCCAAAATGAATTTAACGTTGGGTATAGGGTATGCGAGGATTGGTGCTTCGCATAATCGTCGTCTTAGTTCCACAAATGCCTCTTCCTGATCATCCTTCCATTCGAATGCCTTGTTCTTCCTGGTTAACTCGTGTAAACTCTTGGCGATACTGGCGAATCCTGGCACAAATCGTCTATAATAGGTGCACAATCCAAGGAAGCTCCGTAATTCATGTAAGATTTTAGGTCGTGGCCATTCCTTCACTGCTGCGATCTTTTCTTCATCGGTATGGATTCCATTGGTTGTTACCTTATGACCCAAATATTTTACTTCCGTTCTAAATAGTTTGCATTTTTTCGGGCTTAGCTTCAATCCGGCGGCCTGTATCCGATCCAAAACCTCTGCCAAATTCCTTAAATGCTCGTCGAAATCCTTGCCCATAACGATGATGTCGTCTAAATATACGAGGCACGTCCTCCAATGTAATCCCTTTAATACGCGCTCCATTAGCCGTTCAAAAGTCGCAGGGGCGTTACATAATCCGAATGGCATAACATTAAATTGCCATAATCCGTTACCCACACTGAATGCCGTTTTCTCGCGATCTTCCTCCTGGACTTCCACTTGCCAATAGCCGCTTTGCAGATCTAACGTCAATATTCGAGCACCCGATAATGTGTCTAACGTGTCATCGATCCTTGGCAAGGGGTAACTATCCTTTTTCGTCACAGCATTTAATTTTCGGTAATCCACGCAGAATCTCATGCTACCATCCTTTTTCTCGACTAAAACCACTGGTGAACTCCATGGACTGCTTGATGTTTCGATTACCCCTGCTGCTTGCATATCTTTTACCATTCGATCCACTTCTCCTTGCTTTGCCAATGGTAATCTCCTGGGTGGTTGGCGAATCGGCGTTTCTGCTCCTGTATCTATTCGATGTTTTACCATTGTGGTTCTTCCATTATTGTCCGATGTACTGCAGAATATTGGCATGTACCGCTCGAGCAATTGTCTTGCCAAATTTTTCTGTTCTATGGTAAGATCTTCGGTCCATTTCTCCATGAGTTGTTCTACAACCTCTTTCTGCCCTTGCAAGTTAGTCGTATTAATCGGATTTTTCTGCTCGCACTTCACAATCGCAGATATTTCTTCGCATTTTCCGATTATTGTCCCTTTCTTGATGGTTTTCGTCTTATCCGAGAGATTTAGAGTCCTAATTGGTACTCTATTATCGCTGTCTGGTTTCACCAGAACTTTCCCGATCATAATTTCTCTGGCTCCGCTCTCCGCTTCATTGGCTTCCACAACCCACAACCTGGGTGACCCAGAATCTCCCTCCAATCTTGCCCATACTATTGTTTCCGAGTTCGGTGGCAGCTTCTCCCGATGATCCATTATAATTTGCCTGCTCGTTTCTCCTATAGCGGCGCTAACGTGAAGTGGCAACTCGATATTATCGTAGGTTAATACACCCCGTCCAACATCCACCACGAAGCCATTCGTTCTCATAAAGTCCATCCCCAAGATGACTTCGTCTACAATATCTGCAACCAGCACCTCGTGTTGAAAGTGATTTCGCCCAATCCTTATTTTTACGACCTTTTTCCCTTTTATTGCTGAATTTTCTCCAGTCGCCGTTCGTAACTTCATTCCATTAGCTGGTTCCATAATTCCATCGATAATATCCTCACGAACAATCGTATGAGTTGCTCCCGTATCCAGCGTGATCATGCATTTCTTCCCATCAATATCGGCTTCAATTGTTAAGCTGTCACCGCTACTTGCTATTCTCGAAACATGGATGGAGGTTATGGGGCAATCGGTTGTGGGAGTCAGCTTCTGCCCCTGCAAACTGACTCTTTTTAGTTTAATGACTCCGCTGCAGTCTGACCAGCCCTTCTGGATTCTATCTGCTCCTCGTTTGATCTACGCTTCATAGGAGATGGCGACCGTGCTCGTTTCTTCTTAATCTCCCAACAGTCCCGTGAGATGTGACCCATTCTATCACATACCCAGCATTTAATCCTGCCACTTCCATCTCTGAACCTTGGCGTAGCCCGCGTGGTGTCTATTCTGGAATCAATCTCCACTCGACGAATTTTCATTGCTGGTTTGATGATGGTTTGCGCAGTTTCGTTTGTTAACGCACAAGCGATGGTTTCCGTGAAAATTGCCTTAGGTGACAACATCACCGCTCTGCGCGTCTCAGGATCTCGAATACCGTCAATGAATGCATCTATTTTAATTCGCTCCATGTAATCGGCCGACATATTTGAATGTGCTAAATGCGCGAGCCGCTCAATTGCCGATGAATATTCCTGTAGCGATTCTCCTCCTCTTTGGTGTCGACCCTTCAATTCCATGCGATAGATTTCTCGTTTGTGGTCACTTCCGTATTTTCGATCTAACGCCTTCATAATTCCCATGTAAACGTTCCTTTCCTGCTCGGGAATGATTTGTAGTGTTTCTGCCGCTTCGCCTTTAAGAGCCACAATTAACGCTGCAACACATTGTTCTTCAGTCCACTGATTTTGCTTAATCGCCGTTTCGAATTGGAACTTAAAAATGCTGAAGGATGTTGTTCCATCAAATGTTGGTGGTTTTATCTTAACTGCATTAACCGTCTGGATCACTTGTTGTGTCGTTCCATTCGCCTTGACATCTTGGAGCTCTTTCTCGAGACGTTTAACTTCCGTTTGAAAATCTTGTTTAACCAATTCAAATTTTTGTTGAACCGTCCCTTTAACATTTTGAATTTGTTCGTGTACTTCTGTTTGCAGTTTTTCCACTTTACCGTGTAGTGTAGAAGATAACTCCAGAAACTTCTCGTCCATTTTATTTTGGCAATCTTCTATTTTGTGTTTAATGTCCGCGTTCGATTGTTTAATGTGTTTAAAATTCACAATTTATTATTATAATTATAACACACTTTTTAATTATCACTTTAATAATCACTTTAATAATCTTTCTATTTAACCTTCACTGTATCACGTTTAAAATAAGACTCAGCATTCCACGTCAACGCGCGCCTTTATATACCAAAATATTTGTTTCTAGAATAATCCTAAATGCGCATCGAGCAAATATGTTAGTATAGAAATGACGCCTAAATGTTGAGTATAAATCACAAATGCATTGAACAATTAATGAATTTAAGTTATTCTATTCTAATCCAGGTGTCACCGTAACAATACTATAAGTTAATAAAACTAATTAAAATATTGACAATTATTTTATAAAACTTTTTATAAAAAAAATGTGTTAAATTATTTTTATATCATTTACCTGAAAAACATTTATGATTTAAAAGATTTTAAATCAACTTTGACGATTTCTAGATAAAAAAAATGTTTTTAATTATTCGCCCTCTGTAAAACCCAGATTGGTCGAAATGAACTTTCATACTTAATCTTTTTCATAAATTGGGAGATCCCAGTGATGTTTGGCCGAAATCGGTTCACCTTCACCGGAAGTTGCAACTTAAAAAAAAATTTTTTTTGATTCTTGCAAATATTTTTAAGTGTATTGCATTTACGAAAAAAGAATTAAAACCAAAGAGATTGTAAATTAAGTTTAAAAGAAAATATGTTTAGATCATTTTTTAAAATTTTTCAGGAAATGACGAAGTTTGATAAAACAAACCAAGATTGTTTTTATTTCACCAAGATTCGGCATCTCTAGAGTCCAGGCGGATTGGCTATTCGGAATCAAACTTCAATCTTAACATTTTTCCATTATTTGGGATTTGGGAGATCCTTGTGAACTTTGATCGATATCTATGTACCGGAAGTGACAGCTTGAAGATTAAATTTTCAACAAAGGTTAACATTGTTAGTTTTTTCAAATTTAAGCGGGAATAGTGACTTTTGATTTTACAAGACATTTTTGCCAAAAGTCCGATAAGTTAAATTTTCCACTTTAAAAATGAAGTGATAAAAGAAAGTCGGGTGTTGTGCGCAACATATTCATTCCTTCATTTTGTCAAAAGCTTACTTTATCAAGATGGAAAATACATAATGATCTACTGTTCAGTATTGCTACAGACAGTTACATTAGATGTTTCATTGAAATAAAGAAGCAAATCAAATATATTCCTGAGGTTTTCTCTGGCGTTACTTTGTAGTTTTTTATTAGTCGTGCCCGAATACAAATGATGGTGGTGATTGATTGTACATCTTCTATTTATCTTTTTTTCTATTCTTCTATTATTTCAAAAGCCACTCGATATTTATTTCAAAAATTTCCTTTAAATTAATAGCTTGCTTGCATTGTTTTTGTATTATCCCTGCAAACTGTTCTGGGGACTGTTCAAGGCTCTTCCTGCTCTTTCGCGGTTTGCTTATTCAGTCCTTACTTTTACGCCAATCAGCCAATCCGAGGACGTACGACTATAGGACCGATTTTTAATACCATCTGTACATTGCAAGCTCCATAACAGCTTAAACTGACATGAAAGATGGGTCGGCCCATGAGTTTTGCACTCCGATAGGGGGTCATAGATGTGTTACATGTCATCACCGTAATCTGTTGATGAAATTTCACTTTTGCATCCTGCCCCTATTAGGATTCGAACCCAGGTACCGGTCCAAATGCCAAAGCTTTAACCACTATGCTATTTGGTCGGTTTGCTTGCTTAAATGCATCGAGTTTTCCTAGTAAAAATAGCAGCATAGAAGAAAAGAAGAATAGAAGGTTTACATTGAATCGACACAGATATATTGACGCAAGTGAAAATGTAAAGCAAACCGTTTTATTATAGCATAATGTACAATGTTGATAACAATTTAAAAAAATCCTCAAATTATTGTTTTCCAATTCCAATTGTGATGTCCATGTCGATGCTCATGTTTAACGATAAAATGTAATTCATGTTGTGTACCGTATGTTTATTTTAACAAATACTACACACAATTTATATACATATGATGTATATTCATACGAGTATATATATAGTTTATTTTACCTGTTGATGTATGCCGTCTATTTTAGGTTCTCTTCAATTTAATAGTTTCTAGTAGAGCGCTGCGATAGCATCCACTACATAACTTGATTACTGTTTTTCTACTCTATATACATATTCTTGATAAAAGTGTCGAAGATAAGAAGAAAAATAATACCACAAATTACATGTGTACGAGATGCGCATGATTTTCTTTTATACATAGTACACATAGGTAATAACCCACCCTCTTATGAACATGCGAATGTGTATAGTAAGTTATTCCCCTGCATCGTTGATAACGTTTTTCTCGCTCACTATACAGAAAATATGAAGCCTAGTATGTTTACATGCTTCTTTCGTTAGCATGTACTCTTAAGATTCATATGATTTCATGTGCGGGGAATGGTAGGTGCTTTTTGGATCGAAATCTATTCTTCTTCTTCGTTTGGTATTAATATGCTGAACATTTGCTTCGCATTGCTCTTGCTGAGTTATTCTAGCTATTTTGCCATTCCACCCCCGCCCGATTTACAAACACAACCAAACAAAAAAGTACGTGTTGCGTTTTTGATTTATTTCTCTTGATATTCAGTTTGTTTTGAATTTTCGTACTGTGAAAAAGAAAAAGCTCTAAAGCTAGAAGTTTATAATTTTATATTGAAATTATTAAAAAGAAAAATATTTGGACGAGTAAAAAAACTTCGTAGATGAAATAAAATTTTATTAATTGTTTCTCTTGTGTTTAATTTATTCAACAAAATTATTAGATTAAAATTTAAGGTGTGTAAAGTGAATCTTTTTGCTCTTAAATTTTGAATAGCAAATAAATAAGGTGTAAAAGTTCTGAATTTTTGGTTTTTCTTTGGAAAATTGTTGATTGTAAAAAAGAAATCAACAAAAATAAAGCGTAATAATAGTTAAAATCTAAAAATTTTACACCGCAGAAAACTCGGAAGGAATATTTGGGTATAGTTTAGGGTGAAAGGTGAGTACTGTCTTTTTATATGCATATTTCTTATATTATGTCGAGGGTACTTTTCGTTGACGGTAAATTTTCTTTACCATATGTTAGGCAAAAAACGTAAAATACAAACCGTAAAGCAAAATGAATTTTCTTTTATAAATATATATGTATGTTATAATTCTATCTTTAGAAAAGAAGGTCACTTTAGCAACACATACAAACGAAATTTAGACGCGATATAGCCGTGAAACTACATATTACTGCATTTTGAAACTGATTTATCAAGATTATTATATCAAACCACGAACAAGATATTTATTTTCTCTGACTCGAAACGTTTGGGTTAGTTTTCACAGTTTTATGTTATGGGTATATGACTGTATCACGAATAAAAAACGACAAACAAAATTAAAAATGTGATAGCTCTATTTCTATAGACTTTGTTGGAATTGCAATTTGAGATCCTTTTTAATAAATGTATCTATAGGCGGGAGGAGAGACTTGATGCTTAATTTATCACCCAAAAGGCTCATTCTCTTATAATACAAAATATAAAAGTAATTTTCGGTGTTTGCGGTTCTGTTGCAAAACCACAAATTCTATTACAGTTTTATTTCAAATGAAGTACTTTTAAAATTTTTGTTACCTAACTGATAACAAAATGATGCCAAAGTTGAAGTTTCACGAAACCATACCAAGTTGGGACCATCGAATAATCTTTTTTGTTTAAAACGGTTTTATATTAATGGGTTTTGATATGGGTTTAGACAAACCAAACCCGATAATTTGCGAACCAATAAGAAACATATTATTACAAACTTTTGAGAGAGTTAGAGTGAATATTGATTAAACTTTGTAAATTAATGTTTAGTATTGCTTTGCTTCATTCAACAGTTTATTTTGCATAGTTTAAAACCATCTACAATGAACGTCGCTAAAGATAGCAGAACTCATCGAGCAGACTATAACAATATACTATAGAGAAATTTAGTTTAATTTTAGGTTATTTATAAAATCTCCATTATAAAATTTTAACCATCCCGTGCCAACTTAATAAAAAGTTGGCAGAACCTATTTCAAATAATACTCCATTAAAAATTTGTTTTTTCTACTCGTATTTGCTAAAGCATTGGGGTTTTCTATTTTAAAGCTATTACAACCCAAATCGAAAAACGGGTTGGAAATCCACTCCAGAACGCAAAATAACGTCCATTAAGATACAAATAATTAAAGCCTCATCATGTCCTAATGAAATATTCCTCAAAAAGTGTTAGACTCAACTCGTTCTTAACCATCTTAACCAAACATTATTTTTCTTCATCTACTTTCTTTATCAGGTTTAGAGCTAGCGGAACCCAAATCGAAAAACGGATCGAAATCGATTTTTGACGTAAAAACATTTTCTAGCCTCATCATGTGAACAATTAAAGCCCTCTATAGGCTTCAAAAGTAACTAGCCCACATTGAGAAATGGACCGAAAATTCCCTTTAGAACGCAAAATAAAATCTATAGACATACAAATAAGTATAGGCTTGTTCTGACCTTATGAAATGCTTCATTAAACACTTTTATGCTTCACTCGTTCTTAACCAAACATCAGGCTTCCTCTTCTAAAGCCTTGCTAAAATCATTTGTACTCTACGAAATGTTCTCCTTCTCGAAATATTGCGGTGTAGTGTCCAGTTGTCATCAAATTGTTTCTTATATTTGCAATGCCTGTTAGTTGGGGTATTTAGACACATCCACAGCCACACTACATCACATCATTCCACACGGTCACACGTAAAATATCGAGCCACAATCACAATTGCAATTTACCTAAGTATGTGTAGAATTATTTTCATATACCCCTTTTCTTGCCAGACAAAATTTTTTTTGCTTTAATTTATGTCGAACCCACACAAATGTGTATGTAAAAAATGACAGATTGTTATGCCTTCCGGATTTTGATTATTTTTGAAAAAAACATTATAATACGATAACATATAAATTATATCACATATTAATTATTTTACTATTATTATAGTTATAGTGTTATTTTTCGGATGAAAACGATTTAAGTGGAATGCACAAATGTGTATGTTGGTCCAAACAACATACAAAAATAAATTTTTGATACGATTCTTTTTCGTTACCCACGCAATTGGGGTGGCAGGCAGGAAAAGGGATATAAAAGCGAATAAAAAATACGTATTGTTTTTTCAATGTATTAGTGTATCATCAAATGTGAGGCGATACAATTTTTTGGTGAAAAAATGCGCACAAAAATTCCCACCCCAAAACCAGTTTGTAGGCAAAGAAGTAAGAAACGAGGAAGTGATCCGAGATAGTGGGGCATCGTCCAAACTAGCTCAATAGCTGTGTTTCTTCATGATTGATCTGATTCTTCACTTCATGTTTCATGAAACAACACAAAGGCGCTTAGTAGAAATCTAAATTTGCGATGTAAAACAAAATTTGGGTCAGATTTTCCATATAAAATTTGAACTGATCCGGATCAATGGATGTAATGAAACACGGCAAATGTATATTGCTGGAGCTGGAATCTAACGGATTATGAAATTATTGTTTTATTAATCTTTAATATTGGTAAATAATATGATGGACCACAATTTATTATTGCGATTATTTTAAGGTTATGTTCGGCGACAAAGGGCGAATTTTTTTGGCCACATGGTGTAGGATATACCTAATTACGTGGCTGCGGATGCGACTTCATTCGATACGATTTTTTAAAATTACAATTTTTCTATTAAAAGTCCAAAATTTGTAATGTTTTTATAAATGATTGGCATACATTTGTTTATCCCATCGTTTCTATACAATCCATGAATAAATTTGTGCATATTTAAATTCGTCACTCGCCGTCGACGCTTGTTGGTGTGGCTAGTCCTTTATAAGACTCTATGAGATATTTTAAGATCAAACCCTTAATTGGAATTATAGCAAAGCAGTTTTAAAATTTGCCGCCCCGGTGGCAAAGTGGTCAGCATGCTTGCTCCAGCGACCGGAGATCCCGGGTTCGATTCCCGGTGGAGAAAAAATTTCACGGTTGGTTTAGGATCAATGAATTAATCATCCGAAATGAAAATATGATTATGAAATATCATTTGAGGCGGCCAAATCTCTTGATGGGATATATGCCAGAGGGAGAGAGAGAGAGAGAGAGTCTTAAAATTGTGTTTTGAGAAATCTTCAATGACTACTGGAGACTTGTCAAATAAAATGTAAGCGATTTATTTTTAACAAAAGTTACTCAATTCACAAATGATTATGATTTATTGATTTATTATTATTGTTTCTATAATTAATGTAATTATTATAGTGAAAAATGATTGAAAGCTATAGAAATTCGACAGAAACATCTTTTTTATGTAAAAATTGAATAAGAGGGATAATTGTACGGAAATACAAATGACAACACAAAATTCATATAAATAGTTTTCCGTAAATTGCAAAAAAGTAACATATTTATATTTTGAAGTGCTACAAATTTATTAAATAAATAAAAGTGAAATTTAATGTTCAAATAAATTTTATATTATTTACAATCGTTTATTTTTGAAAATGTTCACGATTTCCGCAAGATGTCAAATCGAGGCTCATCAAGACCACCAAATTGGTACGTCTTACGAAAGTAATTTTTTTAAGTACTATGTGCATATCCACATTTGGATAACTTGAATCCGGTAACTTCTTCGTTTCTTTCCCCTTTACCTATAAAATATTTTTTATTGGTTAAGGGGAAAGAAACGAGGAATTTATTGGATTCAAGTTACCGTAGTGTGGATATGCACAATGACAGCTTCACTACGAGCAGAATACATAAAATATCTTAATTAACACGAAAGACAAAAACGCTTAATTAAGACAATTTTTTAGTCAATGAATATGCGTTACAATTTTGGTGTAAGTGGCTATATCTCCAGCGAATTCAGGTTAGAAGGTAACCATAGCCCGACAACAAATCTCAAATAATTAACAACAGCGACTCTTTTTTTTGGCTCTTACTTTGACTCTCTCGATAATTTACTATAAAATAGCCTTTTGAGTTGCGAAGGTCCATGGTAATATTGAGACCTCAAAGACCGCAAAGAACAAGCTTTATTTTTGGTTGAGATCGAGTATTAACTTCAACCTCAAAAGGATTTTTTCTAGATAATGGACAAAAAATTATTATATAAACTGATTAAAAGTTCATTCAATAATTTGAGACGAGACTTATATGTATATTTAGATATCACTCTAGCGTGCCTATATTAAAAGTATAACTTAGTTTTTTGGATTTTTTTGCAGAAAAAACACATTTATTTCTAAGAAATGGTAAATTATATTTTAATCAAAGTATTTCCCATCGTTATCTATGACTTTCAACCGTCTTTTTCGTAATTTATGGATTTATGCTGGTCTTGAAGATCGTTTTTCGTTGATCGGAACAAATAGTAATCTGATGGGGCACAATCTGGTGAATAAGGACCATGCTGTAGAATTTCCCATTTAAGTACTTCCAGCGTATTTTTAACTTGTTTTGCGACATGTGGTCGTGCATCGTCGTACAGCAAAATTACTTTACGCTGTATGTCGCACTTTATAAAGCACTAATAAGACCTGTGCTGACTTTTGGAAGCGAGAGCTGAACCATGACCTCTATCGATTGTAGATTGTTATCTACATTCGAAAGGAAGGTCATCCGTTCAATTTTTGGTCCAATTAAAGTTGCGAACAACGAATATCGGATTCGCATGAATCACAAAATAAAGCAACTCCTCGGATGCAGCAATATCATCGGATTCATTAAATCCAATCGAGTGAGATGGCTCGGCAACGTTACAAGGTCCCCACAACAACGGATGATAAATAAAGTGTTTCACCAACAACCAGCCGGAGTACGTCGTAGTGGAAGACCCCGACTACGCTGGCGTGACGATATTGAACAAGTTCGGCAAGCATTAGGATGTCGAAACTGGAGGACGAGAGCAATGGATCGGGATGGATGGAGGGCCATTGTGCGGGCGGCGAAATCCCTTCATGGGATATGAAAGCCAGAGAGAGAGAGAGAGAGAGAGAGAGAGAGAGAGAGAGAGAGTATGTTAGCTGGAATTGAACGATTTTCGTTCAATGCATGGCTCAAATCTGTCAATTGTTGTTCACCAGTAATAGATTCGTTCAGTTTTAGCAGCTTAGTAGCACCAAATGCACAACATAACCTTACTTACATGAATGTTTCGTTTTGCTGTTGATGTGGATGGTTCGCGTGGATGAACCCATGATTTTTTGCGTTTAGGATTATATTAGTAAATCCTCTTTTCATCGCTAGTCAGTAGTCACAATTTGAGACGAAAAATGCCATCTTCGGTGTCATCTAAGCAAAGAATTGCAAACCATTTAACGATTTTTTGTCATTGACATCAAAATCACCACTCTTGAATCGGTTAAACCAGTTTTCGAAAGATTGTTGTGTTGGTTGCATGTTCACCATAACTTTCTTGAAGCAAACGAAAACTTTCAGCAGCTGTTTTCTTTTGATTAAAGCAAACAAGTAATGCTTCCCGTAAATGCTGTTTTTTGGTACGAAAATAGACATGTTTAAACGGGATTAAAAAAATATGTTGTTTACGCTTTCATGAATAATGACAAACTAAATTTTAATGTGGAATGTCAACACTTTAAAACGCCGTAGGTGTGATTGTAAAAAGAATGTTTAGTACTAAAGTTACGTCATCTCTTAGAAAATCCAAAAAACTATGTTTTACACCCAATTGAAACTTGTATCCCTGTGCTCTCGCGGAGAAATTTATTACTACGAAAAAGAGTTTAGTCATGCTTTTCTATGAATTATCTATGAAAAGTGATCTTGGAAAGTATAATATTATTTGTATATTGCATTAAAATATAAAAACTATAAATTTATTTACAATTAATATTAAAATTATCAATTTAAAAATCGAAAAAGTGTCTCGGGTGTATCTGAAGCACGCTTCATTTGTTTCCACTGGTAGCGTTTTCTATACTTTCCCTAGTCTTAATAGTATATTGTGGAATTTGCTTTATTTTTATTTACATAAATGTATTTACATAAATGTATATAATGTACATAGATCTATATGCACGAAACTCGTACATACATATAAAATAAATACATTTATTTGTTCAAATTATATTCTGTAATGGATTAGTTTAATATGTACAGAAGTAATCCTTAATCTCTTGCATACACAAGGTTTGGGTATATGATATTTTTAGTAAAATAACTATAATATAGGCAGAGGAATTTTAAAAGTTTTTAATTTAAAAGAAAGTTTGTGCTTAAAAGTTTGAGCCTGCTTGCATGAGATTTACAAAGTTGTTTTATACAGCAAAAAAAAACACAGTAGAAATACTGTTCTTTTTAAAGTTTTGTTGTTTTATTTGTCCATATTTAATGGGTTTTGAAATTATAAGAAATTTGCACTGCTGATAATTTTTAGATATATGTATACGTATACGTATACGTATATGTATACTTTGGATATTGTTTTAATAAAAAAATGAACGTGTTAACCAAATATTTTTAATAATTTTTCGGAACGTACTGTATGTATGTACTAGTATGTATGTACGGTAGATATTACAAAAATTTACATATTATGAATCTCAAATTTCGAATAGTAAAAAGGAATTTGGGTTTGGTGTTTACTTTATTGTTACTAATAAGGTAAACACCAAACCCAAATTCCTTTTAACTATTCGAAATTTGAGATTCATAATATGTAGAGTTTTGTAATATCTACCGTAAATACACATACTAGTACATACAGTACGTTTATTTACAGTACGGTTATTTTGATGTTTTAAAATAACTAATGACAAAAAATTAAAAAAAAATTAAATTGCCGAAAATTAACTAGGTTCGGACACACTGAATTATAAAACAAAAACTGCTACTTCAATTATTTATCGAAAAAAACATATTTTTCAAAATTCCTTTGTTTCATAAATATATACCCACAGTAACTTTTTGAGATAGATAAGTGTTAATTGGCCTGTTTTTTTATTGTGTCCGAGGTATCAGATAAATCAGGGAGATAATTTATCTGGCAAATCTGATAATATTTTATATGAAAAGACTTATTACCGATTTTTATACACTGTACTGAAAATAGGTAAAGACCACTGAACATTAGACCGTCGACTGACATTTCAGCCGAAGTTATGACTTGTGAAACGTCAATATAATTAAAACAAATTATACGAGTAATATTTAAAAGTACAAATTATACTAAAAATGGAGTAAAATATGTTAGTATTGACAGAAATAAAAAACACATGCAATATTATACCATTTTGAAGATTATTATGCCATTTTGAAGATTATTGAATTCCGCTTTTATTTCATTTAATAAAAATAATATATTTGTTGTTTTCCATTTAATTTGAGTGTCTACCACGAACAAATATGAAATTAGCGTATTATTAATTTTTCAATTAATTTATTTTTAATTACAAATTAATTTATTAATTACCATTTTCCATAACGTCCGCCATATTTTCTGTTTAAATCTTTCAAATACGTTTTTTCTCTGAATTGTCTGAAAACAAATTCAGATAGAAAAATTACGATCTGAGATTGATCAGAGAAAATAAAAAACGGAGAAAAATTATCTGATCGATCCGATAAAATAACAAAAAATGGAAAAGGCTTACCTTTTTTCTCTCTGATCACTCCGATGTAATAAAAAAACAGGCCAAATGATAGGTGTTGTAGAACAGCAGGTAGATTATATAAGTGATGTAGAGCAGTAATGACACGTGGAAAGTACTTATCGAAGATGAAAAAGGCAAAATTCAAGCCCTTTTCGAAGAACTACTGTCGTTTAGAACAAACGGGAGAAGATTAAACCTCCATCATAATACCGGCGCTAATTTTTTTAAACAATCCAATTAATTATGACACCAACAAAACCGGAGAACCACAGAAAAAAGATGAGCTCACGCGAAACTAGTGGGTTGACTAAGGCCGTAAATAATTCTTGTAAAAGTATTAAACGCCGAAAAAGTGAGCTTGAATTAAATGTGTCTCGGAGCGCAATCTGTCGAGCTTTGAAAGATGCTGGACATCTAAAACACAGAAAAATGATATCAGTACCAGATCTATTGCTACGGCACAAAGCTGGATGGTATTTAATATTTTTGGAGGGAACACATCGACAAAGTCATAGTTTGCAGAACATTATATATATTACTATTATATTGGTCCGCTTATTCACGAGACCAAAACCCAATTGAAAATCTTTGGGAAGTATAGTTAAGTCCGAAAAATTTACGACGGTAACAAGCAATTCCAGATAATAAATGATTTAAAATTAGCTATTCTACATCGAGAAATATCATCCGAAACCATAAATTAATTAGTTAGAAGTATGCCTAACAAAATTTTGCCAATAGCAAAAACCAAACGAGAACCAACGGCATATTATTTTTATTTTATTTTATTGATTTTCGTAATTTTTTAAAAAATGGATATGCGTTTATTTACGAAACAAAGAAAATTTTAAGAAATTGGTTTTTTCCCAAAAAGCAATTGAATCTTGCTACAGTTTCTTTATATTTTGCTGAATTTTGTGCTTATCGAATTTTTAGCATTCACGTTTTTTAACTTTTTAATCAATTATTTAAAAAAATCAAAAAGACAATTGGATATATTATTATGAACATAGGGTGCATTCGATTATTATGGGGTAGATACTCGATCGGCTAGCAAGCAAGCAATTTGCTAGCCAAAATCCTGGCTACTCAATCAATTTTACTAAGAAAATTTGAACTTCAAATTATATTTTTTACAAAATTTTTGTTTGTTTTTGCAATTGCAAAGTAAAACAACAAAAAAATTTGCTGTTCATTTTTTGAAGCCGCAAAATTTACTGTGTAATTGCAAAAAAAAAAACAAAAGTTTTTTTAAAAACATAATTTGAAATTCAAATTTCCTTAGTAAAATTGATTGAGTAGCCAGGATTTTTGCTAGCAAATTGCTTGCTTGCTAGCTGATCGAGTATCTACCCCTATATCGGATATAACAGACAGAGTACACACTTAAAAATCTTGCTGCAATTTTTAATGAAACTCTTGCATCAAGGCTTATACAATGCAATCGTATATCACATTCTGATGCAAAGCATGCATTAAAAATAGTTATAATGCAGTTGCGTCTAAAATTACTGCAGTAGTGTTTTAAAAGAAAATTTCTATATAATCTGGAGGTTGATTATTTTTTAGCAAATTTATTATAGTTCGCTAAGGCATTGTGTATATTTTTAATATAAAAGCTTAAAATATTTTTCATATATTTGCTGTGTAAGGACGTCAATTGATTTACGTCAATCCAGTTGGAAAAGTAAAAAATTTGAATCTGTGGAACTTGCCTTATTATAGTTTTAGTTTTAATACAAAATATTACAAGTGTAATACAATTAATTGGGAATTTCTAAATTTCTAATGTAGTGTGCTTTATACTGCTTAAAGCACTGGGCTGACCTATACATTTTTAATGCCACTTACGACAAAAAATGATGCTTCCAAATGGATATTTTAATTTATTTTTTTATGCAATGTGCTGTAAAGTTTTAATATAACTTGTATCAGTTTTAACAAAATATTCCGTTAAAGTTTAAGGTAAACTATACAATAAAAATTAATACAATTAGCATTAATACCTAATATAATGCAACTTGTGCGTTGTGCATTAGTTTGTAATGCAAGCTTGCGCTGGACCTATATGAAAAGCAATTTGCATTACATAGGCCATATTTTTTTCAACTGTGTAGATAGAACATTTTTCAGATAACGCCGTTTCAGAGAACTCGGAAAAGGCACATTTCAAATAAAGTCTTATCGACAAATAAGTGTTTTTGAAAAAAAAATCTAGTTTTCATTGCTTTACATGACAAAAAAAAATTCAAAACATTTATAATAAATTCAGTTTGTGATTGGCAATGTAATGATCGACGAATCTTAAAATTTATATTATGCTATTCCAGGAGCTTTTCCGTTTCTCACTGTAAGCACTTACTATTGAATTGACCAGTATTGGTCTCATTCTTTGGAACTGGTAACGGTATGTTATCATCAGAGTTCGATTCAGTTTGAAACCTAATATTAGCGCCCGTGTTAGTTTCGGTTGCAGGAGCTTCAACAATTAAATCATTTAATTCTGTCATCGACAATTTCATTAAAACTCGAATTTCAACGATTTTGGCCCGTTGTATTATTCAAACCCTTTACTATTTTATACTGCAGCAGAAAAACTTTCCATCTCAATTTATTATTAACTAGGCTGGAGTAACGTTCCCAAAAATTCGCGGCTAATTTTCATAAATATAATATATATTTTTTTACCCCGCTTTATAAGCGTCGATAATTTGTTTTAATTTTTAAAAAAGGAATAAGGTGTTCTCATTAGTCCATTTAACACCATCTAAAACATAATTAACAATTTTAATAATCCCATAAAAAAAATTATGATGTGTTTATTTTGATATATGTAGCGATCATGACAATTCTGTTTGCACTACTGTATATTATATAAACACATTAAATGTATATATTTATACAGATATTTTATATTTTACAGTAATAATATCAATTATATAATAAAACAAATTATAATTTATCTTGTCGGAAAATATCCTCGTGTTGATTCGATAACATTTTGGTTTCACTCTATGCATTAGGTACAGAGTAAAACTTTTTACTCCGTTCATGATCCGATTAATATTAAAATGGAAAAGGCTTTACTCCGTTATATCTGAAGTATATTAGCAAATACATTTTACTCCACCTACTGGTGAATAAGATATAATAATCGAATGCACCCATACTGTAGGTATAGTGGCTTGATGGTAGTATTGTTGGATCAATAACTGCAAGCAGAAGTCTTTTAAGATCGCCCAGCAGTGACCTTATTCTGGTAATTCTCCAGGAACAGGGAATTGGGAAAAGAATGTACCTACATACAATTTATATTTAAATTATTTTTTTCTACTGCCTCAGGTAAAAAGTTAGTAATAATTCTTTTCAAAAATTTTCCCTGCCAATTTCGCTAAGGAAAATTGATTCCCAATTTACAAATATTTACATCAGTTTTTTTTTTTCAGAAGGCCAGAAATAACAGATTTATTGACAAAAGCTATGGAAATTCTTTCCCAGTTCCCTATTCCCAGCGAAGTACCAGAATAGGGCCACAGGAGGTGAAATACTTCTAGTTTCTGTTCCATGCCAACTTCGGTTGTGTGTGAGTGCATTTTGAACAACGCATCTAAAAGTCGAACAGCGAGTATAGAACAGACGTACCGAAACTTTATTTATCCGAAAGCTACTTCATACATATTTTCAAAACTGGAAGATTATTGAAACAAATTCACTATGTTGTTTCTGCGATGATTATCAACATGTTGCAAGAAAATTGGCTCTATTTTGATGCTAACGAAATGCACTACCTTTTTTATTTTTGGTGTTATTTTTTATTTTGAGGGAGCGTCCAGGACTTTCGTATGGTATACAATCTTCTTTTGTTAAATATTAAGGATTGCTTTTAGATGTTTTACTACGAGTATATATTGAATACAATATATTTCTAAATAAATTACATTAACTAAAAGTTGGTCCATATCCTATAAGATGGGACATGGTACTGAAAATATCGAGTGGATATGGATTAGTATGAAACAAATGAGTATTTGAAATTTCCAATTGCGCCTTAATGTAAATTAATGTAATTAATTAAAATCTTACCGAATAAATTGAATTTTAACTGTCAAATGGATATTCTATACGAGAGCGAGTACAGCACATAATCCTTGCTTACCGTACCTTGCTGATTGTACCGAAATGAAAATAAATGAATAACGGATGGTAGTTTCAGGCTCCCTGAATTAAAAAAAGCTGACTTAAAAATTGTGTTTTTTCGGACTTAAAACCAGCGTTTTTATTTCATTTTAAAAGTGACTTAAAATCTGTAATGAAAATGAAATAAAAAAAGCTGACTTTATTAATGCATATCATAAGTCATTTTGAAAATGATTTAAGAAGTGTGTTTATAAGTGACATAAAATGTGTATTTTTAAGTCACTTCGAAAATGAAATAAAATGTGTGTATTTAAGATCGAAATAAAACGTAAAATGTATAACAGTAAAAGCCCGATTATCCGACATCCAATTAACCGGAACACTCAGTTAACCGGAATTTTAATTTTAAGGAATGGTTTTTGCTTTTTTCTTTTTTATATGCATTTTTTAATACATTTGAAATTTTCAATTGTTTTTTGCATATTTTCATTAATGAAAGCATTAGTTGAAAATTTGGAAATGCTTTAACTTTCATACTATAGTAAAAGCCTGATTATCCGGCATCCAGTTAACCGGAACACTCAGTTAACCAGACTTTTAATTTTAAGGAATATGTTTTGTTTTTTCTCTTTTATATGCATTTTTTAATACATTTGAAATTTTCAATTGTTTTTATTAATGAAAGCCTTAGTTGAAAATTTGGAAAGGCTTTAATTTTCTTATTATAGTAAAAGCCCGATCATCCGGCATCCAATTAACCGGAAAACTCAGTTAACCGGAATTTAAAATTTTTAGCATTTTTTTTTTGTTTTTTTCTCTTTTTTTCTGTTTCATATTATGCATTTTTTAATCCATTTTGAAATTGGCAATTGTTTTTTGCACATTTTCCATTAGTTGAAAATTTTGAATGGCTTTAATTTTCATATTACAGTAAAAGCCCGATTATCCGGCATCCAATTACCCGGAACAGTCAGTTAACCTGAATTTTAATTTTTAGGTTATTTGTTTTTTTCAAGAGACTGAGTTATTCCGGTTGACTGAGTGTTCCGGTTAATTGGATGCCGGATAATCGGGCTTTTACTGTAATAATAAAATTAAAGCCATTCTAAATTTCAACTAATGCTCTCGATAGTGAAAATGTTCAAGAAACAATTGCAAATTTCAAAATGAATTACAAAATGCATATGAAAGAGAAAAAAGCAAAAAAAATCCAAAAAAATTAAAATTCCGGTTGACTGAGTGTTCCGGTTAATTGGATGCCGGATAATCGGGCTTTTAAGCCATCCAAAATTTTCAACGAATGCTTTCATTAATGAAAATGAGCAAATCACAATTGCAAATTTCTATATGAATTACAAAATTCATATGAAAGAGAAAAAAAAGAGAAAAAGCAAAAAATAATCCTAAAATTTAAAATTCCGGTTGACTGAGTGTTCCGGTTAATTGGATGCCGGATTATCGGGCTTTTACTGTAATTAGAAAATTAAAGCCATTCCAAATTTTCAACTAACGCTTTCATTAATGAAAATGAGCAAAAAACCATTGCAAATTTCAATATGAATTACAAAATGCATATGAAAGAGAAAAAAGCAAAAAAAAATCCTAAAAATTAAGTTTCCGGTTGACTTAGTGTTCCGGTTAATTGGATGCCGGATAATCGGGCTTTTACTTTAATTAGAAAATTAAAGCTATTCCAAATTTTCAACTAATGCTTTCAATAATGAAAATGTGCTAAAAACAATTGCAAATTTCAAATGAATTAAAAAATGCATATGAAAGAGAAAAGAAAGAGAAAAAAGCAAAAAAAAAAACCAAAAATTAAACTTCATGTTACTGAGTGTTCCGGTTAATTGGATACCGGATAATCGGGCTTTTGCTGTAATGAAAATTAAAACAATTAAAAATGTTCAAATGATGCATTCATTAATAAAAATGTGCAAAAAACAATTACAAATTTCAAAATAAATTAAGAAATGCATATTTTAATTCATAATTAATACACAAATAATAATTCACAAATGAAATTTATGAAATGCATGTTTTTTATCTTTCTCTACAATACAACAAAAAACTGTAACAAGAAAAACAAGAAACCATTTTAAAAACGTGAAATTACGTAGGCATTTCTATTTGTATTAAAAACAAGTGTAAATTTTATGTATATAATAGTTGCTTTCCAATCGACCACCGCAAGTACTTGTAAGTGCAAAAAATGTGTATTGGCTAAAGTGTCGATTGGAAAGCACAAAAAAATACAAAAGCAAAACTTAACCTACAAATGAGTACTTTATTTGTGATAACTTTCTAATAAAAAAATATCTATACCGAAATTTTATTAGTTCTTCACATACGACATCCAATTATATTTTTGACAGAAAAATACTAAACACAATCACCTAGCGGACAAATTTATCGTAACTGCTTTCAACTACTCATAAATAAAATGGTAGAACAGTTGTGTGTAGTTAATTTAGCAAAGACAAAAACCATAAGTGCTTATAAGTATTTGCGGTGGACGATTGGAATGCAACTAATGTGAAATAAAATATGTCTTTTTTAAGTCAGTTTGAGAATGAATTAAAAAATATATTTGTAAAATGACATAAAATATGTCTTTCTTGTGTCATTTTAAAATTAAATTTGTTTTTGTAAAACACCTTTGTTAAGTCAGAAAATTTAATAAAAGTATGACTTATAAAAGGTTCCATTTTTCATGTAAAAACACAATTTTTAAGTCCACCATTTTAATTTCAGCTTTTTTTAATTCAGGGAGCCGTAGTTTCACACGTTTTAGAAATGTCGGATGTACTGCCAATATGACATATACTAGTATCTGGCTAGGATTCAATGGACTGATCACTCATTAATCTGAAGTTATAAATGGTCATGAAATTACATGTAGGCGGTCAAATCTCTTAATGGGGTGTAGTACCGGAAAAAAAAAATGTATTTTCAATATTTTGCAAATACTACAAATATTTTAGTTTTCATCAAACCATCCCCACATTAGTTTTAATACTGACTACACTTCAATATGATTTTTTACACGTTCAATATAGTATAGCCAGTATTGCAGTAATGGCAATAAATATTGTACATTTGAGGCTCACATAACAATATTTTATTTGGCCTCTGATTCTATTAAAACTTGTTATTGGCTCGACCGACTTTAATAAAAATTAGGGAGGGGAAAGCCAGCCTGTGAAGTTCCCATTTGAAAAAAAATATTAGTAAAGGCGTTTTAGAGTACCGCCTAGCGTTAAATCTAATAATTTCGGAAAAATCCGTGTGAAACCTAAGAAAAGTAAAGACATTGTGACGAATTTCACTTGACAACCACATGGCAATTGGTGGTTAGGTGGATAAAGGTACACTACCCAGTGTTATCGTAACGTAAATAGCGGTATTAGTCACCAAGGATAATACTGGAATTAATCATATCGTTAATAATCGGAAGGGAAAATCGGAAGAGTTAACGATCACACGAATACAAAATACAAATAGGTGGCTGACAATTGCGCCATACATATTTTAACGTACGTAATACTTAATAAACACATTTCATTTAATACCGGTTTTTATATTTCGCAAAAAAATTATTTTTGAATATTTTAATTAAAAAATTTGTTCAAAAAGTTTAAAAAATCACTCGATCGATTTCGACTTGTTAGGTCATCATCAGGAGTATCTACTGATTTGTAAAAGTAAAATTTTTTGTTATATGTAGGTAAGCGATTAGTCATTGCTTGACGTGTCATGACTAATCGCTTACCTGTTATCCTCCTCACCTTTTTTATTATTAATTTTTCCGGATGAACAGCAGTTGGTTGGGATGATCAATAGATAAATTTTTATTGCCTATTTTTTGTCCCTTCTTTTTTTATTTATATTTTGCTTTTTTCTAAAATATATAACAAAAATTTTTACTTTTACAAATAAGTAGATACTCCTGATGATGACCTAACAAGTCGAAATCGATCGTGTGTTTTTTTAAACATTTTGAACAAATTTTTTAATTAAAATATTCGAAAATTATTTTTCTGCGAAATAGAAAAACAAGTGTTAAGTGAAATGTGTTTATTAAGTGCATATCCCTTTTTCTACCAAAAAAAAAAATTGGATCAATTTAAGTCCAAATCACACAAATGTGTGTAAAAAAACATAGTATGTAATGTCGTTTTTGATAAAAAATTTCGCTAGATTTGAAGTACAACTAACACAATTTCGTGTATAGTTATAGTGTTTTTTGGACGAAAATAATTTTAAAAGAAATACACAAATGTGTAAGTTGGTTCAAAACACATACAAAAACAAATTTTAAACATAATTCTTTGCCTTACCCACACAATTGTTAGGGCAGACAGGAATATGGACGGATGTAATAAATGGAATAATCTCGAACAGTGATACACAATTAAGCGCGAGCAATTTGTAATGCAAAAACAAGACACTCAGCCAGTTTAAACTAAGGCAATGTGAAGTCAAATAGAAATACAAAGTGATTATATTAAAATACTGAATTGGTACAAGATGTGTAAATATAGTGTGACTAAATAAAGTTTGAAACTACGCGGAGTATATTGTTTGCGAAATCCATTAAGACCTATCCAATGCCCGAAATTTGTAATAATATTGACTGATGCAGATTGATTTTGCATTCAACATATCGTAGCATAATTATTTTAATTTGATTGAACTGTATTTATACAATCAAACCTATTTATACAATACAAAGGCAGAATAAGTAAATCGAGGCGAGTTTATAGCTGTGTTGCTTTCAAAATTTTACAACAACAATTGCATTGTATTAAAGCCGATTTTCTTAGAATGTTAAGAAAAAAAATTTTAGGATTAGGGGAAATAAAATCATTTTATGGTTATGGTGTTTACCGCAAGGCGTTATTTTTTCTATTTTTCTCGAAAAATTTATCTTTTAGTAAAATTTGGCATTTGTTTTTTGATAGCAAAATACCGAATTTAATTTGTTCTATTTCATAAAATAAAAAAAACTAAAATAAATATTAATAAAATGAACCAACACAGAAAAATTAAAACGCATTAAAAATTAAAGCCAAAAGTTGTTGCTTTCACATTTCTTAGCTAATCCGATTAGATTAGTGAAAGCAACACTATGTCTATCAATTATATAGCAATAGAAATAATATTGTACATTCGAACAGTTTAACAAAAATAACCTCATGTAGCATTTTATAAATATCTATGCACAAAATTGTGTCGAATTGTCCAAAAAACACCAAGCATTATAAAATTGATAATATCAAAATTTGTACAGTAAAATATCTGTGTTGATGGGATTCAACTCAAAAACATAAAACGTTGGTTGTGAAGTAGACTTTTAACGCAAAGTGTCTAACATCTGGTGCAATATTTAGTGTTAGTAACGGCTCCATTTAACGTGAACGTCATAGCCCATTGTATGATATACTATATACCATCGAAAATATGTCACTATAATTCCTTTAATTGCGAGTTATAATTTTTATATTCTTTAAAATTAAATTAATTAGTATATCCTTTTTGTAAAAAAATTGCATAACACACAATAAAAGTTAATGACACAACTAATTTTTTATAAAGTCTCTACTTTCCAACGACGATCCATTTTGTCCTTAATGCACATCGATCAAAATGCAACTAAACCTTTTTTTATCCGTTAGGTTTTAAATTATTTTACTAGTATACACCATTCTCAACCACTTAAGATAAAAAATAAAAAAATTGTATGTATTATTCAAAAGAGCAGATGTTAAGAAAGTAGTGATTTGCGTATGATATATCATACATCGGGCATTAATGGGTTAATACGATCTTGAAAAGTGTTCCTTTACAATAAAATTATTTTTATAAACTTTATTATCTTCTGTCAAATACAAATAATGGTTTTGTGAAGTCGTTGGTTTTTCCAAAAAATTTAGTTGATTTTAAGTGACGGCCACATGAATTAAAAAAGTTTTTTTTTCTGAATTCAAATAAGTGTTTTTAATTCATTTTAAAAATGAATTAAAGTCAGAGTTGAAAAAGAAATAAAAAAGTTGAATAAAATGAATTTAAAAAGGCATTTTTTAATTCATTTTTAAAATGAATTAATATAAATGTTTATAAAATGAAATAATATAAGCGTTTTTTATTTCGTTTTATACATGAATTAAAATATTTTTTGTAAAATAAATATATATTTAAACGTTAGGAATTACGAAACAGGAAATAATTTTCTTTATTGAATCCTTCCGATCCTTACATTTAAATTTTTTGAATCATTAATAATCTCTAAGGCAATGTAAATCCATGCAACTATTATTTTCATTAATGAACATTTTTTGGAATTTAAATTTAAATTTGGCACGTACAAATTTGGAAAATTTTTAATTAATTTGTATTTTCATTAATGAAAAAGCAAATAAAACTGTTGATTTCCAGAGACATTTTCACTCCTGAAAATCAGACATTAGAATATCTTATTTTCATTAATGAAGATATTTAACTAAAATCAATTAAATATTAAATAATAAATAAACAATTATAAAAATAGAAATCTATCGAAAACAAATAATATATTATATTGTATTTAAATTCATTTTTATTTAAAACTAAAATGAAATAAAATGTGCCTTTTTTAATTCATTTTGAAAATGAATTAAGGTAGGTGTTTTAAAAATGAAATAGCATAAGCCTTTGTTAATTCAGTTTTGAATTTTCTCATTTTTCTAAATCGCTTTTTTTAATTCATAATGTAATGTTAAAAATATGAATTAAAATAAGTCGCAGATGTTCATACAAAAATCAACTTTTTTAATTCATTTTTAAAAAACTTTTTTAACTCAGACTTTTTTAATTCGGTACCCCTTAAGTGACACTTACGGGAAAACAATGTACTACAGAAAGTTGACAAACTGAGCAAAGTTTTTTGAGCGATATGGGATATGTTTAGAGATTACGGTTTCTAATTCTACTTTACAAAGCCGAAATAAGTGAAATAGATCTTGTGGTGCTTATAGATCAACGCGCTAAAAAGCGCTATTTTGTTTTGCTTGTTTTGCTACATTCCATAGAGGGATTGCTTAGCTGCTTAGGTTACACAATCATGTTATTTTGTATTAATGTGTGATTAGTTCATTGAATCCGAGCCAACCAAGTTTCCAGGACTACCGGAAGGGGCAAACTGCTGATGCGTTTCCTTGATTTTTTTACAATTTGTTTATGTTCATGCGTTCACTAAAACTTATACTAACGCAAGTAGCCGTTGCATGTCGTGGATGGTGTAGTTTTTTTACAATTTTTTGTAAAACTTTCTTGTAACTACATTTTGTGGGACATGTGTTACGGACTACGGTGCCACTTATCACATAAATCGTGAACCACTCGACTTATTGACAACCAAGTTCGATAATGTCATAATTTCACGGGTTTTTTGAAAAGTAAAGTATATAGCAATGATCCACAATCAATTCTAATCTTAAGAACAATCATTCGATCTGAAATTGAGACCATTGAACTTTTTTTATTGGAGAAAGTTATCAAAAAGTTTGATGTTCGGATGCAGGCCTGTAACAGAAGCCATGGTTTTCAATAAAAAATTTTGAATTTCCAACATACTGTATGTTTATTTTTAATATAAAAAAACTAACAGATGGAGCAACCTGTATTTCTAATAGTTGGTCAACTTTCCCTATATTACATTGTTTTACCGCCAGCGTCGCTTAAAATCAATTAAAATTGTTGGGAAACAAAAAAAAAATTTCACAAACCATTGTTTTTATTTGACAGAAGACAATAAAACTTAAAAAAATCATTCTATTGGAAGATACACTCTTCAAGATAGCATTAAAAAATAAAGGTAAACAAAAGAACTTTTGGTTTATTTATACAATTATTTTTTGTTGGTTTCGTATAACTAAAAAATACTAAACGTGGGCAAACTTTTGAACCATCAACAATTCGATAACACTTTGTTTAGCTATTTTGGTTGGACATCATACATCTTTGTTTGATGCTCAACTTCTGGGATATATTATGTCATATATTATGTATAATGTTAAAATGGTAGTGCGGAAGTAATCAGACATTAAATTGATTTTGTAACCTTAGAAATGAGGCGAAATACCTAAATAATAAAAACCACTCTAATACCGTAGACAGACACAAACTAGATAACCTCGTTATTTAGATTATTAAGTTATTTCTGCCTGTCTGTCTGTATACACGATTTTTTCAAAACAGAATTATTAAGTATTCATAACTAGATAAATGCAATCTAAATGGGTTTCTATCCGTCACCACAATTTGTTTATTAAAATTATTATAATTTAATTTTCAATCTAGATAAATTGAAATCGCGATAAATTTTGTGTCTGTCTACGGTATAAGGCTTTTTTTGGAAAAAATGTTAACTTAGGGTTATACGGGAAGTGCCGCTAACTAGAAGTCGAGTAAAAGGAGGAAGCATTAGCAAAAGTAGGTTAGTTTTGATTTTTGAAGTTTATTAAGTTTCTTTTAAATTAATAGTTGAGGTGCCTGTTAGTTTTGCCAGTGTTCAGAATACATAAGTGATAGAATACATAAGTTCCGCCATATTGAATAATTTTTAGTGATAATGTAAATAAATATTCTCCACTTTGATTTTAATAAATCGTTAATAATAGTGGAGTTGATTTAATTAATCGTTATTTTATACCATGTTTGTCAAATAAATTTTTAATTTAACTACATTCTAAAAATACTTAATTATCTTTTTACTAATTTGCCTGTTTCAGAGATAGTGGTAATTGTGGCATTTTGTGTTATCGTTTAAGATATATTCACTTAAAAACTTTAATTTATGGAATTGTTCATTTTTTATTTGATTGTATTGTAGTGTCAATGTATACTGTATCGCCAATATAGCAGACAATCGTATGTCTGCTGTAAATCTCATTTTATATTATTTGAGAACAATTGGATATTTATCAGAAATTAATTCGTTTCTCATGATTGTGACAGATTTTGTCATGATTTTCTATATTGAGTTCTCTTGAAACAGCAATAACTTCTCAAAAATGTCACTACAGATTTGTCACTACTTCATATAAAACATGAAAATTGTGTAATTTTGTTCCATTGGTACTAAAAATTGCAGCTGCCAAATAAGACTTATGTCTAGACTAAAACAATAGCGAAATGAAACAAAATATGGCATTGTTATGGCAAAATATGGCACGTCGTCGACCTAGCCACACAGTAGATGCGTGCTCGTGCATTCAAATGGGTTTTTGGAAGCCATACTTAAACAAATGAGAGCACATGTAATAGATCTGATTTGTACATACTTACAACATTTTAGGATTTTAATAATTCTAAATTAACAACATCTTATCAGTACTTGATTGCACAGAGTAAACCTGAAACTTATTATTCTTTAATAAATTCAATGGCATTGTCTGAAACATTTAGACGTAAAAGCAATTTTTTGCTTGGCGTTTTCATTGTCCTTAGTTTTCTTATAGTGAACACCAACAAAAGAACGGTTAGAGAAAAATTAAATCTCGTTTTATCTACCTTCATAGAAAACCGCTACCATGAAATAAGAAAAAGATAATTTTGTTTGTTGTTTTTGTCTACAAATAACAAAAACAACATTTAATGATTATTGCATCACCGTCAAATCTACGGTATTGTTTATATTTTCTTTAGAATACGTAAATGGATACACAAGTCCAAGTTATTTACGTATACCTTTGGCATTATGTATATCGTTGTTTATTAAACAGATTTTGAGATGGAGTGCCCCAATTGAAACATGAGTATCCTCGAGCATCTTTAATCTTTTTCTATAAATCTTTATTTCAGCTTGATTTATTTATTTTTGGTTTAAAGGGCTTTTCAATCTTTACTATCCATTTTTTAAGTGGCATTTCAAAAGCTTTTCTGTGAAATAACAAAAGCAAAGCTCTTATTCTTTGTTTTATTGAACACGATGTTAAAAGAAACCATAAAGAAAATAATTATATTTCCAACCCGAAATGCGAAAAGTCAATCAGAATAATAAAAATAGAGTGAGCTATGATAAGGGTGATGGTTGATTTTCCATCAAGGGTGTCTCATTTGAAAAACAGCACTAGAAATAAAAAATTGGAAATGAGAAATACGAGGAGAAAGTCGAAACAAATAATGCAAAAATATTACACGTATCGATTTTGTTGTAAAAAAATAACTGTTGTTGTTTTTTGTGTATAGATTTGATTGACAGAAATTCAAATATAATAAAAAAAAAGTTTGGGGTATGAAGTAAATCATTGATTTTTCTTCATCTCAATCTTATGTATGTATAAAATAAAAACTGAGGAAGGACTTAAAGACGACATGTAATTTTGATTTCATCTTAAGTTAATTCACAGATATACGGAATATTGATAAGAAAATTTGCACATGTTTGACAGGAGTGACGTAATAGAATTGGCAAGACAAATTTGAGAATGACATGGGGCAGTCATATATTTGTTGACCTTTTTCATTTTTTGAAATCAAAACATATTGTTTTTCGGTCAATGTTGCTGACTTGTAATTTATTAAAATGTATCTCACTCCAAATATAATATATTTAGTAAAACGACACAACCAAAAACATTTTAGTTTCACGAGCAATTCTCGATTAACTCTCTAAAACCTTGAGAACTAATATATAAAAGTAGCTTACTTCCACATAGTGTTTATTATTGATTGCCGTTCTCACTCAGTATCGGAAATGAAATGTCAAGAACAAACGTATTCAGACCTTAGTAATGTATTTTTATTATTTACTATTGTATTCTCTAGGATTGTAAAAATAATATATTTCATTCAACTTTTTAGTTAACGATCGATATAAAAATATTTTACTCTACCTATTTATCGGGTGCCACTATCGGGAGCCGTTGTGCATTTCAATGGGAAATTTGGAGGTCTTTGTTATGTACAACCCTTAAACCATTACAAACTTAATCTTACAATAAAAATTGAAAACAGCATGATGAATTCTTGTTTATAACGTTATGTTTATAACGTTATGTCAAAATAAATGTCAATTGGTATATTTCAGCTCGTGAAAAGTTTGTTTTGTGGATGAATTTATTTTTAATTTGAATGGTACAGCGACAATACGGGTAGTAGCGGAAGTTCGGATAGATAATTTCCCTTTCAGCACTCAATAGCCCGCCCCGGATAGCGAATAAAAAACATAGCATTTGTTTGCGTATGTATAGTACGGGATAGGGATAAATACGGGAAATAAAAACAGCGAGATAGAGTATTTTTTATAGTAGTCCACATGTTCGTAATACAAATTATGTATAAGGAAAGTAATATTTTTCACACGTTGTGTGTAATATAGTATAACGTCATGGTTGGGAAAATATTATCACCCGAATATACAATTCAAAATATTTGAATTTTTGACTTATAGATGGAGAATTTGTAAGAATCACAACAATCAGTTTCGAAAGGATGAGATTATTGATTTGAAAAAATCAGCCTTCTTATCAAGTCGCGACGACTGATGTTGTATTATACTTACATTGGAATATTGTCTATATATATAGAATAATATCACGCAGTTGTAGTACTAGCGAATTACTGATTAGCCTACGAAATTCGATTCTTTCACATTTTTCATCTACATTTCTACTTATGGTGTTTTTGTAATTGTTTCGTACATTAGTCTATTTTCAGTTCTCTCGAATTAAATACATACTCGTAGGAAATCCTTCCATTTAGCGTCAATCTGCGTGACAACGACTATGATAATCGACACTTACTTATACACAATCAACTTCCCAACCACACTATACTTTTTCTTTCCATTAACGCTGAATCGCGGATAAATTTCAATTTTTGGCTTATAAATTTGAATTTATGACAATAAAAAACAAAGTAAAATTTAAAATAATATTTTTTAAGCTTTGATTACAACAAAATCAATTCAAAAATTTATTATGGGTTATATGGCGGCTGTTAAAAATTTACTATAAATTTTCCCCAAAAAAAAAACAAAACAATATTTTGTTATTATTACTATTTTAAAATTTTTAAGCGTTAAATTTTATTAGTTTATATATTTAAATTCTTGTACTATTAGTTCTATCGTATATTAATGTTTCTTCTCAAATGTATTCAGCACCAGTCTAAATAGCACATCTAAGGGTCATCTCATCATAAATGGTGCTTATAACTATATATGTCGCCCTAATTTTTAATGCAACACCATCTAACTCAATGGGTTTAACGTTCATAGTGACAAGATAGCATACATTAGAACCTTACAGCATTTTACATATTGTATAATATTAAGTATCAATAAGCTACAAAGAAAACGGGAGTGACACAGTATCTTTAATACTTCACTGAAACGCGGGTGAGGAGTTTTTTTATCTTCTGATAAGAAATTATATATGCTACAAAAGAAGCAATTGAAAAGATTGGGTTTTGGTCGGTATGAATAGAAAATTATTCCAGAAGACAGAAAATACATTGTACGCCAACAGCTGCTTTATATGTTTTGGCATTTATGCTATTAAGAGCAAGACGGCAAAATTACCTTAAAATATTATAGAAAATGTAGTCAAATTCAACGAAAAATACTGCAAACGGGAAATTTTTCAGACAGCTTTGCTACCAAACACCAACACTATCTATAGAGATAAGAATTATTGTTTCCAGCAAGATGGAACCATTGACACGCTTTTAATATAATGGGCTAGATACTCGATTGGTTAGCAAGCAAGCAAACTGTTAGTGAAATCCTGACTACTCAATCAATTTTACCATGAAAATTTAAATTTTAAATTATATTTTCAATAAGCTTTTTTGTTTTTTTTGCAATTGCAATGTAGAACAACACAAAAATTTGCTGTTTAATTTTTGAAGCCGTAAGTTTTACTGTAACATTGCAAAAATAAACAAAAACTTTATGAAAAAAGTTTTTTAAATTTAAGTTTCCTTGCTTGAGTAGTCAGGATTTCGGCTAGGAAATTGCTTGCTTGCTAGCCGATCGAGTATCTACCCCAATATGTAGCTCAACAATGGAGGAGTGAGAATCTAGCGATTTTTTACCAAAGAAAGAATAGCCTCCTTGATCCCTTGATCTTAATCCTTAGGACTATTTTGTGTGTCTATCAAAGATTAATAGTCTTGAATTCTCCGATATTTCACAACTTCAAAGAGAACTGGTGCACATTTGGGTTTACGTGTATGCTGCTTACCTCGGTTTTGGAAAATGGTTGAAGCTCGTTAAGAAGACAAAAGGTGAAAATGTTTTAGAAATACATGTTATGAATATATCCAATTTCTATGGTCATTTATTTAAAATAAATTTTAATTAGAATTTTTTTCCATTTTATATGCGATTTAGCATTTGTATTTAAAGTTTATGATCAAAGTGTATAGGTCATTCCATTCTAAAACAGTAAATTTTTGATGAATGCCTAAATTCATTTCTTAGCTTCCAATGTCAGTTTCGACTTTTAATATATAATATTTTCTATTCACTAATATTTCCTTAGTGAGGTCCTTATACCCTTGACAGACTAGGATTAGCTAAACGCGTTTAATGATTTTTTCGAGTTTATCTCTTAATTTGTCAACTTCGAGATTAACTAAACGAGTTTTGTTTTAGGTTTAGTAACTAAACCGGTTTAGTGCTCAGATCTCTCAATATTTTGAAATTTATCGCATAAAAATGGGTTTAGCGAGAGCGCCATCTAACAATGAAGGTTTAAATTTATAAATAGGACAATGCCATTTAGTACTGTGATACAATGATAGATGCCGCTTACTTTTTGAGTTATCCCTTTTTTTTGCTCCAATTTAAATTCAAAATACACAAATGTGTATGTCAATAATGACAGGTCGTAATGTCTTCCGTATTTTAACGGATCTTAGTTAAATGGGAATTCTTGAAAAAAAACTTAATAATTTGATAACACATATATTAAATGACATATTAATTATTTCTTTTTGATAACATCAATTATTTTATTATTATTATAGTTAGTGTTGTTCTTCCGACGAAAACAAAATTAAGCTATATGCACAAATGTGTTTTGTGGTCTTCAACTTACACATAATTCTATGTTTCACACATTCGTTTCTCGTAATAGAAATTTACATACACAATTGTGTATACGGGTGGGGAAAGGGTTATATCGCTTTTCCTGCCTGCCATCACAATTGTGTGGGTAACGAAAACGAATCATGTCAAAATTTATTTTTGTATCTGTTTTGGTCTAACATACACATTTGTGCATTCCTCGTACCGTAGTAATATACAATATTGCACTATAATATACAGTATTGCACTATATTTGACTTCTAGTGCCGGAAAATATACCATGGTATTGTTATTGTATTTGGAAATTCATATTTTTTCAATCTGTATTCAAATTTCGCTGGAATCTGACAATTCTCGCGCAGAAAAAATATGGCGGATACACAGTGATGTATTAAATATATATTGTATATATATATATTAATTTATATTGTTTACATTTTTATGTTGTATTTGTATTTAAATGGAATAGGAATTTTGGGATACAATTAAAACACAAAGTTTAGGCTTTAAAAATTAAATTGCGTTTAATTAATATATTTTTTTATTTATACCACAATAACATTTGTTTAATACGTGTTTAATACGAGTGAGTATGCGATACATTGATGGTGCCCATGTTTAGACTAGCAGCTAGTTTTTTCATATGAATCACAGAATTTCTTCGAATTCGTTCTCGTACAGCTTTCAAAAATTTTGTTAAAAAGGCTGCAAAAATATCATTTTTTATCAAAACCTTGATGATACAATTCTGAAACATGTTCACGTTTCGATTCGGATTAGGAGGATTAGGTTAGTCTTTAGCAAAAATTGTTTAAACTGAACAAATGGATTTCGAAACAAAAGTTTAATATATTATCTGCCATTTTTCTTTTAATAATTCATTCAAATTTAAAGCCGTCTGGCAACCAAACTGCATAATTTCACCAAACATAATTTAGGTCTTTTTGATGAAAGTGACCTTCGTTAAATGATATAAAAGTGGTTTAAATGTTTATTTTATTTGTGATACGTTTCGTACCGATATTTCTTGGTGGAAATTCATGTTACTATATTTAAACACTTCGTTTCTTTTTTAGTTTTTTCTAAACTAAAAAAGAAACGAAGTGTTTAAATATAGTTTATTTTATTTGTTAAATTTAAACAACAGATTCACTAAAATACGGCAAATTTCGTAATTTTTCAACTGTTTATTTTATTTATACTTTATTCAAACAATAGACCATACCAATTATAATTTTTTCTTACATGTTTGTTCAAATAATATATTAATACTGTGTACCTGACGCCGATTTTTTGTCTAAATTTCCGACTAACTAGATTGATCGTTAGTTCACCCAGGTATTGTTAGATGTCTCTAATATTTATAAACCAAAATCTACCCAATATTTAGTTCTAAACTGCAAGCTTAGTTCCGATTTATCAATTATACGGATTAGAAATGTTTCGAGAATGTTAAATTTAAGTTTATATAGCAGATTTTAATTAAACATCAGATGCGGTTTGTTTTGTGCCATCTTTGAGCGATTGGTATAAACTAACCACCAATTTAGTTAGTTGGAAATTTAGACAAAAAAATCGACGTAAGGCACACAGCATAAGTATTCTCAGATATTTATAATGTTAGTATGCTTCCTATAAATCGTTCTTAAAAGGTTGTACTGCTACCTGTTTGGTAGGTGGCTTAATGCTAAATTTTTTATTCAGATAATTTTGATTGTAACAGCTAAACATAACCGTAATTTATGAAAATAAATACAGTCAAATCTGTTTTTGTGCGGTAAATATACAATGCAAAAAGTTGTATGGTCGACTATACGTTCGATTGCAAATCGCTTTGTAATTTTTTTATGTGTGTGTATAACAATTTATATACCGATACGGAATCTTTATGAATGTGTACTTTAAAAATTAGAAATTCAAAATCGATTACAATTAATTGCAAAGCAAGCTCAGATGAGAACGCACTTAACTATTGGTTCTCACCTGAATGCATTGCAAATATTTGGCAAAGGTAAATTGTTGAATCAGTTAGTTGTATTTGTGTGTTATTTTCATTTGGATATGTGACGTTTTTCAAAACAAATCTTTTAATAACAACAACAACTAATTTACAAGATATGTTTGGTTAATGGTGATAATACAATTTAGAAATAACGACAGCAAAACTAAAATCTACAAAGGAAATGCACGACGTGACGAGCTTCGCTATTAAAAATAATCATTATATTCTGGGAGCAACAATTTAAACCAATTAAAACAATTTCCTATACTAAATAAATATAAAATAATAATTGAAAAATGGAGATGTTTACTATTAAAATCATCCTACGGCTATTTAGTAGTACAACATTTTGACATTACAAAATAATGTTTGTTTTAAAAACAAACAAGTTGCTGTGCAAGAGACAAAATGACTGTCAATTTTGCTGAGTTTTATGCAGGGTTGAAAATTTTCTTATATAAAATAAAGGAAATTTTCCACTTTTTGTGTAAATGCAAAATTTACAATGCAAAACGATGTATGCACTAATACTTTCGATTGCAAATCGCTTTGTAATTTTTTTATGTGTGTGTATAAAAATGTATAAATCGATACTAATTTTTTTTGAATGTGTACTATAAAAATGTGAAATTTAAAATCGATTGAAAATTATTGCAAAGCAAGCTCAGATGTGAACGCACGTAACATCACGACGGCTGTTCAATGTTCAATGACAGAAATTCAGGAACAAATTGTATATTGTGTATTGAAAACTCTACCTAAAAATAAAAACGCAATGTCAGAAAAATACGATCATGTAGTTAACTACTAGAAATACAATTCTATTTCTCTTCGGAATACGCATATTGTAATTCCAACAGTACTGTTATAAACTAAAAAAATGTAGTTAACTTGCGCTTTCGCATGCAAATTCACATGCGTAAATTCCGCATATTTGTTTTCAGCATAAATTTTTTTTATGCGGTGAATAGGGACCGCATAAAAATAGTTTCACGTAGAAAATAACTCAAAACATTACGAAAACTGATGTAATACTCGTACTTACACAATGTGATGAAACATCAAAAATCGAAAAAACAAAATGGCCACAACGCCAATTAACTAATTAAATTAACCACATTCAATTACTTATGTTCTAATTTGAATGTAATTTTGAAAAAACTTAAGTAGATTGTATTGAATATTTTTTTTTTCATACCGCATAAAAAAAATCTCACAAAAAACCGCACAAAAAGAGGTTTGACTGTATTTTATTTATTTAGATTGAACCAGTATACCTTTCCAATATTGCTTATAAACAATGAATTTCGATCAAAGATACTTGATACCGGCTTTATTTTCACTCAATGCAATTTTAACGATTCATGCCGTGTTTTAAACGAATATTTTAGTTTGATTTGTATCAAAATAAAACCAATTTTCAATGAATTGCCGAATGGTTGATCGAAATTGATAATTTTATTTTTTGTTTTAGTTTTTGTCTCTCGCTGCACTAAATTTAGCGAGTTGCATAATCTAAATATCATAGACGATTGAAAATTCATGATTATACGAGACCATTTGCCTAAACTGGGCAAGACCGAAAATTGTTCTATACCTTGTACATAATAGCTCATACGAATAGTAGTCCTTAAAATCAAAGCGAAGGCGACTTCCGTCGCACGTGGAAAACGTTCTTCTTAAGTTATCATGTAACCTGGGGCGGTATGTTGTACCATCACTTCGAATCGAAATCGAAAAAAGTCGAATCGAAAAAGTGAAAGTTGTACATTTTTGCTTTTCGAAAATGATACAACATACTGCCATTCTACTTTTTTCGAATTTCGATTCGAAGTGATGGTACAACATACCGCCTCTGGTCTATGTGAAAACAAGTTATCGAAATAACAGCTGTTAAAGGTAAAAAACTCGTTGCGTCATTTACGCGTTAGTTATTTATTCCTTTTTATCTGTGTTGTCTGTATACTAATTTTGTTCGAAAACCGCGACTTGAGAGTTGGGAGTTTTTTTGTTGTTTCCTCAGCACACTAGAAGCAAACGTAAAATTTAATTATTATTTACACAATCAATAATAATTTTAAATTTGTGCATCTAGTAGGTTAGTGAAATAGCAGCAAAATTCCCAACTCTCAAGTCTCAGTTTTCGAAAAAAATTTATGCTCTGGGTGTCTAACTATGTTCAATAACGTTAAGTGTTATGGCAGTTAATCGCGTTAAGTTTACAAATGTTATCATTGTTATCGCACCGGCCGTCTTTTTCGTTATCACGTTAATGTAATCGATTCTGTTGGTCTTTTGCAGAAAATGAATTTTGATGAGAGGTTTAGAGTCGTCTAACGTCTATATTTCCCTGAAAACGATGAAGACAATGACGGGTCTGATGAAGATGTTAGTTCGAATGGCGATGATGCTGAACTACATTTGTCTCAGGCAGAACAGGAAATGGTACAAAGTTTCGTTGTAATGACTTTTATCTTTAAAATCAGTTTTTTCGTATTTTTAATCTGCTTTCTGTTCAATTTTAGTAAACTTTTTCACAAATTATGAGTTCTGGTTTTCATCATGTGAAAGAGCGTCTTATATTCTATCCGAGTCGGCAAAAAAGTGAAAAATGATTTTTTGACACCTAAACCCTTTTTCAAAGATCAGGTCACATATGTTGGAAGAGAGGCGTTCGGGGAAATAGTTATTTTAATTTTCCAACATAATATTGATTGAAAAGCTGATAAAAGCGCGCAGGCTTATCTTAAATCGTTATATCTTGACAAGAGAATCTAAACGTGCGATGGTACAAGGAAAGTCACGTTCGCTTTGACCAAGGAATCCAACCGTATCATTCGTATTAGCCATTTATGGGTCACCTTGTATGCATAGGTCCTATACATATTAGTTTAACATATAAAGTGTTTTGTTGATCAAGTTATATTTGAAGCTAAATATTCGATGAAATTTCGTAACAGAAGCAATATCCAATTTCAATCTGATAAGATCATGAAAAAATTCAATCATCTCATCTGGCCATGCCACCTAATATTACAACACAATGATCATACTTTGTGTGATAACTCACTAAATTAAATTCTTTCAAACTTTCATCACATTCACACTGGGTGACTGCCGTGCAAATAATTTTATATATTTTAATATTTTCCCAAATTTAATACTGAATTAACTTATTAATTCAAAGCGATACCGAACAATTATATTGTTAAGCGATTCTAATATATTCCGTGTTATCTGAAAAATGTGAATTCATAGTGTTAAATTTGGGGTAATATTAAAAATTACAAAGAGTTTTGTTTTCAGCAAAGTTATTGGTTTGGTATTCGGTAAGTGTGAAAGGTTTTTTAGTAGGTGGTTGTAGGTAAACATCTCAATAATATTATTTTAGAATTACTGTAGGCTATTCTCATACACTTACATACTGTATCTACTTTCAATAATTAAAATATTCTGCATGTCGCTTTCTGTTTATTTACAAATTGTAATTTAAATAATTTAACACCAAAAGCATATTATAGCTGACATAACATCGTATAATAATATGCTTATGATATATTAATAATTTTTGGTAACAACACTTGACTACAATAATTTGTTATACGTATTAGCTTATCTTTGAAGTCGTTTCATATAATTCTAGTCAAAATGTGTGTTATATGTGTATATGCTAAACTAATTTAAATACATTATAATATTAAGAATTTGACTACTTAAAAAATGTATTAGATTATTCAAATTTATTCAAATATTTTTCAAAATTTGAAGAATCGACAACAGGAGTGTCTGTGTACCCCCATTAAATCAAAAATTTTCATATTAAAATGGAAATTTTATTCGAAAATCTAATTATTTGTTGCTGTTTTCCAGGGGCAAAATCTAAAGTGTATTATATTTGCGATCTAAGGTATCAAAAATTTATATCATTATTAATGCTCATTTCATTCACGGTGTATAAATTTACGTATATCTGAGGACTTACATATGAGTATTGATTATATTAAATGTATACTCGTAACAGTTATCAAAAGTTATTCTATACTTACCTATATATGTATGTAGTTCATAGTTAATACTATGACAGTAGGAATTAAAGCCTGAAACTTTGTCATCAAATTTATGTTTATTTATGTCTCTATGTTTACACCATCATAAAAATGTACATAAAACACACTTTGGCAACAGGTAGGTATAATTTTACTTTTACGTTACACAACCACCTTCCCCACACCTAAGAAGTAGTGAGAAGGCCTATATAAATACTACATATACAGGGCGATTCTTAAGTAAGTACAATAAATTCGGGAGGACATTAATTTGAACAAAAAAATATGTGATAGCACATATCCTATTCGTAACCGTTATTGATATAATCAATGTCTACAGTAAAATTAGTCATTTTGAATTTTACTCTTAAAAACTATTACAAATACATATCTCAAACAGACGTTTTCTTATCGCAAATTAATTAGTTTATGAAACACAGAGCCAATAATAAGGTAAATTGATAATAAATCGTACTTTACACCGTTTTATTTTTACTTATTACTACTTATTACTAATTTACCTTATTGTGCGATAAGAAAACATTTATTTAAGATATTTGAGAGTAATAGTTTTTAATTTATGAGTGAAATTCAAAGTGACTAATTTTACTGTAAAACTTTGATTATCTCTATAACTGTTACAGATAGGGTACGTGTTAGTGATATTAGTGTCCTCCATCACCTTCCGAATTTATTGTACTTACTTAAGAGTCACCCTAAATACCTTAAAAAATATTATCATGAAAATTTGTTTTCATTTCTATAAATAATAAAATATTATCGTGCTATTTTCCCGACAACAGTTTAGGTACAATACAACCAAAAACGAAACGAAAATTAATGAACCTGGTTAATATTAATATGTGTATTATTGATAGAAGTATCTACGTGTGAATGTTGGGCGCAGTTACCCTTAGAGTACATTACAAGGTATGAATAAAATGTTACAAAAAGTTTTTTTTGTTGAGGGTGGAAATAATTTCACATGGGTAGAAAACGCAACAATATTGCAGCAAGGTTCTCCTTAATGTTTGGCATTTTTGATCTAACCAATCCAACTTGTTCTTGCAGTCATGCAAAAAGCCCACGAAAATAGCCAATTCTCCACTGCTTCAACTATATAGCCGCAACAACCTCTCTCATGGACCAGCAATTCGTGTCCGATGCTTTCCTTCAGCGGCACCTGACAGATTTGAATTTTGGATTGACATTTCTATGCGTAAACATTTAACAATTTTCTTTTTTTTTTAATTAATTTGAAAATAGTTCACAGATTTAAGTATTAAATCATAAACATACAGACTAATATTAAAACATAAAATCTTAAAAACATAAAATATTAGTTCATTCTACCGCTCAAAAGCAAGCGAATAGAAGAGGTGAGTAGACGTCAGTTTCAAAAAAATCAAACCTATTCAACCGGATCTATTTATTTTGGTACCTACCATCGCAAAAATGACAAAACACACACACAAGAGAGGAAAATACACAATAGAAATATTAAATTGTGTAATCGTGTATGTACACGAAATTCTTGCTCAACTCGCCAACTTGCGCTGTCATTTTGCGTACAAAATTGATACTCTGGTGTTTGTCCTGGGAAGAAAAAAAATGTACGTAAAGTACAACACAGTACTGTCAGAAAAACAAAGACACAGACCAAGAAATGAATCATCCGGTGCATCAAAACGATGTAACAGCATAAACTACTTTTTAAAAGTATCATCTAATTCTACATCAATTCGGGTATGTAAGAAAATGTTTGAAAATACGCTCAGTTTAACGCAAGGTACTATATTGAACTGGAAGAAAAATAAACCAGATGGTGTTCAAACGGAATTATCAACGGCGGCACCAAAGCTTCCAAGTAAAAGGGCACAACAGAAGGAAATTTTACAATATCTCAAGATATTTTTTACCGACTTAGTTAAAATTGAGTTTCATTACTGCCGGCCTTCCACTAGTAAGTTATATTTAGAACCTTGCTGGCATTCAAAACAAGAACTGTTTGCAGAGTATAAATTGAAATGGTGTGTTGCAAAAAATATTACCCCTGTTTTCTTATCATCCGTTTAGATACGTTTGAAGATATTATGAATTTAAGTTTACTCCGACCAAAAAAGACGAGTGCGATATGTGTGCGTTGGATACAAAACTAAAAATATAGAAGAAAGTGAATATCAAATTCATGCTAACAAGAAAAATCGAGTAAGGTTGGAGGGGTAAAGGAAAGAGCAACCAGCGGGTATTCACAATGGATTTACAGTCTGTATTACTTTCTCCAAAATCGAATGTGTCTTCTTTGTACTACAAGACCAAATTGACCGTACACAACTTCACATTATTTGACCTAAAAACAACAGATGGGTATTGCTTTTCGTGACACGAGGCCGAGGGTGGATTAGGTTCTAACGAATTTGCTTCTGTTGTATCCAAGTTTTTACTATCCGAGGTAATACCGAATCTTGAAGACGAGAAAACTGAAATAGTAAGCGTGTTTTTTTATTAGCTCCCGATAGCTGTATCCGGAGCAGCCAATTTTCTAAGTCAAAACTTATATTTAGCGCGCTACTTTTGCATATAATTAATTTGTTTAACTGTAAACTAAGATTCTTCATTCAACTTTTTAGTTAAAAATCGATCAAAAAATATCTTGCTCTACCTATTTATCGGGAGCCGCTATCGGGAGCACTATCCATTTCAGTTGGAAACCTTAAATTTCCCTTGTTTTGTACAACCCTTAAATCAAAGAAAACTTCAAATTTTGACGTATGTCAAATAATTATAAAAAAAAAATTTATAATATAATTTAATTTTTATTAAAATTTAAGTACGCTACGTGATCAAATTATTTAGCCGCATTCGTACGATGTAATGTTGCGACGGGGTCGGATCAATAACGACCGATTTTTGGAAATTGTACAATTATCATATCTAGAAAATCGGGACGTGATCTAAACGCTATCGATGTGCTATCACAATCCACAATTTTGGACGAATGTACGAGCGCCGTTCCGGCCGATGTCAAAGGATGTATGTAGCAATACTGCCGAAAATCAGGAATCACATTATTTACCGTATCCCCATGGAAACACCATGATTACTTTTTACAGTTAGATGGACGTGGCGGTTATGAATTTGGGCCAATCAGTGGAGCAAAAGAAGAGTGTGGGTCTTAGTTTTAGTAACAACCTTTCACAGAAAATTGTCCGGTGGAAGAAAAAGGATAAATAATTTTCCCTATAAACAATTTTAATTGCCTAATTTAATTTAAATTTATATCACTGTAAAATTTTAATCATTAAAAAATTTTTAATTTTTGTACAGTTCTTGTGTTAGCGGACAGTCGTCCAATTTCATAACATGTATCTGTGGATTTAAAATACATAATAAAATCGTGAAAAATAAGGAAAACTTTAATAAATTATGTTTATAAATTAAAAATATTTTGTATATTGATAAGAAAATTTATTAAATTAAAAAACACGATTTCAACTGTTCATTAGTTTTTCTTGAACCGCGTCGAAATCGTTCATTGTTTCGCGCATTGATGAACCCTTTTTAGGCATGGTATACATATTTGTTCAAAAAGTTCATTGGCACATAGACGACATGGAAACTAATCAATTTCGTCTTGTTCATCCAGAAAATATTCGCCTTGGGTTCAAGTTTGGGAACTTTCATCTTATATAAAATACTTATCGGAGCATGTGAGTTTTTCATTTGGTGGATCTTCATCTTCTTCAAGGCGCTCTTCGAGTTCGTCATCCGGTTCGGACGTTAAAAGTGGAGATTCAACATCTCGCGACTGTTTAGTTTGTGGTAAATCATATTCTTTCTAGATAGTTAGGTTGCATTCAGGAGATGGACTGTCACATAAATTTGTTGTCATTGGTTCTTTCAGTGTGCTGTCTCTTAAGCAGACTTATTGAAGGCATTTTGCTCAAGGTGATATCATCATCCGTCTGTGATTTATCGTAACTGGATCGAGGAATCGCTTATCTCCTCCGGGCATAAATTGTTCAATATTTGAAACAAATATAGTTGGGATTCGTACAGTAACGGGCCGCAGTGTTTTCTTGGGTCTCGAATTAAGTGGCGGATCTTGACTGCACATTTCTGAGCGCTAGAAAAGAATAGTACATTGGATTAAAATCCTCTACCTACCTACAAGATCGAAAAATTCAATGGAACTTACTAATCCCCATTCTTTGGAAATTCGAAATAATGGACCATACGGTTTTTAAGTTGCGAATTATAGCATGAATGGGCACAACACCGTTTCGACATTTTCACACCCATAAATCCATTATCACTATCGCTGTCATCTATATTTATGTTACTATCACCTGCGGTTGATTGCAGCATTCTGAAATTAAAAAGATCGTTATAGAGCGATTCTTACTTGGATGGTTCCAGCCAAATACGTACTTATTCATGTCGCATGGCATATAACTAATATTGTATTCCGTAAATATTGTCCTAATTTTAACGGGCCGTCCAGCTTTTTGTAATTCATAAAATAAAATTTCTTTTTCAACGGGTGTTCTCACTGAGTATAAATTCATTTGGTGTATTATCCCAGCACGAATTATCGTAATCAAATAAAACTTCCGAGTTATTCGATTCCAGCGTATTTAGAAAAGCTCCATTCGAACTATTCATATCGCTTAAATTCGATTTTATATCGGCAAATACGGGATCCAAGAAAGATACCGTATCTATCTAGTTTACAATTTATCATTCCTTTACATTTTGTTACGGTTGAACTTTGTAGACGTTGCTTTTTTGCTTTAGCCTTGTCCCTTGCTTTCGATCCTGCACATCATTACTAACCTCAGCAATTAAACTATCCGTTTCGGTTCCCCTTCGTTCTCATTTCCTTTACCGCCGACATGCATACGAGATAAACCACCAGACATTCAAATCACTTCGTTGTGGACGATATCGACCCGGTAACCATAAATTTTACACCGATTTACTTCGTCGTCTTTCATCTTCATCGTCATTCTACAAAAGAAACACAAAACAAATTAGGACATTTAATGAAATTCACGATCAAATCTAGCTCATTTACAACTGTGGGCACCGGTGTTTTGAAGTTGGAGTAACCATTATAAGTATCACAGCACTCAAATTTTAAACATAAAAACTTATTCACTATATTTATTATTGTGAAAAACTAAATATTAATAAAATATATTTCTTACATTTATCTAATTTATTATTTATTTCGCAATTTGTTTGAGTTTTAACATGTTTGCGAATTTTTTTTCAAACAAAAACCCAAAAGTAGAAGTGTCATTCGACTGCATGAAGTTTACTATTTAATTTTTTTGATTAGTAGCGACGCCAGTGAATAATGGCTCCAGTTTCAGTAGAAAATTTCCCTTCGGCGCCGGATAGTGCTCCAATAAAAAAACACGCTTAGTGTTTTTAAGTGTGACTATTTTATTATACAGTGATGGGTGCACGTATCAGAATCGTAATTGTACACTATCGAATTCACTTATATATACATAGCGGTAGGAAAAGGTGTAACTATAATCCAAAAGTATTTAGAGAAAGGCCATACACAAATGGAGGCAGATTCTATGCATTCTAATATAGAAAGTAAAATTAAAGAAAGAACTATTAACGTGCCCGCAGATTATATCGACTTCTGTCAAATTGCACGGACCAAACCTAGGCCATATAATGTTCAATATATAGATCATACATTTTTTAAAAAATTTGAAAACATGAAGTTATATAGTTCAATCCGGCCTGGAAAAAAATTCGGGGACCCCACAGTGACACAGATTCGAGCATTGAAGTCAACCCCAATTGGAAAATTCAGTATAAATTGAATTTCAACGACGATTTGGTGGAACTCCCCCAAAGAATGAACAAAAACTTGTTGGACTCTATTCCATTGGAAAATATTCCCTAGTTGTATGATTCTAATCTAAAAATGAAAAAAGAAAAATTTGATCATTTACAGTTACTAAAAAAATCTATACCTTGCGATTATCATGCATTTTACGATAAACTTCCACATTAGGTCGAGAAAATTTTAATTCCTATGTATTGTTTGTGATTTAAAAGCCAATTTTAGTTATTTTATTACTAATCCATGAATTTTTATTATCTTTTTGTTAAATATTATTTTATTTATTTTTTATTGTCATTAAATTATAATTAAATTTTTTTATTTATATGTTTTTGGAATAAATTTATTCATGAATAATGAATGAAAAATCGATATTCAATTTGTTTAACTCCAGTTCAAGTTATTAACATAAGTATAGAAAAATTGGTAAATCCGTTATAGTTTCAGTTAGAAAATGTATGGATAACTATTGTTGAGAAAATGAAAATTATTTAATAGAATATTTTCAATTATCGAAAAATTTAATTAATTGCTATTATTGTTATTTATGGGCATACGTTTTAACCGTTTATTGAAAACTCTTGATTTTGGACTTATTCATTCTGCATTTCTCACCGGCGATATATATCTTTTTTATTTTATCAGTTATGATAAATTCCTATGATCAAATTAGTGTTGTTGATAGCATTGTTAGTTGATACTTTCGCCAATAATCGAACTTCAGATAGTTTAGTTATGGATGATTGTATGAGTGTTCAAATTGTTCATCAGAATATTAGAAGTCTAAGGAAAATTTTTAATGTACAGTATGTGCAAGAAGAGCCTGTACGGCAAACACCTAAGTAAAAATAAAACTATGATTTTTTTTTTTGTTTTTATTATGAAAGTTTATTGTATTTTTTCCACTACTAGTCGTAGTAGCCTAGCATCATTACTATGTGTTTTAGTAGCCTGAGAAACAAAATTTCTCGGCTAGGGGTTAATAATGTTTTATTATTGGCCATTAGTTAATAATGAAAAATGAACACTAGATGTAATGCGATTAAATGGATACGGAGATTGTGACTATTCCCCATATTGATAAAGTAGATTTTGGAAAAAAAAAATCCAAATTAAATTTACAAGATACCACGTATAAACGCAAATGAACGTATAAATTAGTAAATAAACTTCTTTTGTGGTATAGCCCCTTTTTATTTATTTATATTTTTATTTTACTACGTTTCGAACAAAATTTATGTTCATCATCAGGTAATATAATGTATGTATGGTAAATAATAAATTAATAAAATAATTAATTAAATTAATTTAAAAAATATTTAAAAGAAATACAAAAAATAATTTTATAACACTATACTGTCACTCAATAGAGGAATAAATTAAAACAAAAAAAAAAAAAAATATAAATTAGTGTAATAATACTCTATAAAATCAAATCTCACATATTACACAAGACTATCTTACTATCTCACATATTTCAGGGAGATGAATGGTGAATAGTATAATATTTTCATGTAAAATCTACAATGGTTAACTGAGAAAATTCAGTTTCAATCGGGCTTCATTTTGATTTGAATAACTTTGCATATTATTCCAATTGCGTTTTGACAGTCAATTTATCATTGATTACTGTTAATAATTATTTTGAAATACATTTGGGGTAATTTTGTGGTGTTTAGCAAACTGCAACTAACATATTAACAATTTTTGAATAGTTTTTGTATTACATATAATATGTTTCTGTTGAAATGCCATTGCAGCATTAATTAGTAATTAAAACCTAAATAAGTTAACAAGTTTAACATAAATATTCTATTTATTTATAATTTTTAATTAATGCGTACTTCAAGGCAGTAAAAGTAATATATTGTATATCACAGATATACATATATCGTGTTTATTAAAGCAAATAATTTTTCCATATGCAATTATGTATATACATACATATGTACATATGAACTTTATATTAATTATGTGCTATATAAAAATTATTCTGAACTTATCCTGATTTGGTTTTTAAAATAACTAGGTTATGGCTAAGTTAATTACTTAACAACTATTTTAAGCATAATATAATTACGAGTATTAGAAAAATTCGATTTGTAATACTCATAATATTCAGTAATGTTCTATCACATTACTCCTTATTTGAATATATTTAATTGTGTTTTCACGTTGTTTTGAAATTCAAAATGTAATTGTTACCAACTTATAAAAATAAATCAAAAATAATTTTTGGTTGTTGCTTTGAGCACAATATTTATTCCTATTCAGAATGGGAATAGCTTGCACCAAAGTAAGACGCTTAATATTGGTGGTGAACATTAAAACTACAGGTAGAATAGAATTATTCTATATACCAACAAAAAAGCTGTTTGAAAACTAATCCAATTTGGAATAAAATACATGGGATTATTGTTGTAAATTTACCAAAATAATACCACATATAGTAACTAAACAAAATAAACTTAAAGAAAATCTTTCAAAATGTTGTTTGCCTAAGTTTTGTGCAATATCCCGCTTTATTGAGATTGATGTCAATCTTGATCAACTTTAATTTTGAAAAATTCCAAGCATAATAAATAAACTTGGTAGAGATGATGGGTTATCTGCTACGAATAAGCTGAAAAATATCTAATGGAGTGCCGGCAAAAAAATTCTCTTTAAAACTGCACTTCATCAATAATAATCAAATTCGTATATCCGGTCGTATAGAAGATTATCAATATCGGCACGTCTTGTTTTTGCTCCTTGCCATTTATTTTATTGCAGATGTTGTACGGAATATGGAATTTTTGTTGTAGATGAAAGTACAGATATATTAATAGTTACACAGCGTTCATTGGGTATTTTTTGAGATTAAACTTCGCGGAACATAAAATTCAGGAATCCGCACAGTGCGCTAGCAATTTACAACCTGATCTAATTAGCTAAAGGGCGCAAAACAATAATTCAATGGCTTTTAACGATATCTTATTTTTTCTTAACGGTTTGAGCGTACTGTACCTTAACATCAAATTATATATTTTGAATATTTCATGTTTTTATGATTTAAAATTTTTCTTATTTTGGTTCCTCTTTGAGCTGGGGCTCAAGTTATTGCCTCATTGACCCGCCGCATGTTAAAATTAATTTAATTTCCTTTAAATCATTTGAATTACTTTATAGACTACAACACAAATGTTATGAGAAGTAATATTCGCCATTTAGACGGCACATAAAACATATCCCACTGAAAAACATTTAGTTCGCCTTTTAGACGGCACATAAAACATATCTCCCTGAAAAACATTTAGTTCAATATTCTTAATGGATGTTTAGTAATATCGCACAGGTGCATTTTCGGATCGTGTGCGCAGGGCTTTTGTAGCATAGAGTGTCAAATTTGTACAATTGTAACTTTGACTACGGTAGAAACAAATTCTTCTGTCACAATTTTAATATTAAATGATTTGTTGTACATAAAACATGTATATAAAATTTTATAATTGGATTAAACAATTTTTATCAACATTCATTTAAATTCAAAATTATTGATATAAATCAATTTTAATTAAATTTCAATAACGCTCTGTATGTGTGTACTGTAAAATTGTAAATTTTATTGAAAAATTGTATTTACATGCTTCCTACAAACATTCAAATAGATTCACAGGGTGTTTTATCACAAACGGAACGAACCACCAATACGTTTTAAATAATCAGGTCAATTTGTGATATACTACAGGTGCAACTCTACAGGTGCAAGTACCTTTAACCGTCGTTAAGAGTATTGTTTACTAAAGTAAGGGTAAGTTCTGCAGGTTCGATAAGCATTTGAGGGAACATTTTCTTCTACAGTTTTTTGTTGTTCAATAGCTATTATGGAAAACTTGTGCTTAGTTTTCCCTTTTCTCGAAATTTTCTTTTAATATTTTGTTATTAGCTCTTAAACTTGGATAAGTTGCTCAAGCTCGATCGGCATAAAGAACAACAATAGACGCTTTCGCAATAATAAAGTAAATTTCGTAATCTCGTGTCTAGTTTTGTTTCTTTTTATATATTTTAATAAATATCAATTACTTAAATAATAATTACAGAGATTTTTTTAATAAAAACGGACTGGACTACCCATAATCTAAAAAAAAAAAACGATTTAAGGAAACTACACTCAAAAAATCCTGCATCTATACAGACAAAAACTGCATTAATAGTACGAAAAATACGTGAAAACTGCGCCAATTCAGGGGTTCTATAATATTACGAATTATGTACGTTCGTTAATAACGTAAAACTGACAAATTAATAAACTGTTGTAGTTACAAATTAGTCTGTACTATTTATGATTTGATTCATAAACGATACGAAAAAGTTTATAATTTTAATGCAATTTCAAGCGTTTATGGATGAATAATTACTTATTATTAACGTAAGACATTGTAAAATAGTAAAACATGGTGATTTATTGAAAGACTAAATTCATAGATAGCACGAATTTTTTCATAACATTATGGAAATTAAAATTTTTAATAACGCCTTATTCATCATACATTAAATTCATTTTATATGGGTATCAATACTGATATTTACGAAACTAATGTTATATGTAAGTTGATAATGCCCATTGAATGTCAAGTAATTCGTAAATAAAACAAATATTTTCGTAAATATATTGATGACGTTTATTCAAATATAAGATGCAGTGCGTGAATAATATTTATATATACATATATATATGTATAAAAGTGTTTTATATATTTTACATGTTTATTTTAATATTTTATTTATTAAATCATAATTTAAAATTTATAATATCTTTATAAAATATTCACAATAACATATAATTTTATGCATAATTAAAACTAAGTAAAATAATAAATGAAAAATTACACAAAATCAACATTACACTTATTAATTTAATGAAATATCTTAAAAAATCAATTAATTAATTAATTTTAACTATTTTTGTATTTTTATTAGTTTTATTTGATTCATATTTTTATTTTTTAAATTATAAATTTAAGTTTTGGTTCACCTTATGATTTTTTACTTAATTATGTAACTTAATAAAATAATAAAATTATAGAAATTTATTCAAAGTTTCCTACAAATAAACGTTATATGTATTAACCAAATGATCAATATTATTTTAATAATATATTTTGAATAATACAAAATAGTTAAAATGTCTAGCCATGCTGAGCGTAAAATAGAACAAAAAAAAAATAATCAGTTAGGATAATAAAAAATATAAAGCAACAATACTCTAACTTGTAAGCTCTTGTAATATCAGACTGACTTTAGAGGATTTTTGTTTTACAATATGGTTAGATTTGTAAGAGAATGATTCTACAAAATTCCACAAAAACTCTGCCGCTGTGGGATATTTTAAAATAAAAACGGAAAGAACGATCTGTAGCAGATATCTACTACATACTCTAATCAACTAATCGAAAAGTAATTTAATACCGTTTAAGAACACAAAATATTTTTCACAATGCTGAATGTTTCCTATACCCAGTATAAATGGATGAATGCATTCTAATTTTTCTTTTAACAAGTTAATATGCTCCACAATTTGCTGAAAAAATCCTGTGTAAATCATCGCTTCCTGTGACTCTTTTATTGTGACTTTTGTAACTACTATTTTCCCAATTATCCTTTTGTATTACTTTTTGAGTAGGAGTTACAAATCAATGAAAGCATCAGAGCAGCTAAAGAGTGGCATCGTCTAGAAGTAAAAAAGTGTTACAATAAATGTAGTGTTTGAATTATATGTAATTAAATTGACTATCAAGTTAATTTCTGAACTTAAATTACCTTTGCCGAAATCGCTTTAATTGATTTCGTTCAAAATAGTTTTTATTCCAGAAGATTTAACACGATTTTCCTCCTTTAGAAACTTTAAAATTGTCGTCCCAATCAGCCCATAATGTCATCGGAAGATGGATGAATACATTTAAAATTGATGTTAATCTACAAAAAAATAATCATATACATTTTAATATCACGTCGTATTCAAAATAAACTTAATATATTGTGATTCCTAATTGTCATGAAACTGTTTGTTTTAACAGCTATAAGATTAGGTTTTTTTGCGTTGTTATTGTTTTATTGTAATGGTTTTGTTGTGATTGTTCCGTACATTGGTCTATTTCAGTATATCTCGAATTAAATACACAATAGTAGGAAATTCTTCCATTTGGCGACAAACCTGTGTGGCAACGACTATGATAATTCATACTTACTTAGACACAATCAACTTCCCAACCACTCCATACCTTTTCTTTCCTTTAACGCTGGTTCGCGGATAAATTAGAATTTAATTTTGAATTATAGATGGACGATTTTTGCAAGAATCGCAACAATCAGTTTCGAACTTAATGAGATCATTGTTTTGAAAAAATCAGTCATCTCATCAGGCGCGCGGATTTTTTCAAATCAATGATCTCATTAAGTTCGAAACTAATTGTTGCAATTTTTGCAAAAATCTTCCATCTATAATTCAATTCAAAATTAAATTCTAATTAAATTTACGGCCACCAATGTAGTCTAGATTAAGTTTTAAATTATTAAGCATTTAAATACATGAATTCTGGTAGTTTATCGAAAAATAAAGAATCTATGTGCACTTTTTTAATTTAGTCTTTCGTAAACCAACAGCCACTATTGGCTAAATATTATTAATTTTTTTAGTTATTCATTAAAATTTGAGGTGGTAGTAGAATAATTTTGCACAGCAAACATTGATCAACTATTTACATACAAAAAGTTTGAAAAACAAGAAAGTTTATGTAAGTTTGAAATCTATAATTTATAAAACAGTTTTTAAATATCAATTAAATGCACGAATCTGGCAAACTTTTAATGGTAGTTATTTTAGTACATATTTCTTAAAAATTAAATTGGAAGATAACATAAATATTATATTTTGCTATTTAACCAAATTCTAATAAACAGTATTTAATCTAATTATCGCAATAAAAATTGATTGGAAAATTGATGCCATGATATGAGTAATTCTAAAATAATTTTAGTATAGCAAAGTAATGCTTACCAATCTATAACCACTTGGTTTTTATATTCTCCTCATTTATTAAAATTTTTTGAAGCGATGTTAGGACTTGTTGTATTTTCTTAATTTTGTGTCGGCTACAAGCTTGCCAAACGCTTTCGAACTCATTAGCTGATCGATTGTCGTACTTAATGCTTTTTAAGCAAACTTCAGCGGCTACTTCCGGATCTATAGAATTATTTAAGAATTATGTTATAATAGACTACAAATAAATAAATTTGTATGACTAACTTACACGCTCAGAGAAATAAAAATGAATATGTACTTTTCTATGCGGATGATCCAAAACAAATTCCTTTAAACTACCTGATATGCAACTATAATATACTTACAATAATACTTACCTGATATGCAACTAAAATTATTACTATTTTATTAAACAAATAAAATAATAGTTGTTTTTATTTTATAATTGTTTATGGAAACGAAATAAAACGCCATGATTTCAATAAAATATTTTTTTTTAATTTACCACCAAGAAACACAACAACTTTGCAACAAATTTTACGAACGAATGAGCTAAATAAGCGTTATATGAATTATAATACGTATAAAATACAAATATTACGAACATTTCGTATATAATATGAATATTTTTATCTCGTCATCTACAATACGAACTAATTCGTAGATATACGAATTTTTCGTATATATTATGAATATTTTTTCCTCGTCATCTATCTATAATGCGAACTTTTCGTATATATTATGAATATTTTTATCTCGTCATCTATAATACGAACTTTTCGTTATATTATGAATATTGTTCTCTCGTCATCTATAACATGAATTGATTCGTAGATATACGAATTTTTCGTATATATTATGAATATTTTTCCCTCGTCATCTATAATACGAACTTTTCGTATACATTATGAAAAAAAAAAATTCTCGTTTCATAATACGAACTTTTCGTATATATTATGAAAATTTTTATCTCGTCATTTATAATACGAACTTATTCGTAAATATACGAACTTTTCATAATTATTATGTATGAATATTTTTCTATCGCGATCTATAATGCGAAAATTCGCGCATAGTGTGTAAATATTTGACGAAATTTATAGAAAACCATACAGATATTTTCTTTTTTATTAAATTGCTATTACGATTATGAAATTTAATTGGTTCTTCGCTATATTATGCATGTTTAAAATTTTATTCAAGTATTTATGATAAACAGCAACTGTTTATGTAAATAATTGTGTTCGTTACAGCCTTATATCTTTAATAGTTATTTTTAAACATGTTCTATAAATTTTTTATGTATTTTTTATAATTAGCTATACACTATGTATTATAATTCGTAATATTAATAATATAATTCGTAAACGTTTACGTCGATATGAGTATAAAGATACTCGTATACCATAATTTTCGAATTTCTTTTTTTTTAAGGAATAAAAATTCATTATTGCGAACCTATTCGTATAAATACTTTTAACACAATTTTGCAATTGAAAGTTATCCTGTATCAACATACATTTATGCATATGTATGTTGATACAGGATAACTGCAAAAATACAAAAAAACTATTAATGGAACTATAAAGGCTAGGTTCAACAACAAATTTCATTCAGTAAAGAACACTCTTTCGAACATTTTGCTGTACTTTTGACCAGTTAGTTTTTGTCTCAGAGCAACCTCCCTCCATTTACTTTTAATATAAGTACTTCATAAATTAAATAAATATTTATAAAGAGTAGCAAGGTAAAAGGTATAAGTGCTCCGCAGCCGTCAATAATATATTGTGGAGATTTTGGTGTGTCACCCTGTGTATCATATGTTATCTGTATTTATATGTAATTATGTAAATATGTACCAGTAACGAAGGAATACGAAAAATTAAATGTACATACTTTAAAAAAATTCTATTGTTTTACCCATTTTTCATACTGTGCAAATTTGATTTCGGATTTAGTAATTTATATCATAACGTAAGCACATTAATCACAATAATAAGTAATTTTTATAGAATTTAACAAAATCCTATTTTCCCATTAAAAAATTAAAGAAAATTGATTTTCTATGTTTTAAAAGCTGATATACAAATAGATAAGCAGCAAAACCATTAAATGTAAATATTTTAGCTTTTAGCTTTCGTTTATACTTAGATAAGACTATAAAATTATTAATTACCATAATAAAATTAAAATTCGTAATTAATTTTTCTCGTTTGAATTTAATTATTTTAAAATTTGCTTAAGTTTATAGTTTTATCTTCTTTTAATTAATTTAAATATTTCTTTAGATAATTTGAGTTCTGGACCAAAAGTATACTCCTCCTACTACGGTTGTTCGAAAGCTCAACAGAAGTGTGAAGTAAGTTCCTATGCTGTGCAATTAATTTTTGATAGTATTTTAATGTGACACTAGCGAACGTTAAATAAACTGTTCAGCTTCTTAGTTTCTGTTAAAACTTTAATGCAAGGCAAAGAAGGTATTGTGTTTTTCAAAAGTTTGTCTCATATTTATTTTTGAGTAAATTCCAAAATTTATTGCTTTTATACTTACATACATGATCTACATTACATATTTGCATACATCGAAACGTAGTAAAAAAATTCACCTATGAATTTTTGAGCATTCTTGTCATTCCTTTCAAGCATGATACGCATTGTCATTTTACGTGAACTTCAGGCTGTCCCATAAAAACTATAGGCACAATGCGTGTACTTTGCCTTTTTAGCAAAAATGATGATTAAATTCGTTTAGTCATCGTTTCGTCAGGATTTTTCACTAGTTTTTATCGTTTGGTCACTTACGATTAAACAAACGGTAAATAAAAAATAAAGTATGAAAAACAAAAAACCCGGATAGCAACCTCATTGCAAGAAAAACATCGTTTTCATCAAATTTTGTTAGGTGATTGTTAGGCCAGGATTAGACAACATATTTTAGTGACCAAACGGGGTCATTTGGGTCATTTTTTTATTGTGAAAAACCAGAATCAAATTTGTAATTATCCAATAAAATCAGGTTCGTCACTTATTTGGGAATTTCATTTTTCAAAATTAGGGATACCATCGTATTCCCGAATATTTTATTACCAAAATGAGGTTTTTGACTATATCAAAAACTTAGCCACTATTTGTTTTCGATTGGCCATCCCAGCGTAACGAGTAATTGCGAAAGTTCGTTAAATCCTCATCTTTCCACACGATTATTCGGGTCTAGAAAGTTCACCAATAATAATGGTTTTATAAATCCTACGATCGGAATCGTATGGTCAATTGTCATTGGGGATTGGATACTAGTTGTTTTCGTTTGGTCATCCCTAGAAATCGATTTGTTACAAAAATTCATGAAAAACTCGTCTTTCAGTACAATTCGAAGTGCTCGGGTCTGGAAAAACGGCCGCTGCTACTAATTTTATAAATCCAACGATCGGAATCGTTTGGTTTACTGTCGTTTATTATTAATCACTTTACTTGGTTCTCATTTGGTTATCCCTACTTAATGATTCATTGCAAAAATTTGTTAATAACTCATCTTTCCTCAAAATTTGAAGTTTTTGATTGTGCGAAAATAAATAGTTTTTAACAAAGTTTCGCAATAAAATATTATGTAGGGATTACCAAACGGGAACAATTAGTGGCGAGTATTCAATGACAGTCGACCAAACGATTCCGACCGATGGATTTATAAAATAATTAGTATTGATCAAGTTTCCATAGACCCGAAGACTTCGTATCGTGCGGAAAGATGAGAGTTTAACGAATTTTCGTAATATCTCGTTACGCAGGGATAACCAATCAAAAACAACTATTGATTTTATTTTGAGTCTTTCACAATTCTTTGAAAAATTTATATATTTTTATCAAAATGATATATTCCAATTGGATTTGTAATTAACTTTGTGGCGTTTGGCCACCAATGGGTCCAAATAAAACCAAATAAAAAATGACCATCTTGATGACCAAACGCTAAAATGTGTTGATCATTCCTAACCTTTTGTTGAAAACAAATCTTTCCAAATATACCACATCAATATTTTATATTACGAGATAATTTCAAATCGCAAATAAAGCCCAGGATTTTTGAGCCTTATCAATCTATAGCAGCAATCGTTTGCTGCGCGACTTCCGTCAATATAAAATACACCATTCCTACTTAATTTGTTTAATTTTTGCAAAAGCTACCGGTGTAAATGATTTTTTTGCCTCGAAGATACACCCCGATTACGCTAGTCGAATCGTTTGTCGTATCAAGTGGCAATACAAATTTGCTATTTGTATGAAAAATTAGCCAGTTGCTATGTCAATTGGCTTGAGACGAAAGGGAAAGAAACAATTGAAAACTGTTATTTCGAGTCGTGTGAAATTTTGAAGTGACTAGAAATAACATAAAATACGCCGTTTGTCGTTTGAAGTGACTACAATAATAAACATTTTAGATATTTTGACAAGGTAGGCGACTACGGTTTCATATTAAAAGAGTCACTTGAAATGACACTACTACGTAATCGGGGTGTAACTGGTAGGTTTTAATCGTCAAATCTCAGTTGAAATAAATTTGTCCAGCAGAATAATTCTCCATGGCCTTTATATAAATTGAAGTATTCGTTTGTAGCTTAGGTCAAATTTGACAATGATAAGCGGTATATTTTTAGATGGACTTCCCGTTCCCATTCGTTTAACGATATTGACAAATCAAGCTTCTTCTCTGATACTGATTATTTAAATTACCGATGGTGGTGGTGTTTAAATAATAAGACTGAGAACTATACGGTTGCAAATTATTTTCAATTCTGGGGCCTAACTATTGAGTTCGACGTTATTTTCCGTTTGCTATCGTTTTCCTATAGCAGGCGTATCAACAAAAGAGAAACGAATAGTAAAAATTTCATAAATTTTTCTTTTTCTACTTTTGTTTACCTCTCGTTTTGTATAGTCAGGCACCTGCTTTATTTTTATTTAAAAGGTCTTATTTTTACATACAATTTATGCTGTCTAAATATTTTAAATGAAATAGAGTAAATAAAAAAGGTAAAAATTAATCGTTACTGTATCGGCGCCGTCTTTCTGGAGATATTTCAGACTGATTATTCTGCATGTTGTATACACAACAATATTGTTACCCTAGAAACTTTTTCTAACTTTTATCCTAAAAAAAATACTGCTAAACGATGCTCTGTTCTGGTCGTATTAGTGGCGAAAGGAGTGCTCAGTGACACATGTTCGCCTTAATTTATTTATGAACCAGACTCCTATAGCTATAGCACTCCAAAACAAGATGTAAATCAATGCATAATAGTGAATATATGATGGACGTTCTGATGATGGAGAACAGCTCCTTCCACATTCTCAATGTCACTATTGATTATCCAATCTTAATGTTTCTGCTGTGGTTAGCAAGTTCAATTTATATGTTGCACATATATAGCAATTATTTGATCATCAGATTCTCTGAGCGCGGAGCAGGCCACGATTTCCATACTATACCGTAGCCTAAAACGGTGTGAGATTTGATTTTGATACCACTTATGACATTGACCGTGGTTTCGTTGGATACCACAAATATGCATTGATTGGTGGTGTGAGGTTTAATTCAGTGATTACTAGATTTTCTTGTCCTAGTGTTGCATACGGTATAGTCCATTTTTGCGTTGTAGGATTGCTACCACGCGTTGCATTTGGTTGATCACAAATTGATAATTCGTGTACAGGCTGGAATACTTGACATCGATACACTTCTTCTCTCGTTAATAATGCATCGTGATGAGGAGGTTTTGAGGCAGTAAATTTCGTTATAGAAATCTTGTGATCAAATAATTTTTAAAATGGGTTGACTTTCTTTACACATCTACAGTGGCTATTGAATTTTCTTCTAATTCTTCTGGCTGTACGTCATTAAGAATGCCATCTGGAATGGTTGCATCGGGATCCAACACTAATTATGAATAAAATCGGAACCCTTCCACCATAAATTATTGTTAGCGGCGGGCTAAAGAGGTTGTTCCACGTGACGCTTGGTCTGCAAAACTTGTATTTTACTATACTTTACATGATCGTTGGTAGAAAGTAGAACTGCAACATGTTCTTGATTAGAGGCGTCACATATTTCAGTTTTACTACCTCTGGTGTGATTTATCCAACGATGCATTTTAATCTTGTCTAACTGTGGCAGTTCTAGTTTGTAGCGTATAGCCATCTTGCCTTTGGTTGTTATAATTGCCGCTTGTTGATTAGCTGTACTGAGCTGTACTTTTGATTCGATTCGATATATTCATGTCCTGCTCGGACTAATTCACTCCATGATCTTCAGCTTGATGTATTCCTAACTAACCTGGTGACACATTTGCCCGAATTATGTATATTTCCTATACTTCCTTTCGAGCTGTAATAGTCTGGCTACAACCATTTTTATCGATTCTCCAAGGGTGCTATGGTTCGTTTTAATCATCACTGTGTATATTTTATCTGGACTGCAATCCAAATTTTCTTGAAAGAATTCTTTAAGTTTTATTTCCTTCTCTGTGAGATTTCTTTCTACTGCAATGTTGTCATTCTCAATGAATAATTGTAATTATTCCTGAATTCTTTTTGTTGTAACAGGCATAGTCTGTAGTTGTCTAAATCTGCTGTTTGTTCTTTATTGAGGGATATTTGTTGTTTGGGGTGGCGTCATTGATTATTGAATACTGATTATTTAAATTACCACGTATAGGGTTTTATCTCTAAAAGATCTTATTTTTACCACGTTTTTCTTAACTTGCTTTCTTGTCTGTCTATTGTGGTCTTACTTTGGGAAATATTATTCCTATTCGAATAGGAATGAAATTTGTGCCCAAAGTAAGAGCCAAGCGATTTTTTTATAATTTTATCGGTTGGTACAAAAATCTAATAAAAACAAACGAAGCATGCTTTTTACTTTTATGTCATAACAAATATTTATGAAATTATAAAATGCGTATTCGTCGTAAATGTGTCTTATTTTTCAGATTAATTTAGCATCGGAGTTAATTTTTTGTACCGTTGATTTATATCGTTTGGTTCTTTATGCGATAACAAAAAAAAGTCTAATTTATTTTATTGTTGACAAATTTAAAATTGATTTTTCTTGTCAAGACGCCAACCCATAAAACAATAATTTTCGGAAAAGTTGCTCTAGTGGTCAATAAGTTAACTTTGCGTAGTATAATTTTATTCCTATTCCAACAAAAAGTTGGAATGAAACTATTCTGGTTGGAATGAAATGTATGGCATTGTTGTTGTAAAACTCCCAAAGTAAGACGCTATATATGTTTGTCTATCTGTTTGGGTCAAAATTTGAGGTCGAAATTTGAAGCACTTATCATCATTCGATTTCGCTGAAAGTTTGTTCACTTGCTTGTTTCACCTGACAATTTCATATTATCAAATATTCTAAACAAAAATCTAATACTTCAAAAAACCGTTATTAATATTTTACGGTTGGCGTAAATAAAACTTTCATCGTAAAATATTCACCATCATAGTTGCTGTGCGCTGTAAAACAATAATAGAAAAATGTTTCGCAATAAAATATTATGTAGGGATTACCAAACGGGAACAATTAGTGGCGAGTATTCAATGACAGTCGACCAAACGATTCCGACCGATGGATTTATAAAATAATTAGTATTGATCAAGTTTCCATAGACCCGAAGACTTCGTATCGTGCGGAAAGATGAGAGTTTAACGAATTTTCGTAATATCTCGTTACGCAGGGATAACCAATCAAAAACAACTATTGATTTTATTTTGAGTCTTCCACAATTCTTTGAAAAATTTATATATTTTTATCAAAATGATATATTCCAATTGGATTTGTAATTAACTTTGTGGCGTTTGGCCACCAATGGGTCCAAATAAAACCAAATAAAAAATGACCATCTTGATGACCAAACGCTAAAATGTGTTGATCATTCCTAACCTTTTGTTGAAAACAAATCTTTCCAAATATACCACATCAATATTTTATATTACGAGATAATTTCAAATCGCAAATAAAGCCCAGGATTTTTGAGCCTTATCAATCTATAGCAGCAATCGTTTGCTGCGCGACTTCCGTCAATATAAAATACACCATTCCTACTTAATTTGTTTAATTTTTGCAAAAGCTACCGGTGTAAATGATTTTTTTGCCTCGAAGATACACCCCGATTACGCTAGTCGAATCGTTTGTCGTATCAAGTGGCAATACAAATTTGCTATTTGTATGAAAAATTAGCCAGTTGCTATGTCAATTGGCTTGAGACGAAAGGGAAAGAAACAATTGAAAACTGTTATTTCGAGTCGTGTGAAATTTTGAAGTGACTAGAAATAACATAAAATACGCCGTTTGTCGTTTGAAGTGACTACAATAATAAACATTTTAGATATTTTGACAAGGTAGGCGACTACGGTTTCATATTAAAAGAGTCACTTGAAATGACACTACTACGTAATCGGGGTGTAACTGGTAGGTTTTAATCGTCAAATCTCAGTTGAAATAAATTTGTCCAGCAGAATAATTCTCCATGGCCTTTATATAAATTGAAGTATTCGTTTGTAGCTTAGGTCAAATTTGACAATGATAAGCGGTATATTTTTAGATGGACTTCCCGTTCCCATTCGTTTAACGATATTGACAAATCAAGCTTCTTCTCTGATACTGATTATTTAAATTACCGATGGTGGTGGTGTTTAAATAATAAGACTGAGAACTATACGGTTGCAAATTATTTTCAATTCTGGGGCCTAACTATTGAGTTCGACGTTATTTTCCGTTTGCTATCGTTTTCCTATAGCAGGCGTATCAACAAAAGAGAAACGAATAGTAAAAATTTCATAAATTTTTCTTTTTCTACTTTTGTTTACCTCTCGTTTTGTATAGTCAGGCACCTGCTTTATTTTTATTTAAAAGGTCTTATTTTTACATACAATTTATGCTGTCTAAATATTTTAAATGAAATAGAGTAAATAAAAAAGGTAAAAATTAATCGTTACTGTATCGGCGCCGTCTTTCTGGAGATATTTCAGACTGATTATTCTGCATGTTGTATACACAACAATATTGTTACCCTAGAAACTTTTTCTAACTTTTATCCTAAAAAAAATACTGCTAAACGATGCTCTGTTCTGGTCGTATTAGTGGCGAAAGGAGTGCTCAGTGACACATGTTCGCCTTAATTTATTTATGAACCAGACTCCTATAGCTATAGCACTCCAAAACAAGATGTAAATCAATGCATAATAGTGAATATATGATGGACGTTCTGATGATGGAGAACAGCTCCTTCCACATTCTCAATGTCACTATTGATTATCCAATCTTAATGTTTCTGCTGTGGTTAGCAAGTTCAATTTATATGTTGCACATATATAGCAATTATTTGATCATCACATTCTCTGAGCGCGGAGCAGGCCACGATTTCCATACTATACCGTAGCCTAAAACGGTGTGAGATTTGATTTTGATACCACTTATGACATTGACCGTGGTTTCGTTGGATACCACAAATATGCATTGATTGGTGGTGTGAGGTTTAATTCAGTGATTACTAGATTTTCTTGTCCTAGTGTTGCATACGGTATAGTCCATTTTTGCGTTGTAGGATTGCTACCACGCGTTGCATTTGGTTGATCACAAATTGATAATTCGTGTACAGGCTGGAATACTTGACATCGATACACTTCTTCTCTCGTTAATAATGCATCGTGATGAGGAGGTTTTGAGGCAGTAAATTTCGTTATAGAAATCTTGTGATCAAATAATTTTTAAAATGGGTTGACTTTCTTTACACATCTACAGTGGCTATTGAATTTTCTTCTAATTCTTCTGGCTGTACGTCATTAAGAATGCCATCTGGAATGGTTGCATCGGGATCCAACACTAATTATGAATAAAATCGGAACCCTTCCACCATAAATTATTGTTAGCGGCGGGCTAAAGAGGTTGTTCCACGTGACGCTTGGTCTGCAAAACTTGTATTTTACTATACTTTACATGATCGTTGGTAGAAAGTAGAACTGCAACATGTTCTTGATTAGAGGCGTCACATATTTCAGTTTTACTACCTCTGGTGTGATTTATCCAACGATGCATTTTAATCTTGTCTAACTGTGGCAGTTCTAGTTTGTAGCGTATAGCCATCTTGCCTTTGGTTGTTATAATTGCCGCTTGTTGATTAGCTGTACTGAGCTGTACTTTTGATTCGATTCGATATATTCATGCCCTGCTCGGACTAATTCACTCCATGATCTTCAGCTTGATGTATTCCTAACTAACCTGGTGACACATTTGCCCGAATTATGTATATTTCCTATACTTCCTTTCGAGCTGTAATAGTCTGGCTACAACCATTTTTATCGATTCTCCAAGGGTGCTATGGTTCGTTTTAATCATCACTGTGTATATTTTATCTGGACTGCAATCCAAATTTTCTTGAAAGAATTCTTTAAGTTTTATTTCCTTCTCTGTGAGATTTCTTTCTACTGCAATGTTGTCATTCTCAATGAATAATTGTAATTATTCCTGAATTCTTTTTGTTGTAACAGGCATAGTCTGTAGTTGTCTAAATCTGCTGTTTGTTCTTTATTGAGGGATATTTGTTGTTTGGGGTGGCGTCATTGATTATTGAATACTGATTATTTAAATTACCACGTATAGGGTTTTATCTCTAAAAGATCTTATTTTTACCACGTTTTTCTTAACTTGCTTTCTTGTCTGTCTATTGTGGTCTTACTTTGGGAAATATTATTCCTATTCGAATAGGAATGAAATTTGTGCCCAAAGTAAGAGCCAAGCGATTTTTTTATAATTTTATCGGTTGGTACAAAAATCTAATAAAAACAAACGAAGCATGCTTTTTACTTTTATGTCATAACAAATATTTATGAAATTATAAAATGCGTATTCGTCGTAAATGTGTCTTATTTTTCAGATTAATTTAGCATCGGAGTTAATTTTTTGTACCGTTGATTTATATCGTTTGGTTCTTTATGCGATAACAAAAAAAAGTCTAATTTATTTTATTGTTGACAAATTTAAAATTGATTTTTCTTGTCAAGACGCCAACCCATAAAACAATAATTTTCGGAAAAGTTGCTCTAGTGGTCAATAAGTTAACTTTGCGTAGTATAATTTTATTCCTATTCCAACAAAAAGTTGGAATGAAACTATTCTGGTTGGAATGAAATGTATGGCATTGTTGTTGTAAAACTCCCAAAGTAAGACGCTATATATGTTTGTCTATCTGTTTGGGTCAAAATTTGAGGTCGAAATTTGAAGCACTTATCATCATTCGATTTCGCTGAAAGTTTGTTCACTTGCTTGTTTCACCTGACAATTTCATATTATCAAATATTCTAAACAAAAATCTAATACTTCAAAAAACCGTTATTAATATTTTACGGTTGGCGTAAATAAAACTTTCATCGTAAAATATTCACCATCATAGTTGCTGTGCGCTGTAAAACAATAATAGAAAAATGTCACAATTTTTCCAATTTTTTCTTTCTTTATTTCAATCCAATTTACTCGTGTTGGGTTATTTTCAGAAATAAAATATTAAATGCAACTCCACTTATGTGAATATGATGTGCTCTTCCGTTATTTTCGTCAGTCATATATGTCGTATTAAAGCATATATTTCATCTCCCGCATACATATTGCTATTCAATATGTTTGTGCTCCATTGACTTATAGAAATAAAAACAACTCTTACAATGTTTGCAAGAATCATTGCAAAGCACTGAACACCAGCGTATCTAGACTGGAAAATTTCGCTATTGCTTTGATTCCAAGTAGCTCTAACAATTCTTAAAATGTTAACATTTTCTGTCGAGAGCATTTCGTATTTCTACGGCATTTCGTATTTCTACGTCATTAGCTTGTTCATGAATAACATGTTCTTGTTGCTGTGGTTGTTCAGGTGGAATGACACGAATAATGTCTTGTGGATCAAGTCTGGCAAAATGATTGATCGTGACATCTTTATATAGCGAGTTATTTGGAATGAACCACCTCGCAATGAGCAACCTCGAAAATGTGGAGAGAAAAAAGCGTAGTATGTCCCTTAAAGCCATACTGGCCAAAGCGGCCATCAAATTTGATGACTTTAATGAACCGGACTATACGAGACAAAAGTCTCTGTTCAGGCTGTGTCAAACATTGAATTACATCAGGAATCACACCTGGATTTAAATTGTTCTAGTAAGCCTTAGGTTGAGCCTCATTCTTGCGACTGTTTTTAAGATGTGTATTACATCGATGGCAATGAACAAGAAAATCTTTGCTAGCAAGCTCCACAGGTAGATAAGGCTTTGCAGTCACCAAATGGTACTTTACTATCTGATTTGGATTGCACTGCTTAGTGCAGATTTCATAAGTTTTATCACTGATGTTTATTGCTCGATAAAACTCTTCTGTGCTTGAAGAACTTTGAGCATATGAGTCAGTCGTTCATTATTGTTGCAATGACGTCCATAATCTTGCTGTACTAGAGCAATATCGAGCTCAACTCAACAAGTGTGTATTTTCAAAATTCGAGTACAGGATCAAATTATTGATGAAACAAGAAATGTTGATAGATAATGTCAACATTGTTAATATCGTACCAGCAGATGTAAATAAAACTGGAGGATTGCCCAAAGAGCTGAAAATATTTGTTGGTGCCAAAGTGATGTTATACTCAAACATCAATGTTAAAAAGGGTCTTGCCAACGGCGCTATTGAAAATATCACAGAGATTATCTGGCCGCATTTCCGCAGAGACCAAATGTACGATACTGACGTTCCACCAGTTAGAATAGATTTTGGCAATGAGAATATTCAACTTATCGAGCCGAAAGCTATACAATTTTGGGCATGTACAGTTCACAAAATGCAGGGATGTACCGTCGATCATGCAGTCGTTTACTTAGGAATATCACTTTTTCAAGACGGCCAAGCTTACGTCGCATTAAGCAGAGTGAGATCTTTAAATGGACTGCAAATTGAGGAACTGGACTGTAGCAAATTGTCAGGAAAGAAGCCTTGTAACGAAAGTGTAAGCAGAGAATTGGAAAGAATGCGACAATATCGACCTCCATAAGACCCTTAACTTCTTTTGATTACCTTTAAGTTTCGTTACAGTTTTCTTCATGTTTTTTTACTCTCGTCAAAATCTCTCGTATACCCTGCATATCTCGTACACCATTGAATATCGAGACGACTGGAAAATATTTAAAGCTTAATAAAAAATTATAATTTCCTAATTTATTTTATCACACACCCGAATGGATACTGGATGTATTTCTTTAGCAAATGTCTAGTTGTAAGAATGACTAATGACATGTACACGTAAAGCAGGTCAATAGTTGTCGTTACAACTAACTATTTATTAGACAAATACGTCAGTGTTCACTCGGGACACTCATCTTAATCATAAATTATAGGTACAGGAAGGTTCTGCCCAGATAATTCTATATTCCAAGAAAAAAAATATTTTCTTCTTTTTAGTGCATTTTAAAAAGTTTTTTTATATATTTTTTACATTGAATTTCTGCTGTCTAAACAGGTTATATGAAATAGACAAAATACCAAAATGTTAAAAATTAATCTAATGTTGACTCTGTTCTCAACAGACATTAGTAACAAACTCCATATTAGTCCTCACAATTCTTTCAACCTTTTCAATTTTATTAATTAGTTTTAATATTTTACCACAAAGTAAAACTATTCCTTATCTGTGATTTTACTTACTTTACTTCCCATGCGCTTTCGAGACGTTCGATAATTCTAGTGTTAACTGGATATTCAAATGCTCATTACCTCACACAACTTACTCTTCTCAAACTTGTTTTGCAACACTTTCAAATTGTTGTTCCTGCATTAGATTTTGCGATATCAGACCCAATGTTTTTTTTTTCATATTTTAGAATTATATACCCGTAGTAGGCTAATTGCAAATGAATGTAGACGTACAAAGGTTATTGGTAACCTATATAAAGTTACTAACCGTGTTACACATTAACAATTTGAATTTAAATCGGATTTCGACCATTCCGCTGAAAATGAAACTAATAAATTTAAATCATCTGATTATGAGTTACTAGAAAGTAGTAGAAAAAAATCTTTCTTCTCTCTAAGCTTTTTTGATTAAAAAATACTGTAGGTATAAAAGGTCTGGTGGTACTTGGTATACGGTAAACGATGTAAAAAGGGTTAGTTAGGTAAGTCTTATTTATCGCCGACTAACTAAAAGTAAATCAAAAACAGTATTTTATGCTGAGAATAATAAATGTTCATTAAATATTTAATACCTATTATTCCGAATTTCGAAAATAATTTTTGTAATGCAGTACGAATATAATATTTCACAAAGAAAATTAAATAATTAATTCGGTTGGTATCTCTAATCAACACCCTGGAGGAATATTCGATACCTACTCATAAGAAATTATTCAACAATTAGCAGTTTGCCAAACAAGTAAAAAACGAACAGTTTAACAATTCGCACAAGTATCATAAATCATAATTTAAGAAGAAAATTTTTATTCATTCATTTTCAACGCGCATCATATTTTGTTGGTTTTTGGTACTTTTCCTCTTAATTTGATTTATATATTTTCCATGAAAATTTCATTCATCTTCGTATATATAACCGTATAAAAGATCATTTTCATATATGTATACTCAAATTTGTGTATAATATATTTTTTTAATAAATTACAATAATTTATATTTATTTATAGAAAATATAATTTTATTTTGTCAGGTAACATAAATATTTAAAAATTGTCGTCCTTATTCGTGTTCTTAATTTAACTTTTATCGTTTATTGTTTCATAAACGATAATTAGAAAATCAAGCAGACAAAAGGAAATTTTTCTATTTCACGTGCTTGTGCTAACTGAAGATATGTCATCGACGTAAAAAATTAAAATTATAAGACAAAAACGTAGAATGTAAGCTTGAAAAAGCATTATTTTTCGTTAACCATAAACAACCGAACACAATGAAACAGATTTTCCTTTGCTGTTCTTCAACATGCACACACATACATACATGTATGTACTTACATTTTAGAAGAAAGGAAATAAATTACCCAAACATACCGTACATTTGTTTGAACATGTTTGTGGTATTATAATTGCAAGGGCATACCACGCAACCAATTCATTTCACAAAGTACTTAAGCGCCCTTTACACTATCAGCCAGCAATATAATTATTCAAAACAGCATTGCTTAAAAAAATCGTATTTCCACAAAATTTACTTTCCTTTTGAATCTGACACATTATACCTAATGAAGTAAGATGAGTTGCTTAAGAATAAAAAATTATTAAATTGCAAAGGAAATAGGATATTTTTAGGTAATGATGTCTTGAGTAATGACATTATTACTGATTGTGTAAAGGCCGCTTTAGATTGGCTGTAATATACGTTGTATTCATGAAATAAAACAAAAAGAAATTACTAAAAAAAATTTCTATTATGTAAAAATGTTTCAGACTTTATAAGAATACCATTGTGTTAAATGAAATTAAAGTTAACAAATACCGAATTTACGTGTACACTAAGATACCTACACCACCCATAACTTTTAAAATACCAACGTATAAAATTACAGAGCAGATGCCTAGAGCAGCGGGTCTCACTATTTTTAATGGTTGGTAATAGGAAATCAGGCATAAACTAGTTTTAATCGAAACTTCTTATGTTTATCGGTTTAATATTTTATTTGAGAATAAATGAGAGTTCGAATAATTTTGAAACCAAAAGATTTCCATTGAAAAGTTCCTGATTAGTCAAGACCATGAACGTTTGACAAAAGCACGTATACGTTTTTTTTTAACTTAAATCATAATTCGTGCTGATAATTGCATGATTATCCGTAACCTAAAATCTTTTCTGTTTACCTGAGCCCCAATTTTTATAAAATGTACGTGCTGTTCAAAATAAATTCTAAAAATTGTCAGTTTTCCAGACAATCGTTGAATTGATATGGTCCTGAACTTTTGCAAACATGTCCAAGCCAATGCAGTTAAATATGTTAAACGTTCTATCAGCTACTGTAGTACTGATGTCAATTTGATTTTAACTCAAACCAACAGAAGGTACACAAATTGATAAATGCTATCAACGAGCATAGAATTATATACATACCATAGAATGGACGTAAAGATCTTACCCATATAAAATTAGCTATTTCATGTGTAACACACACAAGTCAGAGCAGGATATGGTTATATAAAATATGTGTATTCATTAGGAATTAGGATTCCAAAAACCATGGAAAAGCGGAAAAAACTAAAAACCAACCAAACTGGTTTATTTGTTTGTTGTCAAAGTTGTAGCAAAATTTCGTGCTCTCAAAAAATATTAAAATTATTAAATAAAATAATTAAAATTATATAAAATAGTTAGTGGATTGTAGTGTGCATCATTTGGTGATAATTTGTTTTTTTTGTAACTATTGCCAAATGCTTTATTTTTGAATCTTTCTTTATGAGAAACTAACATGAAGTGTGAAATTCTTAAAAACTATAAATTTTTTTTAACTTAAACCGTCTGTATTTCGGTTGCCTTAGTAGTTCTCTAGCTAATTCGTTAGGGTGTGATTCCAGTTTCAGTTGGTATTTTAGACTGCATGATTTAATTGTCTCTTTAACAGTTTTGATTCCTAGGTCTCTATGGATGTTGCTGTTTTGAATAAACCATGGGGCATTTGTAATGCTACGAAGTATCTTTGCGTGCGTTCTTTATACGATATCTTTATTTGACGCACTAGTTGAGCCCCATAATTGGATACCATATGTCCATATGGGGATTAGGATCGCTTTGTATAGTCGAACCTTGCAGTCTAAAGAGAATTTCGGTTTTGTTCCGATCATCCAGTATATTTTAGAACATTCTATTTTTAATTGATAGTGTTTTGTTTCAATGTGCTTTTTCCATGTCAATCTTCTATCGAGATGAAGACTGAGATATTTCACGTTTGTTTGTTGAGGAATTGTGATATTGTTTAATTGTACTGCTGAACATGTAAGTTTATTCAGTGTGTTACATGTGTTGATTTACATTCATTCGTCCTTATCCGCCAAGTTTTTAACCAATCTTCTATTTTGTGTAGATGTTCTTGTAATTCTCTCGATGAAGTTTGGGGATTTTTGTGTGAAAATAATATAGCTGTGTCATCATCAAAAGTTGAAGTGACGATTTTTTCAGTTATTGGTAAGTCAGCTGTAAATAACAAGTATAGCACAGGTCCCAATACACTACCTTGCGGTACTCCTGCCTTTATCTCGGTTAGATCAGTAGTGGCCGAATTTTGTTTCACCGAACATCCTTTGGGCGAAGTAGTTTTCAGGCAGAAGAGTTTTAATTTTGTAATTGAATCCTTCATGCCATACTTTGTCGAAAGCTTGCGCAATATCCAAGGAAACTGCAGAGCAATATTTCTTTTCTTTTAAGGAAACCTTAATTGTATTTACAATTCTGTGCACCTGTTCTATTGTGCCGTGTTGCTCTCTAAATCCAAATTGGTGATCTGGTATAATGCGACCTTCAAATAATATAGGTATTAGTTCTTGTAGTTCAAAAAGCTTTGAAATTATCGGAAGTAGACTTATTGGCCTGTACGACGAGACTTGGGTTTTGTCTTTACCTGGCTTAGGAATCATGATAATTTGAAATAATTTCCATCTTTGGGGAAAGTATCCACATCTCATAATCGCGTTAAAAATATATGTTATATATTTTATGCATCTATCTGGTAACTCTTTGATCATTTTTCCTGTTATTAGGTCATGACCTGGCGCTCCCGTATTGCTTCTCTCAAAGCTTTAATAGCTCTATTTAATTTTCATTTAAGTAAAAGAGATTGGTGAAGCTGCCATAGCCGCCGATTTGTCCGCTTCTCTGCCAATAACTTTTGAATGTTACTTGAAAGCCTTATAATTTTTTCGGAATTTTGTTCTCCGGCGTAGTTTTTTTTTGCAGCCATTTCCATTATTTGTATTAAGTTTTCTATAGAGGCATCAATGTCTTCTGTGGCCCTATTCTGGTTTCCCCGGAGAATAGGGAATTGGGAATTAGTGACGTATTTCTAGCAGTTGGGAATTTTTTCCCCCAAAGTGTATTCTGGCGTTTGGGAATTTTTTTTATTGGGAAAAATAATTCCATTTTATAGCAGTTTTGACGTTAATTTTTCCCCATTATTTTTTTAGGGAATTGTAATTCGTACTTTTTCGAAATTTTAAACTTTTTTTTTCTAATAAATATCTATTTAAAAATAAATTAAACTTGTAATAAGGTCTCAACATGCGTTTTAGTTTATAAAAACCAAAATAAAAAATTTTTCCCCCAAAAATTATTCCCAGTCTACCAGAATATACATTTGGGAACATGAAATAAATATTTGGGAATTATTGCAATTTGTAATTACAGCAAAATGTTTTCCCAATTCCCAATTCCCTGGGAAAACCAGAATAGGGCCACTGGTGTGCGAAGTGGAACATCAAAATGACAATTTACATCTACTACGTTTCTATAGAGAACCCATTTCGCGTGCTATTCCTCGTATTACACAGAAATCTATTAAATCAGGAATTTTCTTTCTATCTGAAGTTTCTTATCTTCGGTACGTTTACAAAGTGTTTATAGAAAATAAAATGTAAATTATGTTTATAGGAAACTGATTTGTATTTTGTATAAAATAAAAAAAATTAATGTACTATATTGGAGGAATAAAAATAATTTTGAATTTGTATAGTTTTTAATTTCAACTTCCTAGCTTCATTGCGTTCGATCGAACAAATTCTAAATACGGCCCTGTTGATTTATATGCTTTCCCATTTACCCTCCGAATTTAACCCACTTGACAGCTGCTTACATTCATTCTATATACATATTCTATTTCTATGTCAACGAGCGGCAAAATTCAACAAGGGCTGCGTATACCAATAGTCGGATAAATCTATCGTTTACGGTAAAAATCTGCTTTAAAAAAGGTTTTTCGATCAGTTTGCCGTATACTTTTTGATAAATAACTGAATTTACTGGAAACTTTTCTAAAAATTGTTTTTTATCCGACAATTGGTACGCAGCAGAGATGTGAAAGAATGGATTCAGAATACAATGAAAATAATGTGTCTAATAAACTGGTATTCAGTTTGTGACAGAGCATGAAAAATATTGCATAATTTTTAATTCCGAATTTTCGAAGATCAATTTTGTTTACAAAGTATTTCATTTTCAGCGAGAGTTTTTTTAAAAATCTGAATTACACCAATCTAATTAATAATTTATAATCAAATAGCGTATCGTGACTTAAAAAGTAGAGCCCAAAATATGATCACACAATAAATTTACGATAAAATTGTCTATGTTGACCATCTATACACAAACACATACTCGTATTGTGGACAACAAGCGAAATAATGCTGTATACGCTACAACATATTTGTTCAATTTAGCTCCTTTAAACGTAACGGCAAAAAATTAAAAATGTTTTATGATGTGACCCAATCTGAGAGATTCCTATTTGCGTCCTCACATGTACAACTCGTTATTACTATTATACGCACGATTACATGCATCTCTTGCTGCAATATCTAATATTTTACATAATCTTGTTAAAATAATATTTTTACCTCAACCATTTTGACCATACAAAAATTTACTCCCGATCGTTTGGGACGAGTGCGCATTCAGGATCACATAACCAATTTAACTATTCACAAATTTTGAATAATGCCTTCGATAAGTTTAGGTGTATTGGTCATTTAGATATTCTAAAACCAAGTTTGTTCATCCGAACCCCATCTTCACGCATTTACTCGTCCTAACTCCATCATAAACATCGAGCAATTTAACTTTGTGAATAACAGTGGCGACATAGTGCTAAATGATTGTTCGTGCTTTATTTCTAAGAATTTATGTTTGTCCCGAAATTTTGGTATCCGGACCGGATAAAATACTGTTAGATTATTATCCAAAGGGTTTTGAAATACTTCAACGACTGGGCTATCAACCTAATAAATATTAACAAAACAAACTGTACCCGTTAGATTGAAATTTGTTTAAAAAATGTGTCACTTACATTCTTGATTTGCATTATTCCTCTTCTCAACAGAATAATAGTCCTTATTTGTGCTGTTATGGTTTGACTCCATTTTTTAAATTACTTTAATTTGAAATTTAATAATTAAAACACTTTGAAATTATTTCTATCTTATACTCGTAGTAACAATATTAGAATTTTATTTTGAATATCGATTTCCAAAATATAATTCTCATCTTCAGTTCAAAATTACAACTATTATCGGAAATCGATATTCAAAATAAAATTCTAATATTGTTACTAAGGTAGAAATAATTACAAAGTGTGTTAATTATTAAATTAAGCTTTACTTCGGAAACTCTCCGCAAGCTCGAGCTGTAAAATCTTCATAGTTACCAACGCGATTCGTGAAGTTAGTAACTCGAATTCGACAATTAGGATGTTTGTGATTGGGATCATGTCGACCGATTCTCATTTGTGCCGGTGGTATTCATAAAGTGTAAACTTATTCAAAAAAGCAGAAATTCAAAATTTAATGGTCCCAACATTTCAAAAAAGCCGCCTCGGTGGCAAAGTGGTCAGCATGCTTGCTCCAGCAACCGGAGGTCCCGGGTTCGATTCCCGGTGGTGACAAGGAAAAATTTTCACGGCTGGTTTAGGATCAATGAAATCAATGAATCACTCATTATCCGAAATGAAAATATGATTATGAAACCTCATTTGAGGCGGCCAAATCTCTTGATGGGATATAGTGCCAGAGAGAGAGAGAGAGAGAAACATTTCAAAAAATACCCAAAAATTATAAAGATCGGAAATTAAAAATTTATTTGTTTTAAATTTGTAAAACATTTATTCAGTTTTGTAGTTGAACGTCTCTTTTTATAATGCGTTTAGTGGTTTTATATTTGTTAATATTTTGTTTCTTTTTCAGAAGTCTTTCTCCCGTATTAATCTTTTCAATGATGGTTTTACAAACAAAAATTTCCTTTCCAAGGTGGGATATCATTTTGTACAACCCATTATTCTGCTTCCCCACAATAACCTTAAGGCGACGTGATACGCCTCGATGCTGTTTTGGGCCAAAAACTAGGGTCTTAACGCGATTTCTTGTAAATGCTGCTTCCGGTTGCTTCTTGTTAGAGCTGCTAACAGAGATTACCCAAAATAATTAATAAGCCAAATGAAAGAAAAGAAAATTACTAAAATTATTTATTAAAATATGGAATAACGGTATTTTATAATTTGGGATTTTATAATGTGGGATTTTATTTAAAATTTGGGATTTTGTATTTTATTTTGAAGTTTTTATTTTGGGATTTTCAATATGGAATTTTGTAATTGGGATTACGTACCGAACCCTATTTTACAAGCTTTTGACACTTTTGCCTGTTTCTGTTTCTTCTTAAGGAAAAGAGGATGAAAGAATTCTTTAATTAGAATACGTTAATTTAACGATTAAATAATAATTTTGTATGTCGATGTAGCATAATTAAATATTTATTAATCACAAAATGAACTTCGAATAATTTCGATATTAAATTTATGTGAGTACGGTAATTTTTCGAAAGTACCTTTTAGGTGATTGATTGATGATTTTCTTACTGCAAGAGATTATATATCGGACAGACGGTAAACCGAAACCATATAGCACTTTTTTAACATAAATGCTTAAAAATATCTAGTGCAGAAACTCAATGAGAGAAAAATAAGCAATACACCCTTTTTCATGTATCCAAGATCTTGAACTTAAAAATCGAATACTGAATTGAATTCGAACAAAACAAATTTTATTGTCAACTTAATATAAATCCGTTGAGACAAAACTACAACTGTATAAATATTTTTCATATTACATACATACTCGTACAAAATACAAACTACCTATATAATACATAATATATATTTATAGGACTTTTTATACGACGATATACAATAATATAGAAATATTGTATTGCCAACAAAAGAGAAAATTTCTCAATGGAATTAAGGAGGAAAAACAAAATGAAACCTTTTTCCTGTTGATGTTTTTGTGTTGAATTTTCCAAGTACAGCATCAAAATAATGAAATTTTTTCAAAGTTCAATTTATTATGATATGATTACGATGATTATGATTCAAGATCACATACAAGGAGTATATAGGTAATCCAATTATTATATTTTACAGTTTATATCCTTTTATATCCCTCTGTAGATTTTAATTAACTTTGAAATTAAAATGAATTAGAAAAATGTATCTTGAGAATGTATCCTTCAATACAAAATTAGGAATTATAGTAATATTGATTTATATGTGTAATCTTACGATTTATGACAATAGTTTTTATTAATCTGTGTATGATGTATATGCATAACAAATAAAATTCCACTTTTGTACTCCTTCGGCTTCGACCAAAGGCAGCACTTTATTTTTTCAAAAATCGAAAATTAAATTCATCATTATATCATAGAATATACATAAGTAAATATTGATGTATTTTACTCCCTAGGGACTAGATAGGTTACTAGATATTTAATTATAAAAATCGAATAATTTTCATACAAAATTGTTTTTTAAAGAACGAATTTACATTGAAAACCCTAAAGCATCATAAACATTTCTCGTCGGTATATTTTATGTAAGAAAATGTATTTACTACAAAATTACTACAAACATAACATTTCTGCTTAAAATTAAGTCGTAGAAAAAATATCATATACAACTCGGAAGTAAACGTGCTCTTTCTCGTTCAGGGGCGGTATGTTCTACCATCACTTCGAATCGAATTCGAAAAAAGTCGAATCGAAAAAGTGAAAGTTGTATCTTTTTTACTTTTCGAAAATAATACAACATACCGCCATTCGACTTTTTTCGAATTTCGATTCGAAGTGATGGTATAACATACCGCCCCAGTTATCATAATTTCTTCACTTGAACAATAATCTTCAATTTTACTCCCTAGTATTTTGATTCCTTGTAAAAACCAAATTGATGTGGAAGTACATCATGTGGCTTATGTCTTTTTATTTTAAAATCTGATGTGGTAATAGTCATAAATTCTGTTTTATTTAATTAATTTTTTTCTCTCTCTCTGGCTTTCACATCCCATGAAGGGATTTCGCCGCCCGCACAATGTCCCTCCATCCATCCCGATCCATTGCTCTCGTCCTCCAGTTTCGACATCCTAATGCTTGCAGATCTTGTTCAATGTCGTCACGCCAGCGTAGTCGGGGTCTTCCTCTACGACGTACTCCGGCTGGTTGTTGGTAGAACACTTTATTTATCATCCGTTGTTGTGGGGACCTTGTAACGTGGCCGAGCCATCTCACTCGATTGGATTTAATGAATCCGATGATATCGTTGCCTCCGAGGAGTTGCTTTATTTCGTGATTCATACGAATCCGATATTCGTTGTTCGCAACTTTAATTGGACCAAAAATTGAACGGATGACCTTCCTTTCGAATGTAGATAACAATCTACAATCGTTAGAGGTCATGGTCCAGCTCTCGCTTCCGAAAGTCAGCACAGGTCTTATTAGTGCTTTATAAAGTGCGAGCTTGCACGACTGCGATAGATGTTTCGAACGCAATAATCTTGATTGGGCGTAGAAAACTCGTTGTCCGGCAGCGATTCGGGCTTTTATTTCTGCCTGGATTTCATTCAGTGATGTTATAACTGACCCGAGGTATTTAAAGTTTTCGACACCATCAAAATTGTGGTCGCCAATTCCGAGATTTGCACTAGAGATGTTCCTGGGTGTTGTTAGATATTTGGTTTTACTGCTGTTCACCTCCAAACCAAGTCTTCTTGCGCAGCGATCGAGCGGTATGAAACTGTCTTTGATATCGCTAGGTCTTCGGCCAAGAAGCACGATATCATCTGCATGAAGTTTCGATGTTGCTTTTTCTCACTACGTACTCAAGCGCCAAATTGAACAGCTAAGGCGCGAGTGCATCACCTTGTCGAACGCCAGATGTTATTTCAAAGGAGTCTGACACAGTTCCTTCAATTACGATTCTACATACAGTCCCAGACGTTGTTAATTTGCACAGCAAAACGAGTTTCTCTGGGATTCCTAGGCATATGAGCACGGCCCATAGGTTGTCGCGGTTTATACCGTCATATGCCTGCCGGAAGTCTATATATAGTTGATGTATGGTTATGTTGTACTCCCAACATTTTTCCAAGATCATCCTCATGGTAAAACACTGGTCCGTGGTTGATCGGTTGGGTCGAAAACCACATTGATAGTCGCCAATGATGTTTTCGGCGAAAGGGATGAGTCTGGCAAGTACAACATTAGCCAGCACTTTGTAAGCAGCGTTCAATAGAGCTATGCCACGATAGTTTTCACATTTGAGACGGTCGCCTTTTTTATGCAGCGGACATATGAGCGCGGTCTTCCAATTCTCAGGCAGCTCTTCTTGGTCCCAAATACAGACGACGAGATCGTATAGACTTGTTGCAAGAGTAGCGCCTCCGAGTTTAATCAATTCTGCGGGGATTCCATCGAGACCGGGTGCCTTTCCGTTTTTCAATCGACTAATAGCTGCGTCTACTTCCTCCACTGTGGGATATTCGACAAAGACCTCGTCACCTGGAGGAGCTTGTAACAACACAAGCACTCCGTTAGAGTACTTATGCCGCTATAGAACTTCACAGATTCACATAATCAACCAATCGCGGTATTTTTCCAGCTGCTCAGCCTGGGGTGGGTGTTAAATGTTGATTGGTGAATCGATGATATTGAACCGCATAGAAAACAAAGTAACGGAAAAACGAAAAGGAAACGGGAGATGCAACCAACTTACCTACTATACCACACTTACATACAGTTTAAGTTCCCATTCGGAATTGATCTAATTATGACATATCAAAATTTCTCAACTTGCGAAAACAAATGCAAAAATGTTCATTTTTCAAAATAATTATTAACAACAAAATAAATGTAACTCGCAAATCTTACAATGAATTTTACAAAAAAAATGTTTAATAACTTAATATTTACTTATTGTGCACATAGAAAATCTAGTTGACGCATGCGTAGGAAAATAAAATATATAGGAAAGCAAAAAATATACATTTGAATTACTTAGTTAAATAAATAATAACATAAAAAGAATAATAATTTATTCTAAATAAATAACTAGTTTAGTAAGGATTAATAATGATCGTATAAATAATATGCAATTTAGAAAAATAGTTAAAATTATTTGTAATTAGGTTTTGAATTGTTTTTATGAATATTTGTACACTCACACAACGTTACAATCTAAACTTACTGGCGGCCATCATGTTGATCATCATTTTCGTAAGTGGATTAAGCTCAAACAAAAATTGGATTTGTTGTATTTTTGACGTAGGAATTTTTATGCTGTTGGATTTTTATGTTATTTTATTATTTTATAATTATTATATATTTTCGCGATCGGAACTATTATTAAATTATTTTTATTATAGATGTAATTAATTCGATTTATTATGAGACTGGGTTTAATTATGATGCACATTCATTACAGTTTGTTTTAACTCGTACACATATTCAATCACCACAAAGACCGATTAAATTATCAAAGTGTAAACATATTTTGCATATTTTGGACAGTTAATTGCACGAATTTAAGTTTTTAAATCGAAGGAAACTTATGATTATCTTTTACAACGAATTTGTTCACAATTTGCCAGTTTCACAAATTTTAGTTTTTCTTATAACACACGGCAAGAACTTAAATTACACAATAAACACTTTGCATTTGTTATATTTTCGTATTCGATAAGAAAAATACCATGTCCTCGTCATGCACAAATTTAATACAAAGTTAACATTTTAAGCGTTACTTATTTAACACTCTGGATTACATTAACAGTATAAGCACGATCAAACTTTTTTACTTTAATTTATAATGTCCGAAAATTAAAATTATATTATAGTTCAATTAATTTACAATACAATTTTTTTCACCATCTTGAACATTTTTTAATCACTTCTTTTCGATCAACATTACCAAGCATCAATCAAAAATTCAAAAATACTTCAGAGACAAAATCGATATCCACAATCATTTATATACAAAATTTTTTTACCATCGCTACACATACACCAATATCTCATCCAGTTTTTCTTCTTCCTACTAGTAACTAGATGTCAATCTATTACAATTAACCTGTGCGAAAATTGTTGTACTAATTCCCAGTAATAGATTTGTTAACATGTTGTAGGCCATTGTCATTGTTCTATAAAGAGGCCTTACAAGCTATTGCTCTAATGGGGGTCACGTCGTCATTCCGATTTAGCAGATTTTGAAAGTAGGTTTGCCATACTGAGAGAACATAAGCCACGTTTGTTCTCAACTCTCCATTCCCGTCTTTGATGGCTGTACTTCTTGGGTGGAAGTCTTTAGTGAGATTCCTGGCGTTGGCAAAACAGTCCCTTGAGTTTCTTAGTTCCGCTTGGAAGCTGATGTTTTCGATGCATAATCTCATATGTTCGCGCTTTTTTTGTCGAAGGTATTTAGTCGTGGCTTTTCTAGCGCGGAGATATTCTGCTTGAGTGCTTCTAGTGTTGCGAGCCAACCATTTTTCACGAAGCGTTCGTTTATTTTCGACGACCCTACGGCATTGGTCATCGAACCAATCATTGCGGGCCCTCGGAGGTCTTCTTCCGATGGTATTTTGCGCCGCGGTGGTTATGGCTGACTGTATAGCGTGCCACTGCTCCTCGATGTTAGATGGAGCTTCTTCGTTGTTGCTGGACCGCTCTAAATAGTAAGTGACAGCTGATTGGTAACTCTGCAATGACGCTTGGTCGTTTAGAGCATTGATATTCCATCGAACGGTCTTTTGTGCTTGTCTGTTAAAAGTAGATGACAGTTTGCACTTATATTTAAATATGACAAGCATATGATCGCTGTCCATGTCTGCACCCCTGTAAGATCTAACGTCAGATATGCTGGTGGAGTGTCTTTTAGACACCATGACGTGATCGATTTGATTTTCCGTTCTCCCATCATTCGATCTCCACGTTACTTTGTGGATTCTCTTATGTGGGAAAAACGTACTTGATACAACTAAGTTGTACGTTATTGCCAGGTCGGTGACTCGTTGGCCGTTGTTATTACTAGTTAGGTGGAGGCTGTTAGGACCGATGTGCGATGTATTTTCTGTACTCCTACCGTCGTGGTGCGGTATGTTATTGACGACTTCCTCCAGTTCGACAAAGAAAAGATCTTTGATGTCATCTGATTTATCTTCGGTGGGTGCATGCACATTAACGATCGTGATGTTAAATTTCTTAGTGCGAAGTCTGACCGTGCATATCCGCATGTTGATAGGGCGGAAATCGATGATATGATGCTTCACGCGCCGATGGATGAGGAAGCCAACTCCAAATTCTCCTCCGTTCTGATGGCCGCTGTAATGAAGAGTGTAATCATTGGTGGTGTCATGGATCCCACTCCCAGACCATCTTAGCTCTTGTAGTGCAAGTACGTCTATTGTGTAACTCTTTGCTTGATTCGATAGGTTCTGGAGATCTCCAGGTCTTAAGAGGCTAAGCACGTTCCATGTTCCCATTTTTAAAGCGTTGTCCGTGTACAATTTCCGAGGTCGAGTTTGTAATGAATCCGATATGGTTATCCGAGGCCTTTGTTTAGGGTTCATAACTTGATAGTTTTTATGAGGGGAGGTTGTTGGCCTTCCGCTCAACCCGCTTGTTACGTGTGTGGGTCACGTACTTTTGAGAATCTTGAGGCATCCAGTCCTACCTTGAACACATTTACATAGCGAGCCGCTTGATACAAGACAGACGCCCGCTTCAGCCGCTCCTAACCTGGAAAACAGACGCTGGTTTGGCATTGGTTTTGAGGCGCCAATGGCTCGCCCTGACATGTAGTGTCCATGACTATAAACAGGATTTAGCTGCTCGTCTCCACTACACCGCCTGATTCATTTAGAGTTACCCAGAGAGCACCGCGAGGAGGTATGAATCTCGGACTTCGCCCCCCTTGGGTTAGACAAAATCCTAATAATATTTAAAGAAATTAATTAATTTAATTAATTAATTTCTTTAAATATTATTAGGATTTTGTCTAACCCAAGTAATCAATTGGGGTAATTGAATATTAATTGGTCATTTTGGCTAAACGACAATTGAATGTCAATTGGCCATTGGGTTTATACTGTCATCTCTTTTTAGATTGTAGTAAGAATCTAGAGTGTCCTTGTGTATATAAATAGTTGTCCAATCAACGGGATGAAGTAGACATAGTGCAGATTTGAGCCGCGCTGAAAAGCGAACGCAACTAGTAGAAAACTTTCTTGTGGTGAATGAAATGAAATTATTTGAAAGAACTTTAAATTCTCCAAAATTTAAAATTGTGTAAAGTGAATTAATAATAAATTGTGAACATTCAATTTTGCTCTGTTTTTTATATTGAGACTGGATCCGAATTGCGTGATAAATATTATGTGATGAGTACTATTTTTGTGAAAATACCCCACGCATAATTATCAGCCTTTAAGTACAGTAATTTTTGACAGTGACAGTGATAATTTAAACGGACGAAGTTTTCTTACGTAACTGTTTAACGAATGAATACGATTAAAAGCTGTTTAATGTGAATGAATTGAACTCAAGGATACAATACTCGATTTTTAAGAAATCCATCATAAAACTATACATAAATAAATCTAATTGTATTTAGGCTGTATGGTACTCAACTTGTCAAAAACGATGTGTACTTCAAAACAGTTTTCGACCATCAACAATTACCAATCGACCTAATTCATTACTTAGGATGAAGTTAAATTTATTTTTGACGATACGTTTATTGAAATAAAAAATTAAGTTTGCCTATGGTTAGTTTTGAAACTTGATCTTTTTCAGAAACGTAAAAATCGGATTTTCTTAATATTTTAGTTATAAACCGAGAAAATTTTTGCATTCGGATTTAAGAGAACATAAAATCTAGGAGTTAATACTTGATTATTAAGAGTGGCCTTGAAGAAAGTAGAAAATGGAAAATTTATTAAATAACAATTTTTGATGATTTTGTAACGAATATGCGATACATTGACAAAGGTCCCACGTTTAGACTGGCAACTACATTTTATCATATGAACTATAAATAGCATTTTTCGTTCTCGTACACTTCCCACACATTTTTTGTGCACTTGAACAACCCGTTTTTTTATGTTTACTGTGCTTGTATCCGTTAATCTGTTTAGTTTTTGAAGTATCATTTTTTAGAGAACCTTGCTGATGCAATATTAAAATTACTACAAACTTTGTATATCCTTTTTGATCGTACGGCACAAAACAACACAATTCTAATCTATACAATCTTCTAGAAGGAAGGATAAAGGTTTAAAAGGTGTAATGGTTAACGATGATATTGGTCTTCAACAATTGCTTCATTAAATCAGCACATAAGTAATAATATTATTATTTCACATGCTTGAGTGTGTTTTGCACACTTTTCCGTTCAGTATATCGATGCGTTGATTTACAACGCACTTATATGTCAAGCGCAGTGTGTGCATACATTTTAGCACATTTTCATACTACGGCCGAGAACTTAAGTAAAATATATACCGATAGTTCTTAAATTATTTTAAATAAAACATAAAATTAAGGACATTTTTTTTTTTAATTTTAACTGGCGTAAATTTATAAGTTAGGCAAGTAATAAATTATTATCATTATTTCTTGCACTCTATTTGGTTTTTAATTTTTTAATTATGTCGAAGCAGACTCTAAATAATGTTAGGCTTCAAGTTTGACTCCCAAACCCACACAAATTTAAAATATGTATTTTTGAATGTTATTGTTATATTTAACAAATAACATGATTTTGACAGAAAAGCACTGCGATGTACACATAAACCTATCCGATGTGTTACCGTGAACACATTCCATGTAAAGATTTACTGAAATTGAATTCTAAATTAATACTTTTCGGCTTCCTAATCTTTCCCGAGCTTCTGAAATTAAATCAAATTAAAGAAATGGTTATGATACTGAAAATTCTAAATTATTTACTAAATAGTTCCAATTCCCATAGAACGAGCTTACTAATGAAAGCCGTGAATGAAATTAATATGTATGATGTAGATGGACAGATCTCCAACGTCAATCATCGTGGCCTAATAATTTCGATTCGCTTATTGTTAGCTACACCTGTAACTCGAAAATTCATAATGTACATTGTTCACATTTGCGAATTCCCTGAAACTACAGACTATTTAAATGAAATTAATTAATATCTCGTAAACCATCCCGTGTAAAACCAATCAGATCTATCTCTTCCAGGTCTATTGAAGCAAAATAAATATTTTCATTCCCTTTGGCCAAAATCAGCACCTCAAAGCGGCATTGCATCATAAAAATTGAAAAATATTCATACAAAAACGTCTTTTGAAAACGAACTTTCAATGAAAACTCGACTTCAACACAAAAATCGTCTCGGGGGACATGTAAGAATAAATAAATTTACTATAAACAAACCACTTGACCGAAACATCACATTTCCACTAAAAAAAAAGTTCGTTGGCCTTTGGCCTCCTCACTTGAGTGACAACTCAATCTGCTGCTTCCCTTCCTTGATGCCACAATCCAGTTGTGGCGATTTTATATTAAAGTCTGGTATAAAATATAATATTTCATTATTTAAGTAAACAACAGTTACATTCAGTTTCATGCACTTTTTAAGTAAGTTCGCAAAAATATAATTTTTTTAACTATTATCATTTTACTAAACTTCCATAATAAAGCCAACATTTTACTACACCTTGTCAGCGTTGTGTGCACTACCAATTGAAGACTAGCAACTCTCAAATTATAAATTAAACATCCTCGTTAGAATAAAATTCAAATATTTAGGCCAAATAAATTCTTCAAAGTAATATGTTGTAAAGTAATTCAACACCACTTCGTCAATGTTATTTTCATCGCCGATCGTAATCAAATGATGGAAATACTACGTTGCATCCATCCTGCTCCTATCGGAATTCGAACTGTGCTGTGTAGTGTAATGGAATTCCAGCAAACTTGGTTACTAACCTATCCCAATAAATACATAAATTCTTTAAAGTATCTTATCAGTTTGACCGTGATGATAAATCATCACCTATATGTATTTAAATCTAAAAAAATAAACGTGATGTCTATTTCCCAAATTTTCCTTTATGCTGCACAGATTAAGTTTCAATTATTTAATTCATGTTAGAATTATTAATAGTAAACTACATTTTCGCATAAATTCTATATGGCCAAAATATTCTTAATAATCTTAAGTTAAATTTAGTCTTTTTTATCAAACACAGCTTTGGGGGATTTTTCTCATTCATTTTGGTGCATTCTAAAACGGTTAGTAAAATTTTAATATCTCGGGCCAAATTTTGATTATATCGCCGTATATCGCCGCTCATATTAGCGATACATCAAACAAGCATAATTTTGAACTCATTCGATATATCATTTTCAAGCGAATTTGTACTATCCTTGGACGTAATAAAATCCTTTAGTTTCGGAGCTGTTGTTTTCTTTATTAAAATTGAGATGATCTGATTAATGATTGATTCGTTACTGGGTTTCATTATTTTGTACACAGATATACTGTAAATATAAACAAAGAAAATTGCGGCATTAATAATAAAATTGATAAATTGTATTTACCTGATTTTATTTTCCGATTTTTATTTATTTTTTATTGACATTTCGCTACATCTACCTAAACCTTGTGATTTTTCAGGACTAGCTTATAGAGGAATGGGTCTATTCCATGGAAATAATCAGCTGTCAGCAAAAATAAAAGTAAAATTTTACTGAGAGAATTAGTTGTGATTGGGGAAGTTTACTGCCATAATACTGCTATAAAAAATGTAAATTGTAGTATTTTTTATGGCAGCATTTTTCACACATCTACACAAAATGTATGTAAAGATAAGATTTTTTTTTCACTCATACAAAATAAGTCGTTCGCCATTTTTATAGTCAAATGACAATTTGATTTTTTTTTCGAGTTGAAATTTGTTAACGGTAGTTGTTTTTTGTGGTACTTATATAAAAATTAAAATATATAAAAAAAATCGAATTGTTCAAAAATGTACAAATTAAAAATTTTATGAAATTTTTAGGTTATGCCAAAATGTAAAACCATAAAATTTTTCTATAAAATGAAATAAAAAATATTTCTTTTCTTTGTCACTCTTATGAAATTTTAAAAGAAATTTTGTTTGCGTATTATATCAGCAACAAAATTGCTGTCAGCAAATTTTTTCCATGGAATTAAAGCAGAACTTACAAAATTTTCTCCTCACATACTTTATAGCAGAGTACTTTTTACGTATTCGTCCAAATTACTAATAAAATAAGACTATTTCCGCTACTATAAAAATAATATTTGTTTTTTTAATAACCTACAGGGTGTAAAATACATAGTCAATTATTATAAATTTCGATTTTTCACTTTATTTAAATAAATTTTAGGTTAAGTTTGTATCGCAGTCAAACAATTTCCCTACATGTTCTACTATAAAAAAGAATTTGTGTTTTAGTCATGCGTGGATTCCACAATGAAACAATTTTTTTCAGTAAAAAATATTGGCAAACCGAAAAGAGGAGAGTATACATATTAAAATTACGTTAGAGTGATAAAGACAAACAAATGTTGCCATAAATAGTATTGAGTTTCATACTTTTTATGGCTACATTTTCCCCGCTTACTGCCAGTAAATTTTACTGAATTTTTTTTTTGTTACTCTCTAAAAAGTAAAGGATTTATATTTTTATCCCGTGTTAATTTTACTGAAAAAATTATTTCACTGTGGAATTCACGCATCACTCTCATGTAGATATTTTATTCTTGTCTCTTTTTACTTTTGTACAAAATTTCGCCATTTTGAATGGAATGCCGCTATAGCTACCGTAGTAATTCCATAAGAACAAAATCATCTTCATTAATTTCCACATTTTATCACAAACCGAATTACTGGCATATTAAGTGGAGTAAGTCTCTTATATTATGTAGCATGGTTGAACTGCTACATGATAAACGGAAAATTGAAGAGTTACAATTATGGTTGCACCAAATTTTGTATGTGTGAATTAAGCTTTATACTATGTTGAGCGGTATTTTTGCTGGTACCGAAAGAATATGGTTAGTTGACTGTGAGAACATTTCAATTGATTTTTTTTTTGCCAGAAGGTGTTCTTGTGGCTGCCTCGCGGGACAGAACTGTTATTTCTTCAGCACATGTTTTCTTCTACTAGACTCTGCGACCCAAAATCATCTTACTAACATGATAGTTAAAACCGCCCAAAATACAACCTTGGTTGATTTGACCAGCTTAATGGGTTGATGACGCCAGCACTACTTAGGGGTTCGGTACCCCACTCAACCTCTCCCCCTTCTTCAATATTTAATTTTACTGTGGTGCGGTTAACAAGGCCACTGCCTATGCACTCTGTCTCCAATACCCGCGCCGTATTCCCTCTATAAGACTGAGCTGCTGAAACTAATGCCGCAAGGGGTGCAAAAATGGGTAGTGGTAATTTCTATTAAACTGTTTCAGTCTTTGCTTTTGTCGGAGAAACAATAATTACAAAGCAAAGAGAAAAAAATAGAAAATGTCTTACGTATGTAAGTGCAGTTCAACAATCCAACCATTTTAGTCGCCTCTTACGACAAGCAGTGGTGGAATTCTGGGCGTACTCAATCACAGGGGTAATTACCGTACGTAATTATCAACTTGGTAATTTTTTTTTTCATAGTCTACTAAGATTGAATAATTTAAAAAACCAAATTTTGAAAAACCAAATTTTGAAATGGTTGATTAAGTTTGTCAAATAATTAATAATATCGTGGGACAGTAATTGTGAAAAACCCTGTACATAATACGACTATAAAAACAGAAAATGTACCTCAAACTACACGAACTCAAATTATAAATAATTTTTAGTATCTTTCTACAAAATAAACAAAAGAACTCTGAACAAAATATTATTTTGTTAGATATAAAACAAAGAAGATTTTGATAAGAATTAATATTTCTTTGTTAATTCAGTTAATTACATAAGAAAATGCTTCATTAAGGAAAAACTTTCTGTTTGTTTGACGATTTTGGTATATTCTTAATGAATAGAGTTATGCTTTTTAATGATTTTTATAATAAATGACTACGTAAACTTTTTCAACTTTTTAAGCAAACCGTCAGACGATAATAATTGCGACTGGTAAATATTAGGCATAAGCATAACGCTTATTTAATATTTAAAGCACCGTTCAATTAAAACAATTTAAAATTAAATTTATGACGAATTAAAAACGTAATGAAACTGCAGATGAGAATCAAACTTTTATTAATCAAGATATTTTTCATTTTTATTTATTCTAATTTTTATGATGTAATACTATTTTCTGGCTTACACCGTGAATACAGGGATTTTAATCAGAAAAAAATGCAAATAATAATAATAATAATAACCCGAGTTCCGCCGAAATTTGTCGGCCGGAACCTGAGGAACGAACAGCAAAAAATAAAAAACTTATAATGAAAGAGAGGTGCCTTGGTGCGCGCATCGTACGCCGACACATAATGGGAATTCCCACTTCATCATACCCAACCGAGAAAATTTAGAATTAATTGTTTTATTTTATTAATTAAAAAGAGAAAAGGAAAGAAACGACAACTTCCCACAAGAAAAAAATGAGGGAGCGAGACCAATGCACACAGAGCGCCCAACACGCAACCGTTATTCGGCGCTTGATTACAAAAAAATTTCAAAATTTTAAAAAAATTTAAAATATATAAGAAAAGTAGAAAATAAAATAAAAATAAAAATCGTACCGTACTACAAAAAAAATTACTGTTGCGACCTTGGGCGGTCGTCATAAAATGAAATAAAAAAAGGACCATTGGGCGTCTTCCCGCCGTGAACACGCATTGGGCAAGAGCTCGCCAAAACCCGTATATATATTATTTTTTATTTGTTGGGCGACCTTTTTGCCTTCGTTGGGCGTCCTCTCGCCCTTGGAATATATAACGACTTGCCTCTCCTGGCCGCCGTAATTAATTGTTGGGCGTTGTCTCGCCTTCGTTGGGCGCCTTCCCGGATATACTGTAGCTCTATCTCTAAAAACGTGGGGCGTCTTCCACCCCACTCAACGCTGCCGCTGTGCCCGACCGACACAGGTGGTACTCGAACAATTGCACACCACCCGTTGCGGTGTCTTGCCACCAATATAGAAACGGCGAATGGCCTCGTGGTTGGCCACCCGTTAAAAAAATTGATTACGACCTTCAAAATATGCGGCTTTCTTGATTTGCCTTATAAATTGTATTTAGCACACAATTATGATATCATTATTTTTTTTTTGTTTTTGTGGTAAACTTATTGTAAACGTATTGAATTGTATTCTCGTACGATACTTTCAGTTTTTATTCCCTTTCAGTTTTTTTTGTTCAAAATTTTACATTACATCACCACCGATGCATGAAAAGAATTTCAGCATAGAAAAAAAGTAACACCAAATATTTTATTATATAATTCAAACTTTGGCTAATAATTTTATTAAATACACTATCTCAATGAAATTTTACACGAGACTGGTATAAACGAAAAAACTAGACTCTTCTTAACAAAATTAAAAAAACTCGACTGCCTCACAAAAAAAAAATCGCACTCCAAAACAAAACAACGACGCGCAAAACGTTCTAGAAGAATCTTCTTTCTTCGCATATAAGAAAAAACATTCTTCCAGAGCGTTTTGCTTTGCACACACTCAATGCTTATTGGTCTCGCTCTCAATTTTTATTTCTTCTTACCAAAACAATGTGTACCAAAACAATTAATACCGTAAGCGAAGTCACAAACCACCCAACCGATTAAGCAAAGACACAAATCGAGGGAAATAAAATATAAAAAGAGGTAGTTACGAACAAGTAGTCATAACAAACTATAAAATGTACAAATTTAAGGCAGCTATCAACCTTTACTTTTAGGATGACGTGTTGGGTGCAGGAGCTCTGGCTACAAGGACAGTTTAGAAGTCCGACTTACACACATTTAAAACTAAACGTAAAAAAAGTAAATGGAACCTTAAAAACACTTACAGAAAGAACAAGTATGGTCGACAATAGCACATCTACAATTGGCTATTAGAAAGACCAATGGATGCCAACTCCAATTGGAGTCTCGTTTTCAATTGCAATGTATAGTTGTAGTTGTTTTTGCGTGGTGTGAATCCTTCTAACGGTTTGCCATTTAATAAATGTGGTAATTATGGGCCTATTTTTTAATTCATCCCGAGCAGGCAGTGCATTGTCAAAAAATACTTCGTATTTTTTTATTCAACCTATGTAATTTTACTCTGCACACTGCGTTTTTATTTGTGAACTGTGCTTACACAGTGCTTACTCGGTTTTTCAAATTTTACTCTGAAATTAATGTCAGTGTACGACGAATGTGCAAAATAAAAAACAATTTATTACTCTATGCACACCGGATAATTTTACCCAGCACAACCTTTGCTCGGTGTTACCCGGGGTAAGCCTGCTTGCTCGGGTTTAATTAAAAAATAGACCCTATGTATGCCACGAGATAAATTATTTTCCATATAAAAAACTTAACGAGTTGTATGTATCTCGTGCTTAGATATTTGAGTAGACTAACAACAAGAAGTTGCTGCTTGACAACCAAATTGCTCGAAATTAAAACTCCTTTAACGTAAATAAAATAAGTATAAGAATAGTATGTTCTAATACAAATCGTAGTATGGATTTTTTAACAAATTTCTTACATGCACATTGCACAATGGTAATTGTTTGTGATAACAAAAATACAACTAATTATTTTTGAGCAATACATGATATTATTCTTATTTATTACTATGTAGCAACAAACAATAAAGAAGTCAAGAATATCGTGTGACACGCAAATCACAAAAGTTTACCATTTTTATCTCCATGCGAACTCAAACTTATAAATTTTTTTAATTAAATTATTCCCTTCACGGCCAAAAATATATGTAATTTGTCTACTTAGCTTGAGAAAACGGCTTCAGATTAAAATTAGAATTTGAAAAGCTATAAAGAATCAATCAGGCCACTGTAGCCCGTTATATGAGTAAATATGGCCATAAACGTAACAAAAAAGTTGAGTCAGTGACTCGTACCGGACTCTGTATTGCCCATTATCAAGTGTGTGCGGATAATATGTAAAAAAGTTATGTCTAAGACCGTGGACCGAGGACATACGAACATGGGTTAAACCTGTCAGTGCACCTAGAATATTACAGGCCACACTGCAGTAAATATTTTGCAATATGACGTCATTTTATGACGACAGTTTTATCTTTGACTATATTATGGGCAACACTAAAATTAAAATGATTTTGATTTTGTTTGTGTTTAACTGTGATATTGATAAAACAAAATTGCAAACAAAATCAAGAAAAATATTTAATAATATTTGTTAAAATTTAATTTAATTTTTCTTATTTTTTAATTTATTTTTAAATTTAAATTTTTAATCTTACTTTTAATAAGTATTAATTGATAATATTATGAAAATTATGCATTCTAAATTAAACATGTATAAAATGTGTTAAATATGTATAAAATGTGCACACATTTCGTATAATTTACAAGAAGACAATTTTTTTTTTTAATTAATTTATAATTTTATTTTTTTATACTTATACAATAAATAATTTTATACATATATATTGTTGGATGCAGTTCGCAGTGGATTCAGCAACAGTGCGGCCGGTGCCGACATGTTGTAACTATCACTTTTTTCACTTCGATGAATTTTCGATAGAACATCGGTATTTTAGAAGTAAAAATATTTTTTCTTTTATGTTAATTTTTTATCAAAGTAGCTCGGGTTTTTCGTCGAAGCGAAAATGTGATAGTTGCAACATGTCGGACAAGTGGTGCAGTGGTTAAAGCTTCGGCACTTGGACCGGGAGGTATGGGTTCGAATCCCATCAGAGGCTAGATGCAAATCGTATTTTCATCATCGATTACAATCGGTGATGTTAATAGACACAACCAAGACCCTCTGATGGAGTGCAGAATTCAGCGCCGACCCACCGTCCATGTCAATGTACAGGTTGACATGGAGCTTGCAATGTGCAGGTGGTATACTGTAGTTGTGTGAGTAGGTGAATAGGTGAATGGGTTAATGATGTAGCATGAATGCGTGGTATCACAATGGGCCAAAAATGGCCTAAGTGTAAACCACTGAAACCTAAAAACCTAACATGTCGGTCCTGTAGTATTCTAGTTGTACTGAACCAGTGGAAGGAAACTACACGCCACACTGCTTTAAAAATTTTGCTATGTGCTTTCATTTGATAAGAAAAAATTGTAAACAAACAACAATAAAAATATTTAATAAGATGTATATGTTAAAATTTAATAAAAAGTAATTAATAAGTATTAATTCATAATATTATTGAAAAATAATGCATTCTAATTTGTGTTAAATTTGTATAAAATGTGCACACATTTCGTATAATTTACGAGAGGACATAACTTTACTTTTAGCACCCGTATAAATATTTTTTTTTCTGTTTATTTTCGATTATTCTTTTTATGAAAATGACTGCCGTCTGCAGTACAAAGAATAAACTATAGACATAAATTTGATGGCATAGCAAGCAGTGTGGCCTGTAGTATTCTAGATGTACTAGTTAAACTATACGCACTTACTCAAATACTATTCACATAAGATAAAATTAAAATTTTAAACAAGTCAGAGCCGTGCCTGATTCGATGGTTCTCCTTGGAGGCTGCTATTTTATGATCCTTTATTCGATGTTCCAGACGTGTTCCCGCCCCCAAATTATTTTTTAAGTACGAGTATCTAAATTTTTATTTCAAATGATAATAATGGAAAATAATGTCTTAGGATTTTCGATGACAATCGGGCATAACCGCGGTACAATTCCTTGAATTCAATTAATAATATCCAACTTTAGGTTACAAATTGTTCGTGGATTGGCTTAGTCTTTTGCCTTTAAATAGCACAGATTTAAATAAAAAATATAAATAGCGGCAAATTTAAAAATTTATCTCAAATTGGACGCTGCTTTCCTTCCATTTCCGTTATTTGGTTATTTACTCATACGTTATTAAGATAGTTAGTTGCCTCTGGCAGGATTTGAGAGTTTTCAAGAGTTTCCTTGGAGAAACACCACTAAGAATTCGTTCGAATCAAATTCAATACAAATCTCTTTTATATTTTTAGGTAACACTCTCTTTCTCTAGCTTTAACTTCGCTTAAATGAATTTTGTAGCCTATATGGTAGATCTTCAACTGTCTCGGTTCAACCGAAGGACGCTTCCTCCAGTTTCAACATCCTATTATTCGAAAATCTTGTTCGAAGTCATCGCGCAAGCGTGGTCTACCTCTATAACGTATGCCGACTGGTACTTTTCGTTATAATAGAGATCTGTTAACGTGACCCAAACATCTAACTCGGCTGAATTTACATAATAGTTTAAGTAATTTTAATCTGCGTATGTAACTCTAAATTAATCAGGCGAGCCGCATGCTACACAACAGACGCCCGCTTCAGCCTCCCTTAACCTGGAGAACAGACGCTGATCTGCTATTGGTCCTGCGGTGCACATAACCCACCGTGTCATGTAGTGCCCTTAGTTATAGGCAGAATTTCATCCGCGTTGCCTCAATTATATCGTCTGAGGGGTGAATATGTTGTGTCCAACACCCGACTTTCTTTTACCTGCACGTATGGTATGCATACATAGATTTCGAATACATCACTCTTGCTTTCTAAAGTAAAAAATAACCGGAATTTTGGTAAAACTGTCTTGTATAATAAAAAATCGTTATTCCAGATTTAATTTCGAAACCCCAATCTTGTAATTCTTTGCCGTTTTTTATAAATGCTTAACTATTCCGATTTCTATAAAATTGCGAAAAGATTTCCCAACAATTGTCAATCCGCCTGGTCTTTAGGGATGCCGAGCTTTGGTGAAATAAGTTTTTTTGAATCCGTTATTTCCAGTTCAATTTAAAAAATGATCTGAACTAATTTTGTTTTAAAATTAATTAATAATCTTTGTGTTTTTAACCGTTTTTTCATAAATGCAAAAAACGAAAAGGCAATTTGGGTGGAATGATTGCGACTAAAAAGCCCTGGGATTTCCCGATTAATGGAGAAAGCTTAAGTACGCAGTGTGTTTCCCCGGTGTGCAATTGTTTTTCTCGAAATGTTATATTTTTAAAAATATCTACAAAAACTGGAAAAGCTCCTAACCGATTTGATCCAAAAATTATTGGGATTCCCCAATCTATGAGGAAAGCTTAAGTATAAAATTTCACCACGATCAGGCAAAAAACCCCGGACGCTGTAGAGAGGACCCACACATTTAGTCTGCACACACAGACACACAGAGACTACATAAAAGAAAGTAATATTATAAATTAGTAGATACACCTGATGGTGACCTAACAAGTCGAAATCGATCGAGTGTTTTTTAAACATTTTGAACAAATTTTTTAATTAAAATATCCAAAAATAATTTTTTGCGAAATAGAAAAACATGCGTTAAGTGAAATGTGTTTATTAAGTAATAATAAACATTTCATATCGAAGCTGGCTTTGCAATCTTGCAGAAATGGTATCATTATTCAAGGTGACATTGCAAAGTATAAACCAACTCTCAAATTTGCGTTGTTCATTTATGTAAACTTGAAAATTTCCCAGGTTCTTTTTAAGAGCATGCGTTTTGTTATTGTTTTGTTTATTATTACAATCGATTCCGCTAAATCGGAACACCGGGGAATCAGGCAGGCCCTTAATTAGGAGAAATTGAACTAGTCCCGATGTGTATATCATGAAAATGCGAGGTATGGATATTGTAAAGCTATTCATCAAATAAGCAAAAACCTCATGAGATGAATTCACGAATTGGTAGATTGTTTACAACTTGCTTTGCTACGTTTACTGTCTGCAAATAAACTAACGCGAGCTCTGAAATATGCCCAATTCAATTACCATACCTCCACAATAAGTTTTAACTGAGTGTATAATGAAATTTGGTATGTACTTGTCGGATACAAACTTTCTTTCGATAATTGGTCTAACTCTGGGATGTTGTGGCGAAAATTACATCAAATAGCCACCGGGTATCATATTACAAGAAACATAAGCTAGAGGGCCAACGATTTAGGGGTGCTTTAACGCCCATAGTCGAAGTCCCTTGGTTTACTGGTGATGAGTGTGTTTTTTATATCAAAAGAGAAAGTATTAATTATCCAGTGGATTTAATGTCCAAAGATCAATTAATACTCTCCTTTTCATTCGTGCACACACTCACACATTCACCTACTCACACAATTACAGTATATCACCTGCACGATGCAAGCTCCATGTCAACCTGCCTGACTGACATGAACGGTGGCTCGGCGCTGAATTCTGCACTCCAACAGAGGGTCTAAGTTGTGTTTATTATCATCACTGATCGTAATCGATGAAGAAAGTTCGCTTTACATCCTGCCTTTGGTGGGATTCGAACCCAGTAGTTATTTGTTTGATTGGTTTAAAAGCATCAACAAAATTATTTGAAATTTTTATTCCATTCACACGTGGGTATTATATTGTACAATACAACCACACATAACTAGCCGAAATGATTCGATAACATCAAAACATCATAAATTTCTATTGAAACGTATAATAAGTATTCTATCAAAAAGCGGTTTGGATTATTTTAACGATAATCATATTTTTGGTAAGTCCTGTTGTGATTAGAATCTAAGGAGATTAAATATAAAAACAACTTTACAATAAAGTTATCATATTATGTTTTTTGTTGATCCGTGATTATTTCATTGATTTAGTTTTTATTTGTTGTGTTCGGATCCGAACACAACAAATAAAAACTAAATCAATGAAATAAAGTTATCTTTCACTGTAATCAATAAAATATTTCGATATTCGTGGATCGAATTTGGTTTTTTTTCCAAACAATGAGCTTTTGCCTCTATTACTACGTCGTTTTATGGCTCCCTGTATTAAAAAAAGCTGACTTAAAAATGGTGTTTTTTCGGTCTTAAAACCAGCGTTTTCTTTCATTTTAAAATTGACTTAAAATCTGTAATGAAAATGAAATAAAAAAAACTGACTTTATTAATGCATATCAAAAGTCATTTTGAAAATGATTCAAGAAGTGTGTTTATAAATGACATAAAATGTGTATTTTTAATTCATTTTGAAAATGAAATAAAATGTGTGTTCGAAATAAAACGTACAAACGTAGTACAGTAAGAGCTCGATTATCCGGCATGCATTGTTGCAACTGAATGTTCCGGTTAAATGCATGCCGGAAAATCGAGCTCTTACTGCAAAATCGAGCTCTTACTTTCAATGAAAATTCACCGGAATTTTCATTTTTAGGATTTTTTTTTGCTTTTTTCTCTTTATTCCTCTTTCATATCCATTTTTCAATTCATTTTGAAATTTGCAATTGTTGTTTGCACATTTTCATTAATGAAAGCATTAGTTGAAAATTTTGAATGGCTTTAATTTTGATATTACAGTAAAAGCCCGTTTATCCTGCATCCAATTAATCGGAACAATCAGTTAACCGGAACTTTAATTTTTAGATTTTTTTTTGCTTTTTTCTCTTTACTTTCTCTTTCATATCCATTTTTTAATCCATTTTGAAATTTGCAATTGTTTTTTGCACATTTTCATTAATGAAAGCTTATATGAAAATTTGGAATGGCTTTAATTTTCATTATTTCTTCACAGTAAAAGTTCAATTATCCGGCATCCAATAACTGGAACACTCAGTTAACCGGAATTTTAACTTTTAGGATTTTTTTTTATACTTTTTCACAAGAGATATTATTTTTTTATTATTATTCGGGGATTCATAGAAAATATACTTTCTTTTACTTTTTTCTGTTTTATGCATTATTTTATTTGAATTGAATGGGTGAAGTCGTATATCTCGAAATTTTTCGGGAATTTCGCTTGTTTTCATTATTTTTTAGGATTCTCGTTTATTTATTTTCAAATTATGTACCAGAAAATAATTTTTTGTACATCAAATAATTGAATTTATTGCAAGTAATAAATACATATACATATTATGTATACGCGTACACCCATACGAGTACGGCAACATTTAATAATACATATATTCAATATTTCACTAACCTAGCTATGTAGTACGACTTTACACATTCAATAATGCACAAAACAAACGAATAATAAAAAAAATGATATCCCTTTTGAAAAAGAAAACAAGTAAAGAAAACCCTAAAAGTTGAAATCCCGGTTAACTGAGTGTTCCAGTTATTGGATGCCGGATAATTGGACTTTTACTGTAATATGAAAGTTAAAGCCATTCAAAATTTAAAACTAATGCTTTCATTAGTAAAAGTGTGGAAAGTAATGCTTTCATTACTGAATTAATAAAAATGTCAAAAAACTGAAAAATTCATAAAAACAATTGTAAATTTCAATATAAATTAAAAAAAAAATGCTCCTAAAAATTAAAATTCCAGTTAACTGAGTGTTCCGGTTAATTGGATGTGGGATAATCGGAATTTCACTGCGAAAAGAAAGAGACAGAAGCAAAAACAATCCAAAAAATTAAAATTCCGATTAACTGAGTGTTCTGGATAATTGGATGCAGGATAATCGGGCTTTTACTGTAATATCAAAATTAAAGCCATTCAATATTTTCAACTAATGCTTAAATGAGCAAAAAACAATTGCAAATTGCAAAATGGATTATAAATGCATATGAAAGCGAAAATAAAGAGAAAATTCCGGTTAACTGATTGTTTCGGTTAATTGGATGCCGGATAATCGGGTTTTTACTGTAATAAGTAAATTAAAACCATTCTAAATTTTCAACTAATACTTTCATTAATGAAAATGTGCAAAAAACAATTGCAAATTTCAAAATGAATTAAAGATGCATATGAAAAAGATAAAAGCAAAAAAAAAAATCCTAAAAATGAAAATTCCGGTTAACTGAGTGTTCCGGTTAATTGGATGCCTTTTACTGTAATATGAAAATTCAAGCCATTCCAAAGTTTCAACTAATGCTTTCATTAATGTAAATGTGCAAAAAACAATTGCAAATTTCAAAAGAATTAAAAAATCCATATTTTAATTCATAATTAATACACAAATAATAATTCACAAATGAAATGCATGTTTTTTATCTTTTCCTACAATACAACAAAAAACTGCAAACAGAAAAACAAAAAACCATTTTCTTAAAAACGTAAAATTACGCATGCATTTCTATGTATATTTAAATAAAAACAAATTTTATGTTTATAATACGAAATAAAATATGCCTTTTCTTTAAGTCATTTTGAAAATGAATTGAAAAATATATTTGTAAAATGATATAAAATATGCCTTTCTTGTGTCATTTTGAAATTAAATTTGTTTTTGTAAAACACCTTTGTTAAGTCAGAAAATTTGTTAAAAGTATGACTTAAAAAAGGTCCAATTTTTTCATACAAAAACACCATTTTTAGTCCATCTTTTTAATTTCAGCTTTTTTTAATTCAGGGAGCCGTCGTTTTATAACACAACATTAAATAACCTTGAAAACTCAAAACAATAAATGGGAAGAAGTAAGGAATTTTTTATATTGATTTTCAATGTTTATGTTTAACGTCTGTACGTACATGTAGGGAATGCGAGTAATACATGTTTGAAAATAAATTTAAATTGAAAACTAGAAGTTAAAATTACATAGAACAATTTATAAATTTTAAATAATAGCTTTATTCTAAATAGCTGTAATAAATATTGAGAATCGATTTAATATTTAAAAAATGTTTACCATAATTTAATTTTATGGTTTAGATATGTGAAACGAGAAATAAACACGAGTATCCTTACCGAAAAACTCTACTAACGTAATAAACTGCTCTGCCAAAAGCGAATTTGAGTTTTTGTAACCCAAATTTTGTGTCGTGATACTCGTATGTATTTCTTTCTCCTTTCACAAATCAAAACAAAATAATCATAGAGTTTTGTAATAGTCAAGTAATTGTATGTGCTTATACAATTACTTGGCAATAACACGAAGCACCAATTTCAAATGAGCTGAAATTCTAAATCTATATGCTATGAATTGATTCCGTTTTTCGTAGAGGGTCACTAAAAACAGAGACACACTGTAATGGCGTGGTTTCACCTGGATTAAATAAAATAAACTACAAGATGAATGAAAATCACCTAACCTATTTTTTTACTGGAGTTGGATGGAGATTACCTTTATGATTAAGACTTACTAATTATGGGATAGCGCCCCATACTCTAATCAAATTTAATCTTTTTATGTTCAATGCTTTTTCATTTTCCCACATTGTAGATTAGTTGTTTGGTGTTGTTTCTGAAACTTAGGCACCAATGTAAATGTGGTTTTAACAAAATTGGTTAGTTTTATTTATATATATTTATGCTCTTTATATTATTTGTCATCATCTCAAATAAATTTGCAAAACCATGCCAATAAATATGTATGCAAAATATACATATTTATTGTGAAAAGATAAAACAACATGTTTTGGGTGGAATAAAAATATTTTTGCCACTTAAATTTATGCCAATAAATTCAAGATAAGAATTACTGAACCCGATTGTGTACACCACTTATTCAAATAAGTAACCTCGCGAACATACTTATTTGGATAAGTAAATCCCCTTTAAAGTAACCTCTCTTAAATCAATAAGATTTTTTTACATCGGTTTGAGAAAATTATTCTCAATGAAGTTTTAAAAGTTGTATCTGTCGGTTCGCACCAGTTTCGCTCTCCGGTTACGCGAAAAACACTGCAACGAATTCAGTAAAGCTTAGATAGGTTTGTAATTGTCAGCCTTAGGGTAAATCTGTGCTTTTTATCTTGGTATGTTATTCTTATTAAATATTACTTATTTTTAAAATAATGTAGACAGGCTCTATAAGCAACTAATTGTAATTTCTTTAAATACATAATATTGTATATATTACAATTTTTATTTTAGTGCAAAGAGTTTCAAATTGAATTGTTTTATTTAATTTCTGTAAAATGGAATAAATCTATATTTTGAGCATTTTTATATGTGTAAAAAATTTAAACACAGGAATTCAATCAGTAGTATCAAAGTAGAAGAAATGCTCCTATTTGCAACAACAAACATTAAAATCGATGTTAAATATTTTTTAACAGTAGAGCTTCATTAGCAGTGTCATCAAATTGAAATGTTTGAATATATAGCAACTGAATTAATATTATTTAAATGATAAATAAAAATTCTTGTTTAAATTTATTTTGGCCCACATATAAACATAATATTGTGGAGTTTTACAGCGCTGATCTATAGCGCAAAGTAGTATTAGACGCCGAGAACAGCTTTTTTGCGCTCGAGCTGCACCAGAGCCTCCTATATATAAGAGCCGTAAGATTTCGCAATTTTTTTATGAGCTTTTTGTCCTTTCATCGCAACAAATTCGCAGGTTATATCGTTTTATCCTGTAGTATAAACAAAACAGTATAGGAACAGGAACCATGCGCAGATTTTAGCGAAAAAAACTAGATATAATTTTTTTCGATTAAATAAAAATAAATGAATGCAACCAAACTGCTATACAAATTTTGTGCATGCAACCAACAAAAAAACTCAATAAATTTAGACAAAATTTTATCAGTACGTATGGAGGTACATATAAAATAAAAACTCGTTATTTTAATGTAAATAAATTTATTTAAAAAATATATGTTATACACAAATTTATTATATTTTAATTTAATTTAATTTTTAAACACATTAAAATTAGAAAATGGTGCACTTTATAATTTTATGTATTAGTAAATCTATCGGGAGATTTATCGGCAGAAGAGCATCTCCTTAGGACCTAATCAAGATGGAAATTATGCAGACCAATGTATTGGAATTAAAATTAAAATCATCTTACTTGTCTCAGTTATTTCGAAACTGGTTCTCGCTCACATCAGTTTCCGTAAAATTTAAATATGACACATATTTAATAATACAATTTTAATTTCATGGTATAAAGAAATACATTTACAGAACTTATTTTGTTGATGATATGGACATAGATACAAAAAATAATTGTACAATATATACATATACGAGTATAATAAAGTTTTCTTATAGTTTTGTGTTTATTTATAACACACAATTATTTATTAATAAATCATTTACAGCACTAAAGATTAAAACAAATTAAACCGCCAATGAGAAACGTCAAATTGCATTATGTAAACATAAACAAAACAAACAAACGTTGCACACACGTCTGCTTCAATAAATAAAATATTCAAAGCTGAACGTGCGTTTTTATAGCAACTACTAGAAATTATATCTAGTTTTTTTTCGCTAAAATCTGCATATGGTTCCTATAGCTTCATAAAATAAAAACATTCTTTTATAAAGCTTTTCGCAATTACTCCACCAATCAAAAGACGTCGCTAAGTATAAATTTAGAAAACAATAGCAACAAAAAATTGAATATTTTAAAACCCAAATGGTTGTTTAGAAAATTTAACCATTAATTATGTATACTGCCTGGCTCGAGCGGTTATAGAGATCTCTTGGAACAGATAAAAATGCAACACGAGCGAATTAGAGTGAAATAAAAAAAATTTTTTTTTAAAAATTATGACATTTTTCTATATTATTTTACAGCGCACTGCAACTGTGATGGTGAATATTTTACGACAAAAAGTTTTATTTACGCCAACCGTATTATAAATAAAAATTGTAATTGTTTTGAGTTTTATTAATTATGTTAAATTATTATATTAAAGATTTCGCGCTTAATTTAATAGCCGTTAATTTTCGTAAATAGTTGTTTAATTATTTTATTCTTTTCTGTAAGTTCACGTAAATTTATTATAGAGACATCTGTAAATGGGTTTTGAAATCCATGTACTTAGTGATTTGTGTTAAGATCATCCCTTAATGTGAGGAATTAAAAATACAATAATTGAATCCAATTGGCTTCCCAACCCAATACACAAGATGTACAAGATGTAAAATGTAAAAATGAGTAAAAATTAAATTATTTGCTCGTTACATTTTGAAAATAAATATTTTATTCCGCAAACAAAAAGAATCGGTGAATATTTTTAAGAAATGAGTCATTCTGTTGTTGGGTAACGAGCCAACGACTAAATTTAACGACAATGAAAATAATATTAAGTTAAATAGGACCAATAACTAGTTATTTGGATATACATAGATTTAAATCTACAATATATTGCACTTAAGGAAAAAACAACTATTTTATTGTATTGGAAGAATAAAAATATAATTCAATTTACTTTTTAATTTTAACTTCCTAACTCCATTGCATTCGGCCGAAAAAAATTCTAGATAGGGCCTGTTGATTTATTCGCTTTCGCTTTTACCCTCCGAATTTGTGACGCTTGACAGATGCTTACATTCATTCTATAATATCTATTTCTATGGTTTCAATTGGTTTAAATACCACATAAAAAGTTAAAAATTTATTCGTGGTAATTTTTTTAACTTTTTATCTGTTCCAATTGGTTTAAATTTTTTGACAATTGTATGGTTGCTATTTAACGTAATTATGAACGTATAAAAGAAAAAATTAGAAAACAATAAAATTAATGCTATTCCAAAATATATTTTTCAATTACGGTTGGTTTATAACTAAAAACTACGATTTTTATCAAATTCAAACTTCTGCTTGCAAACAACTATTTTGTGTCAGCCAAATGTTTCTCATATAAAAATTTTATCAGCTCCTGAGGCAGATAAAATTTTTTTTTAACTTTTTCACTTTGTATGCGGTATTTAAACCAACTGAAACGCACTCTAAGAAATTCAACGATGCCAACGATGTTGTATACATTTCCAGTAAATACATTTTGATGAAAAAATTTTATTTTATGAATCAAATAATTATTGTTTCTAGTATTAAATGTGATCGTTTAGATTGCTATTAAATCTATCGTTCATCTTGAAAATTCTGATGTGCATGGGACCAGAATTTACTGAAGAAGTTAAATTTTTAGAAAGCTAAATTTTAAATTATAAGAGAAATCTGCGGCATCATCCTACTTTACTAACCTACACAACTAAACGGAATGCTCATTTTTATAGAAAATTAATAAATTTATGCTCCGCTTTAATTTAAATTTAATAATTAAATACTACACTATGATAACTGATTTTCAAATATGTGTTTGTTGAATATTTTATTAAAAACATAAAATTAAAATTTAGATGATTTGTTTAATTTTTTATTCATAAATTTATGTTCAAAATTTTTACAATTACCACGGTTTCTTATAGTAACTGAATAAAAGTTTCCCCCCGATGTTTTTCTACTAATTTTCAAAACTTTTCCATAGTAGTTCAAATTAAAAAAATGAATTATGTTCAATACAAAGCAGGCTACATAGCAATATCTAAACATTCAAAATTCTTTTGTCAATTCACCATGAAAGCGTCAAAGCACATACTGTCGCTCGTTAAGCCGCAGCCACATGAATTCAAATACTAACCAACATTGACGTATTTGTCCAAATAACAAATCATGTAGTCACAACATGAATGCCAAATTCAAATTAAGGTTACATATTTCTAACAGTGGCGCACATTCGCTCAATAGGCGGTTTTTAAAAAAAGATCAAAGGGGAAAACAAATACTACAAATCGTGTAGACAGAGTTTATCAATTGTCATATATTGGTAAAATGAATTTGCCAAACATAAAATACAACAACGGTCGATATTTGCATTCGTGTGGCTGCGGCTTAACCCTTACAGGTGAGTGTTCCACTCAATTGTTTATTTGTGCCATTTAAAATTAGAGTACCGAAGCTCACAACTCTTAGGTTGGTACTCGTAGAAAATCGTATTTCTCAGTTCATGTTTGTGTATTTCGTCCAACAATAATATTACAAATTCAAACAACGATTATCGAGAGTTGTACTCGTATAGAATAAAACAAAATTCCAATAAAATGTTCATCGCCTTCTTAGATTAATGTAATTGAAGTAGCAGTTGCAACAATTTTACTCATAGTTTAATAGTTTATAGTATCAATAAACTTTAATAACCTATTTTAATGTCGTGTCGTAAATGCAATGATAAAATAAATAGACTAATGCAAAAGAAATTTAACTGCAGCATCTGCAGAAATATTTTCCATTCTGCATGTGTTCCTTTAAATGAAGAAGATTTTGATATGAAATCGGATCAGACATTTTGCAAGTAGTATGAGTATCTGTTACAGAATGAATATTGAACGAATCAAGGACTAAACCTTGATGTTAAGGTTGATGAAATAGAGCTTACCGGGTGGATGTCAAAACGAAATCCATCGAAGGTGGTCTATTTCGAATTTTATAGTCGTCACACTCAATTAAAAATATTGGAAGCGACAAAAGTGCAAAACCTTTAGTAAGAGACCTCGTTAGAAATGAGCTTATAAGATGAAAATGGGGTTGGGTTTCAACCAAATTGTGTAACTAAGTTAATAAATATCTCGAAAAAGATCGAAGAATCTTCATGAATCTTAAATCCAAAATGTCTAACAATTCTCTAAATCCGTGCAGAGATACAGAGATAGCCAACTCCTGATACGTGGCAATAAACATAGTTACTAGCGTACATTTCTTGTCTTATAAATACGGTTTCTACTTTTTTACCGCCCATATGATTGCTAGCGTTTCCTATTCATTTGTTGCTTTTTAATATCCGTACTGTTTAAAGTTCTTAAGGCAAAAGCAATTGGCCTGGCGTTTCGAAGTTATTTTGTTTTTGAAAGAGAATTGTGGTTACACCAGAGTCCGATGCGTCTGTCGTTCATATATGTAAATGACTTGGAGGGTTTCTAAAGAACTAATATATTCTGGATCTTTAACGTCCATTACGATGTCTTTTTGAGACATTTCGTCTTATGTTTAGTTATTTTTGAATAATCTTTAATGAATTTTCGATAATATCCAGATAATCCTAAAAATTGTTTTATTTCTTTTGGCCTTTTGGGTAAAGGCCATTCTAGTATCTATTGCTTTTTGTCAGTATTGGGTTTTATACATCCTGGTATGCTTAAGGAACTCAGTTTTTTTTTTAAATTCACATTTATCGAGTTGTCTCGAGATTACTTATGTGAATCTCAAAATTTTCGCCAACTATAATAATATCTACTAGAAAAACATGGCATATCTTTCCGATTAATCCATGTAAGACATTATTCATTGCTCGCTGGGAAGCAGCAGGACCGCTCTTCAGTTCAAAAGACATACGAGCAAACTAGCAGTGTCCTTTGTCCGTTGAAAACGCTGTTTTTTCTTGGTATTTTTCATCCATTGGTATTTGAAGAAATTCTAATTTCAAATTCAATAAAAATAAACTGATTTTCCTTGATTGTCAAAAATTTCTTCAATTTGCGGGATGGAAAATTTTTAATCCCTAGTATTTAATTTCCTGTAAATTTTTTTATTCCGGGCGCGTCTACTACCGGAACGGTCCAAATGGGTAACGAGTTTGGGCTATTTAAATTCCTAATAATTCCACTACCAAGTTACTTCCTGTATTTGTTCTTCTACGTTTTTTTAAGAATTTTTGTTAAAAAATGTTATATGATTTAGGTTTGCCGTCTGTTCTGTGTCTACGATAACTTGAGAACGAATGGAAATATATACTTAATTTCTTCACTAAAAGTTCAAACAATTCATGGGATAGAGGCCTATTGATTTGGATATTTTTGTGGTTAGGGTGTTCGGAGATATGTAGGGTTTTGTTAACCCCCCTCCTTAAAATTGGTAGAATTTATTTTTATTCTATTTTGGTTTCATGGAGCATGTGAATGTGGAATAAAAATATATCTCGTGTGGTGTGTGTGGGGGAATGGGTATGGAGGTGTTAAAGGGCGACGATATTTTGGGGGTTTTAATTTGATAGTGGATGGGGGTGGTAATAATGTTTAGGTGTGGTGGTTTGCGGTTGATTGGGGTCGTTTGCCTTATGGTGGATGGGGTTGGTTGGGCTGGGTGTAGATGGAGTTAGGTGGGTGTGGGAGGATGTGGATGGGTATGATATTTGAAATACGCAAATCACACTCCATAAAACCTTCCTTTCTTACACTTGGTTATTATTCCACTCTTTATAGGCAACAAAAATGCTTATAGAGTTCGGCTCCGAACCTTTCCCTTCTTTTTTATATTGGTGTGAATAACGGTATGTTTTTGTATAGATGCGATCATCGTCTTTTATAATAAATTTATATTTCGTAATCATTGTTGCCGATAGTTTTTCAACTTTCATTTTTCCAAAAAATTTATGGAATTCTAGTTCATAAAAAGTTTGTTCTGGAATGTCGGGTTCTAACAACTTTACTTATTATTTACCGTATGGGTTTCCAAAATGTTTTTAAAGAAATATATTTTGTATTTGTTGAAATTTTAGGCATGATACCTGGCTTAATGATAATATTATTTGCACCAGCATCGTTTAAAAGGGTTACTATCATTTCAATTGATCGCGATTCAATTGAAAGCTCATGAATTATTTCATTATTGTAAGTTAATTTTTTACTAAGGGAATTTCTAGATCTAGAAAGATGAGAAACAGGCTTAACTTTTACCGAAGGACTTTCCTATCGTTAAGTACATTGAATTTTTTTTTCAGTAATTTTGATTGATTTCCAAATTGTTTTTGTGGATCAATTGGATAGTTCGTTTGGTTTGGCTTTTTCAATTTTTTGAGCTGAATTCATTTAAGTTGATCTTGCACAGGAAGACATAAGTTTCCTCAATATTTTTCGGTTTGGCAGACCGAGCATAAGCAAAGTATGGTTTTCTCAGTTCAGAAATAAAACAGCTACCATCTTTAGTTAGTATCTTCATCTACCATATAATTATGTAAATTGCAAACCATAACTCATTATATAGCTTATTTTATTTCAAAAACGATTTCATTTATGCTAGAAGAACTTGCACAATTGTGGAGGTTTCACTTGTTTCCTCCTCAATACCTCTATTATTATATAAGGTATCTGTTAATTGTTTTTATTTTAGCTTTACGTGCCCATCTCATAGTACACAATGGTTACAAATACCCTTAATCCGCATGATTTCTATCTAGAAAATGTTCGATTATATCCTCTGTGCCTAGCTTGAAGTGCACAGATCGATTGGAATCGAATTAGAATTTTAGTAAAAATCACTGATTATTTTATGGGTAAGAAATTAAAAAATTTCTTACCTTAATTCACAAAAAATGAGGTCTATGCCTTTCTTTAGTGCGTACTTTTCAATTTTGGTGATGTTGTGGGTGAGAGCGGCTCCCTTGTAGCTTTGATGTAGAATTACAACAGAAATTTTCGTGTCACAATTCCACTAGCACTTTACGCGTATTACTAAGACGAATTCATTGCTGGGATACGAAAAGGGTTGCTTTAAAGTGATTACTTACGAACGACGAAGTGGTTTGTGTCAATTGCGATCTAAACCACGGGAATTTAAGCAAACCATTATAAATATTAAAACTGAATTTTAAAGAATAAATATAACGAATAATAACCAACAAAAACAATTTATTTATTTTAAAAGGTCGTGGTAGATATTGATAGCAATTTCAGGTTGTTTAAGTTATTATACAAAATTGAATCAAAAATTCTAAAATTTTGGAAGGGAGTTATGAATTTCTAGTTTCATCCTATTTTCTTATATAATATCATTTAATTATTATTGCTCTCTCAAATGATATTTACGTGTTTACTTCACTCTAGCACGATCACTTCAATACGAAACCTGAGCATTGATCATGAGTCCAATTCATGTAAGGATGGTTTGGTCAGTGTCAAAATTGTGCAAGCTACAAAATTTTCCCAGGGAGTCGCAACACATTAAGTCCACAATAATTATTTTTAGCCAGAGACATATTGAGTCTCGGGATGCCCGATATACTGTTGATTTCATCTCAGAAATTAATCCAAAAAGTCTCACGAGCCGATCTTAGAATTTTATATATTCTTTTCGAGCAAATGAAACCCCATTGAAAGTTCAATTTTGAGATCAAAACACTAGACAGGTTTATTTCGCAAGCGATAGTGATTGATTTTGTTAAAGACGATGCTATAAATTTAATATCGCCATCCGAGAGGTTCGGGCTCACTCAGTTAAACGATAATTCTGTGGTCTGTGGAAAGAATGTCATTAGTTACTTTCTAAATAAAAATCTCAATATCTTCCTCTTTAAAGAAAAAAATTCTCCCTGCGTAAATAACTTGTTTAAAACTTCAAGCACAAAAGTACTTAGAAAGTTAAAAAGAGACGAACCTCCCCTCTTTTTGATATTCGAGCTATCTTGTATTATGTGATTAGCACTAAAGTCGGTTCCTTCCACCAGGTGTAAGTGTGTTTTCCTTTTTTACTTATCAAGGTTTGAAAAAGGAAGTGAGACAATGTCGTAGGGTAAATCAAGTGATGCTACCACCAGTGTCAGCTGAGTTATAACCACGGAAAAGAATCGTATTATAATTGCAAGACTTATAAGGTCCTACTCTTTATTTACGATCTTGAAAAGACCCTTAAAGGATCCTTCTCAATTCGTTTGGGACTGAGGACACAGACTTTGCATAATAATGTATTCGAAAAATTTCCGGTGAACCCGGTATAAACAATCGACTGGCGAATAGACTCACATTTGTAACGGACAACCATCTATTCCTTCGAATTACTCGGATTCATCAGACTGATATTAGTCGTAACAACGTTTGAATTCTTAAAAGGTTCCCAAGTGTGTAGCAAAGAAACATCATCAGCTGGTCAATCTAGTATTTGCAGCATGAATCCGGGCGATGTATGTACTTCAGGAATACGAATACCAAGTTCCGCTTCTCTCTAAAGCAGATCTGAGATAATTTGACTAATTATTTCCAAATTCATAATAGGATGACTGACACAAATGTTTCGATGTGTTTTATGTGAATTGAATGCCGAATCCATTTACCATAAGAAATATTTGTTGTATTGAACCCTTGTGTATTCGTGACTGTCATGATTTCATAGTGAAAGAAAGGCGTGTGCAGGCTACAACCAATCCCACCTTGTTCATCATTACCCTTAACATTGGGATTAAGAAATATAGTTAGACTTTTTAAAATTGTGTAAACTCATGTGTTGCAAAGAACATTTTGGCATCTACGTATTGTCTCAGCTCACGGATTAGATGTATTTAAATATGAAAAGTGCATTCGTCTATTCATGTATTATGTTTGTCAATATGTGTTGATTAGAAGCGAAACATACATACTTTTCCGCTAAACCGTTATTCGTGTTTTAAATAAATTGTAGTAACCCTTACAAAAACGCTTACTTATAACGGGGATAACTGAAAATATATTGCGATCATGGCTATTACTAAAATGTTTTAGATCGAAGTGAATTATCAGATGTTAGAAGATTAATGGGATATGAGATGTTGGAAGGAGTGCTGGATCTAAAAATTTATAGAACAATTATAATGCGCAGAATTAGAAATTTAAAGCAAGAGTTAGGATATTTTAAATTTTTTTCTCAGTGCAACGGATTTACCTCATTTTTAGTTTTGAGTATCCAAACATGACTAACGTGCTTCTAAACATAAAATAAACCGACCAAACAGCACAGTGGTTAAAGGTTTGGTATTTGGATCGGGAGGTACCGGGTTCGAGTCCCGATAGAGGCAGGCAACAACTCTAGATGGTTCTACATAAATCGGACCTACAGCCACAGTACATCCTCGATTTGGCAGGCAACTGCGTTTGGCAGGACTTGAAAAGTGACAAAGAGATGGGAGCGCCTCGGTCCCATAACAGATTCCTCTAAAAAAAAACATAAAATATCAAATTTTTCTTTATTTTGCTTAAATAAAATTTCATTGGGAAAAGAAACGATAATTTTAAGTTATCACATGAAAATATATATCTTAACCAAATTGGATAGTACCAAAATATACCCCTTATCCCGTCATGTATAGCAAAGGCATCCTTATCCAATTTTAAATCGATTATATCTTAGAATAAATTTATTTTAAATATATGGCACTAGCTTTTTAAATGTCATCTTATCGTAATCACAGGTTAAAAATCACTAGAGGTGCCATTTTGGTGTTTTCTTAAGGAAGAAAAATATTTTTAATTTTTCTCGAAATGACTTGTCATGAACAAGAACATGCTTTGCTTCTAATTGACCCATATGTGTACGTTGCTAGAATTTAAAGGGAAATCAAACATTCGTTATTTATCAGGTTGTTGATAGTAATATAAAGGTGGTCAGGTCAGTAAACGGAAATCCGCAAACGTGTGCTGGCAACTTTCATATTTCGGATAATGCCTATTAGTTTTGCAAATTCCATAGAATGACAAATAATTTTGTTTATAAAAAGCACATAAAATGTTGACAACGCCTGAATTTCAAGAGAATTCAGTTTTGATATACCATTAAATTTATTAAGTTAATTTAATATGATAACAGACCCCTAAGCGGGACATCATAAAAGCATATAATATATACGATATGTATATAACTAACACTCACCACACGTTTAGATATTCCATAAGCATCTTTAAAAAATATTTAGAATTATAAAATTGCGTGATCAGACATCTTTCTTTAGAATACTACTCGTATATCTATATCTATAAAAATTGTTCTGTTTAGTTCTAAAAATATGTAATAAAGCGTCTTTTGTGGTCGGAAAATAAGAATAAATATTTTGGTTTTTCCCTCCAACTTTTTTTTCATTTTGCTGTTTTGCGGTTTCCTACGTTTGGTTATTCTTTGAATCAAGCCACATCATCGTAATTTATAAATTCTTGAAAATCAACGTAATAAATTTTTTTATTATATAATTTATTTTAATTAAACTTTAGTTTAAAATCAACCTAGTTGTATAGTCGTGTTATTATTTTATATTTCAAAGTGATAAATTTAATATAATTTTCATTAATTTAAATAAATTAAGCTTGTTTATGAGAGCAAGAAACAAATACGTTTTTCGTTTAAAGGTATGGAGATTCTGTGTTTTTTTTTTAAATTACCTGTTTATATTGGGGGTCGAGTCATCTTGTAGTTATCTTCAGGTTAACCTTGAAGCTAACTTCTAGTGTTTATATTGGCAGAGTTATCTTTGGATCGAGTCAAAAATTTTAAAAAAATATTTAGATGAATGCAATTAATTTTAGGGAAAACTTAATAAATTAAAATCGGAAAAAATCACAAAAAATATACTTTCATATTTAGATACCACTGCTCACACAAAAAAATTAAAATAAATAATTTTTTTTGTTTTTTTTATTTCAGTTTTATTTTTGTTGTTGTTTTTCGACTCGACCTAAGAAATTTTTTGGATTGAGTCGAGTTAACTCCAAGTTAACTTTTGGTGTTTATGTTGAAGGTTCAACCCAGGTTGAACCTGGGTTCAACCTCCAATATAAACAGTATAAATACTATACACTTGTTTGTCTGTTTCAACATTGCTTTAATTACTACATAAATGATTCGTTGTGATTATGTGTACTAACCTTTAAACTAACCATTGGTTTGGAACAATCAATATTTGTAAAAATTCAGTTCTTTATCTATTATATTTCATATTCTCCCTCCCGTTCTAATTAAAATTGTACCACACCAACTTTTGCTGGATGTAATTTCATTAACCAAATTGGATGCATCTAAATTAATTTTAAACAAAAATGTAATACCTCTGTTTTACAATAATAGTTACCCAAAAAGCAACTGCGTCGGTTTAACGTTTCTTCTAATTTGCTTAAACCAAATTAACTTTTGGGGTCAAAATTGTAATTCTCTTAGATATTTTCTTGTTTCAACCGTTTCCAGCCAATAAAGTTTTAAAACTTGATGGTTTTCAAAAATATATATTTATAATTTAATAGCTTTTAATGTATTATGAAAAAACTTTTTATACAACGTTGAAAATAATTTTACTGCAAGAAGACATAAACGTTTTAAATAAATGCTGCATAAACAATTTATAAACTAGTTGCAAATAACTTCAAATTAATGCTTTGGAAAAATAACAAAATTATAAATTTTATTAATGTTTTTCGGATAGCCATTCACTCACTTTCCAAAAGTTTTTACTGTTCGCTTAAATAAACTTTCATCCAATTTTCCGAGTTAGACAACTACGACAGGCATAATAATGACAAAAAAATGAATGCATTCATTATAACGGGAACGGAAGCGATTCTCATATAAAGGAAATAATATTATTTACGGCAATAAGTTGTTATTTCTGATGCGTTTCCTTCTTTTAAACTCTAATTGAATTAAATAATTATATAAATAAATCATTTGATATAGGTAATTAATTAGAGTACCAAATATGTTAAATACTGGTAATAATTATCCCTCGATAGAGCAACCGTCCTACGCATTTTGTTTTGACCAAAAATTTTCCATAACAATAATAACTATTCACTTTGAAAATATGTATTAAAAATAAAAATAGTAAACGAGATACGTTAGTGGAAGTTTTCATTGGAATTAAAAAAAAATAAAAAATAAAATATAAAAATAAAGTATTAAAAACAGGTCGGCGATTGATGGTCCGAGGAGAAATGCGTGTTTTACCTTTCGTCGTAATAAATAAATAAAAAGTAAATTAATTTTTTTTTGTGTAATTGACAGGGTGTTTGACAGGTGGACCGAAAAATTTATTAGCATATTGGCTTCACCCCCAAAAGGGGAGGTTGAGTTTTCATCCCATGGAACTGATGCCTTAAGTGTCTCGGTAGGGTTAGGTTTCAGTGGTTGACACTTAGGCCAATTTGGGCCATTGTGACACCAAAAATAATGGATTAAATAGATACGGAATTTTAATATGAAAAAAATACCCATGTAGAAAATAATTTATTTTTTCCAGCGTTTTTTTTTTGCAATTTTTGGCGAAAGAGAAGGTGTTATAATTCTACATCTTTCTAACACTAGCATTTAATAAAATAAAATAAAAACTAGCCGATCATATATTTAAAAATCATGCGAAGATCAAAACATGAATGAAATAAACAATATTCGGACTCGGGGGAGTCAGACGATATTTATTTATTTACAAATTTACAATCATACGAAATTACGAAAAGTCTCATGCAATTTTTCAGATATATTGGCTGATGGCACACGTAAAAATAATACCGGATTTTTCCTCGTTTCTTTCCCCGTTTACCTATGGTACAAGTTTTAATTGCGACTTAAACAAACTTTCTGTGCAATCACACAACTCAAATATAAATTAAATAAAAATATTTCAAGGACATTTTTGATTCATTTCAGAGAGAGCAGAACAAAACAAAATAAAACAAACATACACATATACATTATCTATTACTAGTTTGCCTCGAAAAAAGTACCAAAATACAAAAAGCCCTGTGTGGAATGGCAGTATGGGATAAAAAAACAACGTGCGCTTATTGTATGTACTGTTATTTTTTGAAGGCTATATAAGTATGGCTAAACAAGATCAGTTGGAACTTTTGCTGGACTATTTTTGTTTTCGAAAATCAGTCAAAGCAAAAACATTTGATCATTTTTGCTTTCCTGAACTACATAAACCCAAAAATTAAATTATAAACAGTTTTTCTTTAGAATTTAATAGGAATTATAGATGGAAGATTTGCAAGAATCGCAACAATCAGTTTCGAACTTAAAGAGATTATTGATTTGAAAAATTCAGTCATCTCATCAGGCCGCGGCGACTAACGTTGATATTTTACATAGGAATATTGTCTATATATAGAACAATACCATGTATATGTAGCGAATTACTACCTAGTATTACTACTAGCGAATTACTACCTAGTCTACGGAATTCGATTTTCATATCCTCCATCTATACTTCATTTTTAGATTAGTTTTGTTTTAGTAAACCAGAAAAAAAAAATTATACACAATTTTTTTCTTTTGAAAAAAAATTCAAAAACCAAATTTATATAAAACAATACGAAATGATTACAACAATTTTTATTTAACATATTGAGGAACACTTTCTAAATCTGTGTGCTGTTCAGGAACACAAATTTGAATGCTATAGTAGCAATAGAATACTTACAGCAAGCACTCGATAGAATCAGCCAATGGACCAGGGATTGGAAAATAAAGCTTAACGAGCTGAAATCAGTACATGTAACATACACGTTGCGACGCAAAAATAGCAATATCCATACATTTCTCAATGCTGTACAAATTCCCCAAGCTGAATCTGCTAAATATCTCGGATTGCATCTCGATTCAAGATTGAACTGGAAGTATCATGTAAGACAAAAAGCAGAGAAAATGAAAATAAAACAACGTGAGATGTACTGGCTAATAGGAAGACATTCTAAGCTAGCCTGTACTGTAAACGCCTGATCTACGAATCGATAATTAAACCAATTTGGACGTATGGTATCCAACTCTGGGGCTGTACTAAACAATCAAATCGTTTAATTATTCAACGTTGCTAAAACAAATTTCTACGAGTAATAACGAATGCTTACCGCTACGTAACCAACTAGGAATTACACATCGACCCAAACGATAAATGGATTAAGTGATTCAGGAATTTGCCATCAAACATAAAAGAAGATTACTGCAACATACCAACAGTGCAGCAATACAACTTCTTGACATAACACAAGAACTGAGACGCCTTAAAAGAATTAAACAGTATGAGCTCGTCATCTAATAAATAAAGATTCATTATTGGGAGCAGAATATTGATTGCTTGTAAACCCACACTCGCTCCACTTATTAGCTTCAAATAAGTGCGTTATCATCATTAGTAATAAATTATCATGTGATAAGATTGTACTATTTAAATAATAATAAAAAAAAAAAAAAAAATAGTAGTCGTTTGCGCGAACGCGTTAAAAAAATAACAGTACAATAAGCGCACGTTGTTTTTTTTATCCCACATACACACAAAAGTATAGGGTTTTCCAATAGGAATGATATGATTTTTAAGTAACGTTTCAGCCATTTGTAATATGTCATGATCTGTTATTTTTTGTTTCATTGTATTCAGTCATGTTTACAATTTTATCATGGTGAGATATACGCAAAAACAACGTTTACAAACTATTCAGTTTTATTATCAAAAGGATCGTTCTCCAATTGCAACTTTTCGTGCGTTTTTGCCATTTTATAGTCGTAATAATCGTTCAAGTGTGCTCGCTATTCGTTGAATTTTTGAAAATTTTGAGCGTACATTTTCTTTACATAATGTTCAAGTGCCAATAAGACAAAGAAACGCCTGTCGGATTTTGAGAAAGGATTTGAGTTTGCATCCGTATAAAATTGTTCTCACTCAAGAACTGAAGCCATTGGACCACCGTAAACGTCGTGAATTTGCTGATTTTGCCTTGGAACAACATGAAAACGATAACGTTTTTTTTAAGAAAATCATCTTCTCCGATGAGGCTCACTTTCATTTGAGTGGTGCGGTAAATAAATAAAACTGTCGATTCTGTTGCGAAGAAACTCCATAAATTATTCATGAAAAACCATTACATTCACCTAAATTGACAGTTTGGTGTGGTTTTTGATCTGGTGGAATCAGCGGTCCGTATTTTTTTCGAAATGAAGCTGGTAACACCATTACTTTCAATGGAGATCGGTATAAATCGCTGATAACCAACTGTTTATGGCCGAAATTGGAAGAAGTTGATCTTGACAACATTTGGTTCCAACAAGACGGGGCTACGTGCCACACAGCAAGTGCAACAATTGAATTATTGCAAGAAAAGTTTGGAGATTCGATTATTTCAGGAAATTGTGATATTGAATGGTCTCCAAGAAGTTGTGATTTAACACCATTATAGACTATTTCTTGTGGGGTTATTTGAAGTCATTGGTCTTTAGCAATAAACCAAACTCTCTTCAAGCTTTACAAGTCAATATTGAATGTGCTATTCATGACATACGGCTTGATTTAGTGCGGAAAAAGTGCTCGAAAATTGATTTCATCGAATTCGTTCCTGCAGAAGAAGTCGTGGAGGCCATTTGAATGACGCTTTATTCAGAACTTAATTGTATCGATTGTACTTCACATTAAATAAAAAACATTTTCATTTTCTTAACAATAAGTGTGTTTTTTTAAAGAAATCATATCACTCTTATTGGAAAACCCTTTACATTAACCGGATGTCGAGAAAAGTGCATAGTTTGGAATACTATAATTTACTCAACTGTATATATATATATATATATATATATATATATATATATATATATATATATATATATATATATATATATATATATATATATATATATATATATATATATATATATATATATATATATATATATATATATATATATATATATATATATATATATATATATATATATATATATATATATGTTTTTGGATACGATAGAGGTGCTATTTGTGATTCCACATTTTTTAACGATAAACACATATCTTGATACAACGCATTTATTCAACGATTGATCGAAAGTAAACTACAATGATGAATTTCCTGTTAAATTATTATATTGTCATGGAGTTATTCGATATAAAGAAAACGTGAACAACTAAAGACTCATTCCGTACTTGGTTAAATTTTCAATATCCCACCATTGATTTTACGTTCGAAAAAGAAGAAAATAAATGTATTAATTAACCACCAATAACCAACAATAACCAGGATTAATTCTCCATTAGACTTCAAAATTTATCGTACACCCACGTATACAGACCTTGTTATCCCTAGTTACTCAAACCATCCCCATAATATTAAAATGTCAGCTTTCCACTCACCCATAGATAGACTAATAACATTGTGCTTGAATTGCAAACTTTTTTTTTGTGACCAGCTGGGCACCCAGAGCGTAAACCTAATTCGAGTATGCTGAATTCAATGGTGCTAGTCCCATTTCAAAGCTAATTCCCCAGCTAATTTGTCAAAATATACACTCATATTCACGTTGATAGCTCCTGAACCATTAAGATTTTCGTTATGCTTTCTTCGGCAAAGTTGTTGCGCAAGCCAAGGTAAACAACTTTGCTGAACACATCAAGACCGAAAAACGACATCTACATTCACATTTTTGTGTTATTTTTTTTTTTTGCTTTTCGTTTCGACGAAAAACACGTTTTTTATCATATTTTGTCCATTTATTGAAATTAAATCGATCGATTAAGCATTGCATCGACAAATATTAATACAATAGAAACTATTTAAAAGAAAATTAAATCGATTAAGTTGATGTTATGGTGATTTTTCTTAATTTTTTCTCTTCCTAAAAAATTAACATTTTTCTTAAGTTTTTTAATTTTAATTTTATTTTTAAATGTTGTTGATTTGAAAAAAATGTCGTAAAATGATGATGACGGTTTATTGCTCCATATATCCGAACATTTGGAGCGAAAATGTTCACTTATTTTAAATCCTTTGACGATTTTGCGAGATTTCAATGTGATTGCATGGCGCAGAGACATTTGATGGTTGATATATTGTTGCAAATGTTTCTCCAGTTTCACCTGATTCAAATGTTGTTGGTAAATATTCCTCAGTAGGGTTTGATCTTTCCGGAAGAGGAATTTCATGTGAAGGCGGCAGCGGTATTTGAGCATTTGTTGTTGCAGTGTATGTCAATGAACCAATCTTGTTTCTGTTTGTACCGAGAATATAATTCATGCACCCATAACATTGAACTGCATCATGTCCTTGTGGATCGATCTATATCATCGGGACACCAAATGGCATTGCGGCTCCAGTGTTTTGCCATCTATGCAGATGGAAAATGCATGTTACAAACGAAAGACGGCGTCCAATTTACTCCACTAATAACTATTTGTGAAAAGTATAGTCGATATAAATCAGCGGTTACATCACTTATTTTGGGGCGATTGCGCATAATTGTAAATTTTCCATACACATAACAAAAGCTAAACAAGTGCCACACCTATCCATATTATTTATTTCACCAGATTTCACAAGACGATTTTCACTTTTTTTTGTATTCTTGTGGCACTTTATATATTTAGATGAAGAACTTTTCGTTTTAATTTTATATTACAGTTTTTAGTTCTAACTTATTGTGCCTATTTTTTAACTTTTTTGGAAATGTCGATTTCGGGAATAATCTCGTCTTCGGATTATTTTTTACTACTGTTACATACTTTATTTTGAGCCTCTTTATATATTGGCGCTGCTGTTTGATCCTTTGTTTTAAAGTAAAGGATAATAGTTCGTAAATTTTATTGGGTTTTTGTGTTGATTTTGTCGCCAATTGAATTGTTGGTGTTTTTGTTTTTGAATATTTTCAGGGTGTGAATTTTGGCCGTAATTTCATGAGTCAAATTCATGAGAAATTTGTATATACGTACAGTATACAAATGTCCCATGACTTATGAGTTAAATTGTACCCAAAATTTATAGTCTTGGCTTTGGTCTTCTAAGCTGTCTAATTTCAGTCCTTTTTTGATTCTGTGGAAAATGGTTACATTTTTATTGAATTTAGTGTATCTATCTACTTTTTTAAATTTGGTTATGTCATTGATGTGTTCTTTGTATCTTATCTGAAATGAGCGTCCTGTTTGGCCTAAGTATGCCGACTCCAGTTGTATTTAGCCTTACCTGTGTACCCATGTTTCTCTAGATGGTAAGGTAGGAGCCGGAGTCTTCTATGAGACGCTTTTGCCAAAAATGACAAGACTCTGCCTTTTTGAGGAACATGCGAGAAGGCTGGGTCTACAAACGAATGCTTTTATAGAAGTTGCATGGACGCTTCCTCTTTGTCCAAGAGACTTTAGATAACTTCCTATGCTCGTGTCCGACACTATCATACAGAAGACATAGGCATTTGGGCGTGTACAGTATGGCCAGCCTTTCAGATCTCGCTGACTTTGGAGTGTGAGATATTTTTCGGTACGTACGTAGCTCCGAATGGTTTTGAACAAGGGTAAAGAGAAAATAGGTTCCTATATGGTATCACAACGGAGCACTCCAGGTCTATGTGTGCGGAAGCCGTTACTCCAACCTAGCCTTGGCCTAAGTAAAACACACATATATGGTGGATGTGGTTTTTCGGTCTTGATATGTTCAGCAAACTTTGCTGAAGAAAGCATAATGAAAATCTTAATGGTTCAGGATCTATCAACGTGAAAATGAGGGTATGTTTGACTCAGAACCAAAACATATCGAAAGCGATATCTCAAAAATGAGGACTATCTTTGAAATGGGACGCACCATTTAATTCAGCATACTCGAATTAGGTTTACCCCTGGGTGCCCAGCTTGTCACATTTTTCAACTAGCACTGTGTAATAAACATCCCTTTGACAAATTCAAATTATAACATAGAGATTAATATAATTCTACAAATCGCAACGAATAACGGATATGCAACTAACTAGAACTAAATTAAAGTTGTTAAATAAAAAGCTAAATCGTAAAACTCTAACGGGTATTTATCCGCCGGATAGTCGCCAAAGCGGGAAAATTGGCGTTGCTTAGAGTATATAGGAAAAACAAGCCTACGGATTAGCAACATCGTATCCGATGATAAATATAGAAATACGGATATTAATTGCGGTCGTATTAAGTTTATACGTGGGTGTCATGCTGGTCGGAATTAATTTTGTAATATAAAATATGCAAGATCATGAAAGAAAAATAAAATTTATTAACTATTTTTTAATTTGGTTTTATTTCGCATTTATTTTTATCATGTATGGAAAATTCCACGAGAAGCTAATAGGTGTTTTCCTTAATTTTGCGTAAAGATAGAGAAATAAAACGAAACACAAAATTGTAGGCACAAATAAATATACATTGTTTCGTTAGAATTATTCGTTTATTAGGTTTATTATTTCTGTCGTACATAGAACAGCAAACAGAAGGAAGGTGTTGCATACATTTATTGCTGTTTTCTTTTAGTTAAATTTTAATATAATATAAGATCAGTATAGTTCTTTGCTGTGGTAGCTGAGAGCAGACATAGCACTGGAACGGTAAAAAAGCGTTGGTGGCTGAGAGTAGACATACGACCGCAAAGGGTTAAGAATTAACACGTTCGCGGACACTTTCTAAATGTGTAAAACACAAATTTGATAACTTTCGTAATTGCAATGATATTTGGCGCGGAAAGGAATATATTGTTGAGAGTTGAGAAATATGTCGTCTTATTTCTTTAAAAACGAAAAATTTGTTTGACTGATTTGCGCGAAAATGTTAAAAAACGAAAAAGTTGTATGACTGCTATAACAGTTATGTCCGCGAACGTGTTTAGTAAGTATTTATCATTTTCGTGTGTTATCAAATGTAAAAATATCCCTTTTTCTAAGAGAGAAATTTTTGTTTGCTTTAATTTAAGTCGAACCCACACATTTGCGTGTGTAAAAAATGACAGGTTGTAATGTCTTCCGGATTTTAACGGATCTTAGTTAAATCGGAATTATTTTTGGAAAAAATATTATAATTTGATAACATATTAATTATTTTAAAGAATGCACAAATGTGTATGTTGGTTCAAAATACATACAAAAATAAATTTTTAACATGATCTTTCGCCTTCCCCACACAATTGTGTGGGCAGGCAGGAAAAGGTATATTAATATCTTCGTAATGATTTGAATATCGTATTATCCGAAAGCAACAGTACTAGTTATTGTTGTATTTATTACATATTATCTTTTTTGTCACTAGACGCTACTACCTATTTTTCCACAAAATAGAAGTTTTTTACTTTAAATGTCTGTTATTGTGAAATCGAATGATTTCTAATTTCTCAATTGAAATTGTGCATTTAGATCCAAATTAATTTTTGTTCTTTCTAACGGGTGATTTTTTTGTGGTTAGGATTTTCATGCATTAGTATTTGACAGATCACGCGGGATTTCAGACAAGGTGTCAAAGAGAAAGATGCTCAGTATGCTTTGACATTTCATAATGAATAGACTTACTAACGAGCAACGCTTGCAAATAATTGAATTATATTACAAAAATCAGTGTTCGGTTCGAAAAGTGTTTCGCGATTTACGTCCGATTTATGGTCTACATAATCGACCAAGTGAGCAAACAATTAATGCGATTGTGACCAAGTTTCGCACTCGGTTTACTTTATTGGACATTAAACCAACCACACGAATGCGTACAGTGCGTACAGAAGAGAATATTGCGTCTGTTTCTGAGAGTGTTGCTGAAGACCGTGAAATGTCGATTCGTCGCCGTTCGCAGCAATTGGGTTTGTGTTATTCGACGACATGGAAGATTTTACGCAAAGATCTTGGTGTAAAACCGTATAAAATACAGCTCCTGCAAGAACTGAAGCCGAACGATCTGCCACAACGTCGAATTTTCAGTGAATGGGCCCTAGAAAAGTTGGCAGAAAATCCGCTTTTTTATCGACAAATTTTGTTCAGCGATGAGGCTCATTTCTGGTTGAATGGCTACGTAAATAAGCAAAATTGCCGCATTTGGAGTGAAGAGCAACCAGAAGCCGTTCAAGAACTGCCCATGCATCCCGAAAAATGCACTGTTTGGTGTGGTTTGTACGCTGGTGGAATCATTGGACCGTATTTTTTCAAAGATGCTGTTGGACGCAACGTTACGGTGAATGGCGATCGCTATCGTTCGATGCTAACAAACTTTTTGTTGCCAAAAATGGAAGAACTGAACTTAGTTGACATGTGGTTTCAACAAGATGGCGCTACATGCCACACAGCTCGCGATTCTATGGCCATTTTGAGGGAAAACTTCGGAGAACAATTCATCTCAAGAAATGGCCCGGTAAGTTGGCCACCAAGATCATGCGATTTGACGCCTTTAGACTATTTTTTGTGGGGCTACGTCAAGTCTAAAGTCTACAGAAATAAGCCAGCAACTATTCCAGTTTTGGAAGACAACATTTCCGAAGAAATTCGGGCTATTCCGGCCGAAATGCTCGAAAAAGTTGCCCAAAATTGGACTTTCCGAATGGACCACCTAAGACGCAGCCGCGGTCAACATTTAAATGAAATTATCTTCAAAAAGTAAATGTCATGGACCAATCTAACGTTTCAAATAAAGAACCGATGAGATTTTGCAAATTTTATGTGTTTTTTTTAAAAAAAAGTTCTCAAGCTCTTAAAAAATCACCCGTTATATTTTCCAAAATTCGATTATGTTGAAACATACACTTAACATATATATCTCCAGTTTTTGCAGATTTTAGAGGAAGCTATATTCTTTACATTTTCCTCAATACCCTCAAATCGATGAGATTTACACGGTTCTTTTTTACACGATTTCGCTTTACCTCGGTTGAAAAAACAAAAAATAATATTACATTTTTTTACTTTTTATTTGGTATTTATAATTTTTTAACACGATTTATACGATATTTTCGGATTTAGATGGTTTTCTGCTGAACAAACCTACCGTGTAAATCGAAGGATGAGTGTAATTGTTTCAGGTGAAATGAATAGAGTTTATGTTAAATGTAACTGCGCTGAGCGCTCGATATAAAATTTAAGTATTTGTCATGATATTTAAAATTGTGATTTTTTAAGTTTTCATACATTCTTAGTCATGGTATATAAGACAATAATTACGTAGTGCAAATCGAGCAAGTTTTGACATCTAATCTCAAAAAATTTTGGAACTTCATTAACAGTAACTGCGAGTTCATACGACGGATAAAAATCTCGGATTTTTCTATCCCAGATTTTGTTTTCAATATTTTCAACTTTTTTATATGAAAAGAGGCGTGCCCGTTGTATAATTTACGTGATGTAATTGGTTAAAACGATGGGATAGTAAAATCCGAGATTTTTATCCGTCGTATGAACTCGCAGTAAGAGAAAGGTATCTGGTTTTCCGTCGAATATGTCTTACCAGACCTCCACCGCCAGTCAGCCATCTGATATTTGCAATTTATTTGCCAAATTATTTGCATCGGTCTACAAGCCGCTTCGGTCGACAAACACCGGGTCTCCTACTACTTCCACCTCCATTGTTGATCATTTCAAATTTACTGAACAGGAGGTTCTGGATCAACGGCTCCTTCTCGACGTTAGTAAGGGAGCGGGTCACGACGGTCTTCCACCGATCCCATTCAAACGTTGTGCTATAAGTCTGGCTCCTGAAGTTACCTTCTTGTTTAACGAAAGCCTTCGTCGTGGTTTTTTCCGGATCCCTGGAAAATATCATGTGTTCATCCAATTTTCAAGGCCGGTAATAGAAGCGAGGTTAGTAATTATCGTGGGATCGCCATCCTCTCTGTCTTACCCAAACTGTTTGAGTCCAGGGTTTACAGAGTATTGGACTTTTATACCAAGAGACTTATTTCTTCTTTTCAGACTTATTTCTTTTTTCTTCTTACCGTGTCTAACTTGTAGAGGACAAGTTAGTCAGTTGTGGTCATTTATTTGACAATCTAAATTCCAAGCAGCAGCTAGACGTTGTCTATACCGACTTCGCAAAGGCTTTCGATGTGATTGATCACTCTATTCTTATTAGCAAGTTGCAGAGTCTCGATTGTCATTTCATTTCCATTGACTGGTTACGTCTCAGATCGCTGGCAATCCGTGTTGAATTCTGGATTCTTTCTCTCCATTTTTTCGGGCGCCATCCGGCGTGCCTCGGAGGAGTCATATCGGCCCATTGTTATTTTCATTATTTATTAACGACGTTGTTAAATGTTTTAAGTTTACCAACTGCCAACTCTTCGCGGACGTCATGAAGATTTTCGCCTGGGTCCCTAGAGTGTTAGACTGCAAATTATTACAAGATGACCGCTTTTGCAGTTCGTCAATTAAAAACGTACGTCCTTTAAACGTGAGTAAATGCAAAACTCTTCCTTCCGTATTGGCTCGCCTGTTTTTTTTTTCAATATCAACTGAAACCATTGATCGGGTGAGTTCATTTCGGATCTTGGCGTGATCTTTGCATCTGATGCTACATGTACCAGACATGTTAACGCCTTATTTCAAAGTCGTAAGTTATGCTTGGTTTGATTAAACGAAACTGCAAGGACTTTAGTGGCCCGTTAACTTTGACATCATTATACGTCTGCTTTGTACGATCTATTTTTGAATATGCATTTCCTATTTGGTCACCCTCCTACTACTATCATTCTGAGAGGATTGAGAGTATCTAGAAACGTTTACCATCCATGTGTGCTTTGGATTGCGTTCTTCCACCTTATCAGAATCGATGTAATCTTTTGAAACTGAAACGTCTAGATCATCGCCGTGATGTAACTTCCGCGCTGTTTGTGCGTGATATCATTAATTTCCGTGTCGATTGTATCGAGTTCCCGAACGTCGGATGCGTCAACGTGATGGAGCTTTATTAATCGACCGAGCGCTAACGAACTACGTTCTTTCTGGTCCATTTCCGAGGACATCGCGGGTTTTTAACAAGGTCTACGAAGCTTTTGATTATCACTTGTCGAGAGATTCTTTTAAGAAAGCTTTATATAATCTTTTGTAGTCGAGCTTATGTGCCGAGCTTATGTGTTTTTTACCAATTGTTTTGTTGTGCCGATTGTAATCACTGTAGACACCATTTATAAATAAATAAACCGTTTTACTATTGAAATGATTTATTGAAACCTGTTGAATGTAATGCACAGTTACATTTTAATATTTCATGTAGTCGAATACATACGTCGATTGCAAAACCTAACGAATTATAAAAAGGACTTAATAAAACATTGTTTCTCATCTCAATTTAACTGTGTTATATATTATATTTAAGCATTCTTGTATTTTCAACTTGATATATAAATATGGTTGATGAAGCATATGGAGATCACGGATTCTCAACCTTTTTAAGTCACGATCCCATAAATTTTTAAAATTGTAAAGCAACCCTTTTATAAAAAAAAATATTTTTATTTGTAAATATAACAACAATGATATTTAAATGAAATGGAGGGAGGACTATTTTTGCTTGTGTGAGCATAAATGTTCAAGCCGTAGTACACCATCAGATAGCGATACAAACAAATCGTTTTCTGAAATTTAGACTCGCAAATTCTTTTTATTTTGCACATATTTATTCATAAAATCATTACCCCTTCTTGCTGCTTTTACGTATGCGTTTATACAAATATTCAAAACAAAAAAATGTTAAGGCCTTGAAAATACCAAAAGCATGTTACTTAATCAACTGAAGAATTAATAATCAGTGTTTTAACTTAGGATTATAATGGGAAAACTCGAAATTAACCGTGGGAATTATATTATAGTTACCAATAAATCTAATCATCATTGCCTACACACGATATACATCTTCGTATCTAACCCTGTAACAAAATTTACGAGCGTTAACTTAGGTATAAATCAATCATGATGTATGCTCGAATTCTGTTTGTATATTTTATTATAAAATCTAATCAGAAGCTTGGTATCTTTGGGCACATGATACATCCAAATAACATAAACAAAAAACTGCCTGAGGATGTACGAACAGTGTATAAATAAATTTTCTATGTATGTTAGAAAAAAAGTGCGTTGTTTACAGTAAGCATACATATGAATCTGCAATTCTAAAAACATAATTTTACATTTAAAGAATGCTAGATTTACATTCCTAAAGATAAACTTATATATTATGAAATTCATGCTTTGTTGAAACTTGAAAACAGATACACAGATAATATAAACTTTTAAATAACACAAATCTTAAATCTACCCGTTATAATATTTTATCTACCATAATATGTAGAATAAAAATATAACACCCACACGCAATGATTATGTGTAATATGTATACGAAACATAAAAGCTATAAGCTCATTTTGTTGTGTGACATGGGAAACCGTAAAAAATGTCTCACCATAAATGGATTCTGTATTTTGATATATGAATGTATTTCCAGAAAAACCTTAGGATAAATATAGAATAACATCTACTGTGCTTCGGAGTTGAATACGTAATCGCCTACAAAACACAAAAATTTTCACTTTATGCCGTTTTGCTCATAAATTCCTTATTGTTTTCATCGCACATATACAAGTCGCCCATTTTAATTAGCGGATTCTGCTAAATCTCCAGATTCAGTGTTAAAGCATGATCTTCAGGATATCGCTCTCATTCTAGAGTATCCCTATAATAAAACGACAATAAAACGACAAAAATAATGACCATTCCCATCAGCAACATCAGAACGATGTAACTTTTTTTGTGATAAATATTTATTATTTACACATACTCGTACATACCCGAGTATGGTATAGTACAGTGGAGGAACAATGATTGCTTCATAAAACGAATTTTATGCTAGGGACAAATTTCAAAACAATAAAACTGAATACCGTTAATAATTTTTATCTGCGCTTGGCTTGGATTCGAAAATATAAACTCATGATATTTTCATTTCGTCTTTATCTCAAATGGTGCTCTAAATTTTTAATGGTTTCTTTTTTCTGGTAAAATTGGGTTGAACAAGAATAGCAATACACTACACAATCGTACAAATATTTCTTAGCAGATGACAGAGCTTGTTGTGGTATGTATAATAACAACATGATGTTATAGATTGCAATGAAGGATATTATTACTACAACGCTAAAAAATTACGACATTATGATTACACACGAACTTTTATTAGAATTTTATCGACATTAAAAATGTAGGATACATTGCACGTAACACGTAAAATAATTTAGATTTTTATTAATTTAAATTTTTTTTTATTTGAACTATTCTGCTTAAAATGTGAAATTCATTTTTTATTGTACGTAATGATCATGACCGTCCGCATGCAAAACAACTGTGTTTCCCAAAATATTATCCATATATTTTCACGGAAGTTCGGAAGTTTTATATTTAAAATTTTAAAAACATGATAAATTAAAAACATAAAACTTCTTTCATGTTAATTATAAAATAAAAGTAAATAAAGGGTGTTCCATTTGTAATTGTTTTTATATTAAGCAAACAAACACATAATGTATGTTTTGAATACAAATTTTTTTATTGAAAAACAAAGTTTGTTTTTTGCTATTTATGTAAGGAATACAACATCGTTGTCGAGTTTTCCATAGTCTCAATTTCCAAAGAAAATAAACGGCGTCAAATCATATGTTCTTGGTGGCCAGTTAACATGAGAATTTCTTGAAATTATACGATCATCAAACTTGATCACCAATAAGTCGAGTGTTTCATGATTTGTGTGACATTTGGCACCAACATGTGGTTTTGTATTTCATGTATACGAACTGAACGACGGTATTCATATGCTCTACGACCTGCAACTGATCCTGTTTCTTCAAAACGTTCAATAATTTTGCGAGTTCCCTGCTCTAAAGGACGTCCATGTTGACCAAAATCATCACTACGAAATATTTTTTTTAATAAGTTTGGATAACCAAAACGCGTTGTTTTCATTTGTCATGGCATAGTTTTCATTTGTCAAAAAATTTTCGGATTGCCAACGCACAAATTTTTTTATTTGAGCTTAAAAATACAATATGTGGAACACTCTTTATAAGTTTGATTTATTTTTTTTTAAATTTTATGATGTAAAAACAAAAGTTATATATTTTAAAATTAATATTAATTTTTGACTCGATATTTTCAAAAAAGATAAGAAAACAAAAAATTTAAATATGAAATAAAACTTTTATGCTGTTTTATGCTTGTAAATGAAACACAAATTTTGTATTTAAGTTTTTCTTATTTTTTATATAAATTTGAATAGTCTACAAAGTAAAGAAATATATTTAAGCATAAATGTTCTTACATAAACTCTCATTTTATAGAGGATGTAAGCAAATGGCAATAACTGCATGCACTAATCTTGGATTGCTGCTTTCATTATACAAACCGAGTTCGTCATAATTGGAGAAATGGCATAGTTTTTTCAGAATTTTTCAGAACCAAACCCTCATTTCATAATGGAACATACATTTTTCATACTCATTTTGGCAATTTTTCAAAACTATATTTAAAAAATATATTGGAATTACACTTTCATCATACAACCTAAGCATTATCTCAATCGGTTGACCAATGGCTTCAAATGGCCAGCATTTCAGAACGAAATTATGTACTCATATTTGAATCCAATGTTCATATCAAATACTCCAATCGATTTCAATGAGACGAGAAATTGTTTATAGTTTCATTAAAATTGATCCTTTTCTAGAACCAAATCCGGGACTAATATTGAAACCCCATTTTATGATACAATCCGACGTTCATATCAGTTGACAAAGCCTAGTTCCATTCTGAAATCATATTGGAATTCCTCTTTTGTATGTAAGTAACCGAATTGTTTCCCGATTTATGACATTGTTTAGTTTCGTATCAATTGTCTATTTTAGATAAGAACTTCATTCCCATACTAATGCAATACTTCCGCAGTACAATCCATTTACCATAATCCAATTTTCCAAAATTCCGTTTAGAAAGCCATTTAAACCCACCATACTCAATTTCATTATATGATCGGTTAATAAATGGCTTAACATTGTCTCATTTTGCCATATTATAAAACTTTCTCTGGTGGGGCGGGACGTCTCAGCTTCAAAAGTGTTACATTTACGAATAAGGAAATAGAAACTGACAGATTCAAAATTAAATTTTTTCACAAAATTTGTCCCCATTAGTTTTCTAAAAATTAAACCAAAAAAAACGGGGCCTTAAGTTGCTCGTATACTAAGTCTGCGTAGTGCGTATCACTGTCGGGTGAATCGCTTACTACGGTAAAAATCGGTTTTACATAGTACAGATTTTTGGGTCAGATTTTCTTAGACGCAGCAAATTATGATTAGTAAAGTAAATTTTACTAGGGGATACGCTTCATTAGCATCTCAGAAAATGAATGGCTCGGTCTTTTAAAAACTCATGCTGTATGCCGAAGGTAAAATTCAATTTTAGGTACATTTTAAATATATTCAATTATTTTTCAAAAACTCTATGGAAAACTGATCGAAAAACCTGTTCTAAAACCGCAGTAGTTATCGATTTACCTTAAGTTTGGTACACAGACACTCAGGCTATGTCTGTGTGCCAAACTTATGGTAAATGGTTTACTACGGTAGAAACCGGATTTAGGAAAGATTTTTCGAGCAGTTTGCCATAGAGTTTTTGAAAAAATAATTGAATTTACCGAAAAATTTACCTAAAATTGACTTTTAACTTAACTTTGGCACACAGCCTCAATCGTTAATTTGAAGTTTACCATTGGTTTCAGCTTATGTCATAAGTGGACATGTATTTCAGAAAAGTATAGTTTTATGCAAATTTTTATTATTGTGTAGAGGCGCAAGGCCAATTGTTGCGATCGATGAAAGCGAAGAGTTCCATTAGCAGTCGCGGCATCAGAGGTCTACGCATTTATATGAAGCTCCGGCTAAGGCTCAGGGACGTAGGCATGCTGTTTGTAGACATGATGCTAAAGAGACTCTCCCGAATAACCCATCGACCCCTGACGTCACCGCCAGAAACCAAGGCCAAGCCATAATGAAGTGGCATAACAGGGTGTTGGGAGGTCTCTCCAACAGACAAGCCTCTACGCACCCAGAGATACCTCTAGAAAATATCTGACATTACACTCTTCGACAGCTTGCAGGACTGCCGGAGTGCCACGGGAAGACCCTGTAGATTTTCCGGTCGTCCCCGAATGGACGACAGATGTGCTGAATATGCCGTTCGTTGCAGGGTTCCACGATGCCTACTCCGATGCCGGATACTGCTGTTTATATATATGAGTGAGCCGCGCAGGCTACCCGTCATTGTTGTGGTGTTTTGCAACAGATAAATAATAAGTAGCCGGGTGTCGGCGACCCGTAAAATGTTGTGGAGGAATGTGCACAGTCTTTATGAATGGCCGTAATCGTTGCGGTCTCCAACGCCTATAAATAATAAGTACCCGTGTATTGGCCCCCCATAAATAAGATGAGGGAGCTGCGTGTTGCTCACTTGTAAAATGTAATCACCCCGTAAAAAATAGGCCACTCACAAAACACAAGAAAATGTTCTCGTAATTATGCCTGTCTCTAGATCTAACTCACAATAAACAAGAAATAAATGTATAAATAAATATATTAACGTTAATTAAATAACCTTTTGACCTTTCAATCTGGTCAAATCAGCAAGACAAAAAAACTGACATATAAAATATGATAATACAAATTTCTTAAGTTTTTGTACACGGTTCGCGGAACCAATGTAAATCGAAGGATGGGTATAATAGGTATGGAAAATACGTCGTGGCCTTTTTTGGGTGACAATGAAACAAAGAATTTTCTTATTTCAAACGAACTTTATTAAACCAAATATGTGTCATTTTGATCGATGATCTTTTGCCATTTTTCTGGTAGAGCCATGGTCCCATCACTGTAGAACTTCTGTAGTTTAGTGGCGAAAAATCGAGGCAACTCATTTCCGCAGGCCTCTTTTAATGTAATTTAATGTAAAACCATTAAGATAGTTCTGCATGGACCGGAACAAATAGTAGTCCGATGGTGCAAGTTCAGGACTATATGGTGGCTGCATCAAAACTTCCCAGCCAATCTCTCTCAGTTTCTGCCGGATTACCAATGATGTGTGTGGTCTAGCGTTATCATGATGGAACACAACGCCGTTTTTGCTGATCAATTCTGACGTTTTAACTGAATTGCTTGCCTTAAACGCGTTAGATGCTGACAGTAAAGATTAGAATCAATCGTTTGGCCTGGTGGCAGAACCTCATAACGCACGATTCCTTTCCAATCCCACCAAACACACAGAATTACCTTTCTTGGTGTCAATCCTGGCTTTACGACCGTTTGGGAAGCTTCATCTCGTTTCGTCCATGATCTTTCTCGCACAACGGTGTCGTATCTTATCCACTTTTCATCACCAGTAATTATTCGCTTTAAAAATGGCTCGATTTCGTTCCGTTTCAGCAGCGTCTCGCAGATAGAAATCCGGTTCATTAAATGTTTAACTGTAAATTCATGTGGTGCCCAAACGTCAAGGTTTTTTTGTATCCAGCCATTTTCAAATGGTTTAAAATAGTTTTGTGATCAATTTTTAGTTCTTTACCAATTGCTTGGCTGCTTATATGCCGGTCTTCTTCAATTTTCTGTATGATTTCATCGACTTTTCCAGTAATTGATCCACTAGAGTGAGGTGCATCTTTGACATCCATATTTCCTGAACAAAAGCGCGCGAACCATTTCTTTGTTGCTGATTTTGATAGGGCACCTTTTCCATAAACAGCACAATTTTTTTCGCAAGCCTGAGCCGCGTTCTTACCTTTGTCGTAATAAAATTGTAAAATAAACCGAATTTTTCGTATGTCAAAGTGCAAGTTAAAAAGTCAACTTTCAAACACACATAAGAATTAGAATTGCCCGATACGATCAATGGTTACTGAGATATATGAATGTAAAGCCATCTACCGGGAAACAGAACTCGAACTATTACCCTGCCCTTTATTTTTTATATGTTTTTATAATTACAGTTTTTTTAGATTTTATTATTGTTAACACACGTGGCAAAACGAATTTTCAAGAAAGTCTGAGTTTGCTCAACTAAATAAAATAATAATAAAAATGGCGTACAACGTTAGACTTACAAATAAGCTGGAGAGTTCCGATGCGTATTCAGCAAAAATCACGTATAAGGTTGACGGTGAAGCCGCCACAATCACAAGTTGAGAAAGTTCGAATTAAACGCGAATCAATCAGTGAAATGAATCCGCCGATAATCTTAGTTTATTCTCGCCTTGTCTAAAAACGGCAGGTTGAAACATAATTAACAGAATTAGTAGACTTTCATTTATATTTGTACAGTTGTACTGCTTTTTAAATGACCATTCTAATCCATTTATCCATATTTTACGTATTCGTATCGAAGTAACTGCGTCTTATGCAGTTTCCTGTTTGTTATTTTCTTTCAGTTCGAAATAGAAAGGAATTTATTGTAAAGGTTGTTGTAACTTTACTATAAATAGAAATACTTGTTATATGTCCTTTTATACGAAAAGGGGGTAGCTATATACGTATAGCAATGCAAATAAAATAATAATTTTATGGTTCAATCGGTTAATAAAAGTCAATTAAATTTCAAAAACAAATATAGGTAGCTTTCTAGCTAACTGGATTAAATATACATGACCTTTTACGGTATTGTTCTGCAAATAATTCTTTTTCGGGGATATTTATTTATACAACAAACGAAAATTGAAAGAACGTTTTATTATTTTAACATAAAAAATATTATTAGAATTAGCCATAAAGAGGCGAACTCAATTAATTTCATTGAAGTTGAGTTTAATTCTCCACAGATATAAAAAAAAATGTTTGCATGCAATACAGTTGGAAAGATTATTAGAGCGACTGACTATTCATGATTTTCGGAGGTAAGCGATAACTCAATAACCAGAAGAGCAACACATCTGTTTGACTGCATAGTGATCAGTAAATACAAATTACAAAAAAAAATTAAAATTGCCAGTTGAATATTGTAATGTAAATTGAAAATTGATTATGGCCATATCCAAAGAAAATAATTCTTCTAGAGAAAATATGCTAGAATTTTTATTTATTTTGCACAAAAGAATCAAAAGAGTTTTTGGTACTGCAGGTAAACTAATAAATAAAACTATTTTTCATCGCCAATTTTGACGTATATGACTGTTTTTATTGGAAGGAATGTGGTTTTAGTATAGAGAGGCATAAAAACTACAATTAACTGGCAAAAGGGTAGAATCAATGTTTTAGGGATGTGTAATAGATCAAATCTATATGTTAGTACTTGGTTTTGATTCTTCCACATTTCTTAATACACTTGGGTGCAAAAAAAAATCGCACATTGCTCAATTTTCCACAAAAGTTCAAAAATATCAAACAAAATCCAACATTTCTTTAATTTTTTTAATGTAGATTCAAGGTCTATTTCAATACCTATCCAATGGTACCTTTTTTGGTACTTTTACCATGCCAACAAAGTGATTTTCTCTCAAACGCATATAGCAGGCGTTCGAATTAAATTCTAAAAATAATTCAACAAGATCAATACAATAACAGGCCATGAAATATCTTGCTCGGAATTGTGATCATTCGCATATCGACGATTAGCCTGAACGATCTTCTATTGATTACGTCTACAACCGGAGCAAAGAAATGGATACCACACCAGTGGTAGCCGCACAAGTGGTTGCACTAAATTATGCGGGGCAGCACCAAACTGAAGTGGCTCTACAACTAAATTTGAGCAGATTCTCCGTTCGTCGAGTGTGGCAGAGATATCAGGAAACTAGTGGCTCGTGCTACAGCACAGCGTGAAGACCGCTTTCTTGTAACAACTTCGTTGCGAAATCGCCATCTGAATGCGGCTCAACTGGGAAGGCGGCTCCAAGAAGACGACGTCGAGAAGTTAATCTGACTGCACACAGACCAGCAAACGGGCCGAAATTGACCGCAGCCCACAAACGAGCCCGTCGTGATTTCGCTCTAGAGCATTTGAATTGGACAGAATAAAATTGGAGAAGACGAGGAGAGCGATATGTACAATGTTTCATTGAAAAACGTGTCTCGTATGGCGGTGGATCGTGCATGTTCTGGGGGGCATATCATTAGAGAGTACTAGCTGTCAAGAGGAATGAATTCTCAACGGTACATTTAGAAAATACTCGAGGAATGCGTTGTACCTTTTGCCGTGCATTTTCAACATTTTCTGTTTATGCAGGGTAATGCGAGCCCGCATACGGCTGGTGTAGTATACCAGTACCTTCAAGAGGTGGATGAGCCTGTTATGGAGTGGCCAGCTCAAAGTCCGGACCTCAATTCCATCGAACATTTATGGAACGAGTTGAAAAGAAAGGTTCGAGCCAGAGATGTTGTTCCAACGAGTCTCCAGGAGCTGCAACAGACAATCGTAAAGGAATGGAAGGCGATACCTCAAGATTTTGTGAAAACTTTGGTGAAATCAGTGCAGCATCGAATGGAAGCTGTCATATTCGAGGAGGGAATACTTCTTATTAATAAAACTGTTTTTTTTTGTTTATTTCCATGTTTCAATTCGATTTTTACCCCCAATTTTCATGCTGAAAAATTCACAAAATCGTGTACCTCAGATGTTTACCCCCAAAAATCAGTTTGATGGCACGTATAAATACAAAAAAGGTACCACTGTATAGGTATTGAAATAGACTTTGAATCTGCATTAAAAAATAAACAAATATTGGATTTTTTTGATATTTTTGAACTTTTGTGGAAAATTGAGCAATGTGCAATTTTTTTGCACCCAAGTGTAGTTTTGAATTATGTGATTGCTTTTTTAACTATTTCCACTTTTATGATGTAATACCCGCCGCGAGAGTTATTAATCTAATGAGCAATGGAATGAAACTATTTATAAAATATTAATAATTTTATTAGATACCAAAAGAAATTTAGGCTTAAATATCATATTTTACCAACTGCAAATTGCATCTACCGCTGTGTATACACTACAATATCGAAATTGTGGAATAAAGTTAGTAAGGTATGTTTAGTTTTTTAAGTTTGGTTTTAGTTTACACATTCGTGTAATTTTTCTAAAATGATATCGTCTAAACGTACCTTTATTTCTACCTTTCATTATATCTAACGGTGTGAGATAAAAAGATCTATAGTGCTCGAGTATGGGTGTACTTCTAAATGCCTAAGTACATTCTAAGTTCCCCCAGTCGCACAAAATAGCTGTTTCTTGCACTTTTAGCAAATACTTTAGGTTGGCCAGAACATTTGGAGATTGCCAACAGACATGTTATCCTCTATAATGAACCTAGTGATTAAAGTGCAGATCCAGTGTGCGGTGTGGGTCTCCAAACTCGATCAAACAAGAGCTGTTGGGCCAAGAGGGGAGCATGCTTAGAGCACTTCTCTTGTGTTTTTTTTTTATTTATTTATTTTAAACACATATATCACTAATATCATATAATAATGATCATAAAAGTGTAAATGACTACTAGTGGATTTAATGTCCTTTAAAAGTTCGTCATTCACACTTATGTTACAAAATATATACAGCATATAGTGTCATAGTGTCTAAAATTACATTACACATAATAAACAATAAAATTCAAATACATTACAATATAATTAAATTTAATTAATTAATAATGAATGCTACTATACATCACAAATAATCTTTAACTGATGAATGATGACAGCAGATGCGATTTTATCATTCGTTTAGACATAAAAATATGTTCAGCGTTCTTAATATTTTCAGGTGATTTAATGTAAATATATGGCCCAATAAATGTTAATGATTTTCTGTCAAATTCCGTTTTAATTTGGCGGCACTTCAACTGACAAGAACCTCTGATAGAATAGCCATGACCTAAAAATTCAAATTGTACAGTTGAAAGAAATGATGGGTTGTGCAAACACTTAAACTTGTAGATCGACACATATACATATCATGAATTGCTTTAATTGGAAGAATGTCTATAGCAACAGTTCGATAGAGCACAGTAGGAAACAGGTGAGACAGTTTATACATTGCTTTACAGCACCTATTTTGTAAAATCTGCAATTTATTTAGTTTTTCTGCCAAAGGTAGAAGTGGCGTATGAGAATCAAGAATGCATAAATGAGAAATAAATGTTTATTAACACATGTACTGGATCAAAATCAGCCAATTTTCTAATCAAGCAAATAAAAGGGCAAACTTTAATACAAATATAGAATTAATATGGTTATCCCACGTCATATGCTGTCGAATGTTACACCAAGGTACTTGAATTTTTCCACTCGCTCTGTGGTGCAATTTGCTACTTGAAGTGGTGGTAAACCAATGTGTCGTAGGCGTAGGGACTGAAAAATTATATATTTCGTTTTGTTAAAATTTACTGATATTTTGTTCAGATGCAGAAAATCTAAAAGTAAAATAATATCATCCCTCATTTGTGACATTGCTACCTGACAATCCCTGGATTCATAGAAGTGGGCCGTATCGACAGCGAAGATTCTAATATCACCCGTGAGCGGTAAATTGGCCATATTATTTACGTACATCAAGAATAACAAAGGGCCAAGGACACTCCCTTGAGGAACACCACAGTTCACACCTGAAGTGGAGCTTTTTACACCATTTAAAATCACAAACTGCTTTCGATTACTAAGGTAGCTTTCTAAAAGTTTGTGTGATAGGCCATACGGAAGCCATAAATTTGTAATTTCTGAAGAAGTAAACTGTGATCTACATACAATGAAAAGCTTTACGAAGATCAAGAAATAAGCCAGATATATAGTTTTGCCTGTCAAAATTACGATAGATCAAATCAGTAATGTCTGTTAGGGCCAAATCTGTACCAGAACCTTGTCGAAACCCATACTGGCGAGAATAGAAAAAAATACATTTATTTAGAAAATCGATCATCCGGTTAGCAATAATTTTTTCTAAAATTTTGTCAAATACCGACAAAACTGAAATGGACGATAATTATTAACCATTTTGAGATTTCCAGATTCAGGCGTCAAAAATAGATCAGCTAGTAGTTGTGAAAAAATTGGCGAATAATTCTTCAGAACCACATTACGAATGTTATCGTAACCACCACTCTTTGTATTACTGAGAGTTGAAATTAAATTCGATATTTCGCTGCAGGAAGTGGGCGAAAAGAAACATGAATTAATACTAGGCACCATAGTGTGAAATTTATTTAAATCATATGAGTCTGGGCTAGAACTACTTGCTAGTACAGAAGAATCAACAAAACTGCGATTAAATATATTAACAATAGCAATAAGATCATGATACTCAACATCATTACAAATAACGGAGTGGATCATATTATTAGAGTTATTTTCCATGAAATGATTTAACTGTTTCCAGATTTCTTTTTGGCTCAAATTATTAAATAAATTGTTAAAATAACGCTTCTTTGCAAAATATTATCCGTTTTTGATCTTCCTTTCATGTTTCAGTGCTAAATTAGTACTGTTCCTTTTGAAACGTTTCAATTTGCGGTTTTTAAGTTTAATTAAATCCCAGAGATCAAGAGTCATCCAAGGACAATTTTTAATTTTAATATGTACTTCCTTCAATTCGGAAAACTGTAGAACAAGTTTATTATACACATCAAAAATCCGTTCAAGAGTAGACTCAGGATTTCTGACGTCAAATACGGTAATCATTAAAAAATATTCAAAGGACTGATTAACCTTTTTGTAATTAACGTGTCTTCTCGTTAGTGTTCGAGTAAAATATTTAAGCTGGAAGCGAAATTATGAGAGTACAAAACTAGTGATCATAGTTTTCGGCTTCAATGGTAAAATTCCGAACTTGCTCAATATAATGAAAACTACTATCAGAGTGGTCTAAAATATTATGACTCACAGGTCTGGTAAAGAAAGTATTTGTTACAATCATTCCATGAGAGAGCAAAGTTGCGTTATATTCTGAGATTAAGTTAAGATTTTTATTAACAGGTACGTTAATGTCACCAACTAAAATAAAATCGTGAGTAGATTTATAGTTTCGGAGAAGTTGTTCTAGAAAATCAAGAAACGATGCAGGGTCAGAATTCGGAGGCCTATATATTCCGCATATCTTCGTTAGATTAAACTGCAAAAGTTGAATGCATATATATTGGAATGTTAAAGAATCGTCATCTATACTTTTCATGGTGTATGGAACGTCATTCCTAATGAACTTAGCAATACCACCACCCGTTCTATCATCCCTACAAGAGAAAATACTTACGTAATCTTTAATGTTATAACAAAATTTATTAGAACTTTGAACAGATGTTTCCGAAACAACTACAATATGTATGTAAGTTTTAAGACTCTCTATAAAAAGTAATAACTTATCGAACTTAGCTAGATCGTTCATACCCCAAATATTAACACTTTCTAAGTAAAGGTTATGGCACTTAGATTTTAATGATTTAACGCTCATAACCACAATAATAAACATTTAAACTTCCAATCCATAAGACAAGCAAAAGTAAGAGATATAAACAAGAAAGTAATGATAAAAAAACATAGAACCATTATCCGAATATTAATACTAATAAAACCATAACACAAATAATTATTAATAGCCAAAAATGCATCTTAAAAGCATAATGTAATAATATAATGATAGCTACTGTACAATAACTTACTGCACAGAAAAAATTGACATTATATATCAAAATTCGGTGGATAATACCCATAAAATAATGTAGTGTGTTATGTACTTTAATGCTGAATTCTTATTAAGCATTTACAGCTAAAAAATAATGAAAATGAATAAAAAATAAACAAAAACTGTATAATATGATTAAAATTGATTACAACCAGGGATAAAAATAAGTAATAAAAATTAAATAAGCGTTTACAGCTAGACCCGTACGAGAATGAATTTAAAAAAAAAACAAAATAATATTTAAATACTGCTGAATTGAATATAAAATGTCAACATTTTCGTAAACAAATACGTAATTACAATTCAAGAGCGAATTGTCAAAAATATTTTAAAACAAACTTTTAAAAATAAAAATTGAAATAAAAGTGTTAAAATTAATGGTTTTTAATTTTACAAAAATAAAACTAAAACTAATAATTTACAAAAATAAAACTAAATATAAAAATCAATAAAAAATCAATAGTTACTATGCTTGTGGTGAAGTTAGATGATATCCTATGGTATGATTGTTGGAGTATCTGCTGCTGCAACGGATGAGTCGTTGGCTTTAAGTAGACGGTTGATATCGTTGAAAGAATAAATATGGTGCACTTTCGAGTCCGGTGATTTGCGTAAGTAAATTTTATTGTCCTTTCACCATAAAAACTGATACTTAAAGTTAACTTTAATCTCTTTGCTGCGTTGTACAAGCGAGACTGAAACCTTGTGAGATGATGAAGTATCCAGGTTTTGTGATTATAAGGCACCATTGAAAACTCACCAAGTTGATGTAAGTAAACATACTTTCTCTTTCGAAATGTGTTTAATATTGTATTTTTTGATCGGCGTTACTTAATTTAACAATGTATGAATGTTTCAGTTGTGATGCCGATTCATTGTGATGAGCCATTGGTTTCACAAAAATTATATCGTCACTGGAGATTTGAATATCGGCTGCACCAACAACCTTAACAATTAAATTTTGGATATCATCAGTCTTGGTTGGAATTCCGCAAACTACAATGTTGGAATTACTTAATTCTTGTGAACCAATGTCCAGCTGTGCCTCAACTATATTAAGTTTATTTTCATGAACATCCACTTTATTTTCCAGAATAGAGATTCTTCGGGTACAACTGCCGGAATCCTCGGTTAATTTCTCAATTGAGATTTTCATGTCATCCAGTACTTTGCAGCAGAAACTTACTGATGCTTCAAGTTCGACTAACTGGGTTTTCATCGCTTGAAGGATAATAACCACATCGCTTAAAGCTGGGGTATCATCTAAGATGGAACTGTTCGATTTATTGCAACAATCAGGAGACAGCCATGAAGTAGAACCACTATTAAGCTATCTAAGCACCTCGTCAGATATGCCGGCACATTTAACATGGAATAAACTCGCGCAAACACCACATTTAACACCAGGAAACCGTGATTTGGATATTCCCTTGAGACACTTCTCACAATTGCAACTCATTTTGAATTCGCGCCAAGAAATACGTCAACAACACAACCCAAAATAAACATAAATTTGCGATTAATTATTAAATTTGTTAATAATTATTGTTATTATAGTTAAACGATTACAATTAGAATAAATAAAACTAATTAAACTAATCACTCAAACTTATGTTTTCTTTTTATATATGAATTTCATTTTAATTTACTTATTTTGCTATATTATTACACTGAACGATGTTGATAGTCAGAACGACGAATTGCGAATGATGTGTTCCTTAGTACTAGAATATTTACCGTAGACTTCGATAGCAAAGTTATCCTCATATGCAACCATCAACAAACCGTGCCCTTCCAGGCTCATTAACAGATTAACGACTAATTTCCAAAGAAGGAGGATTGCATCCCAACTTGCGGTATACTCACAAATTTTTTAAAGCAGAATCCTCCCAGACCAAACATCATGATTCTGCTTTTTAGGGACGGACCTATCCAAATTCCACACGTCCATGCCCAGAAGTGTGAATGTGCGAATGATTTATCTCTGGTCTGACATTGTTAAATGCTCCTATATATCCAAAAAGGTAGTGATGAAGAAATCTTTATACTGAAACAAATAATCAGATGAGCAGTACCCCAGATTTCTGAATGAAATACGTGTGTTGAGAGTTATACAATTTATTTGACGTGATGGAATATCTGATGTGAATTTCTATTTGTGTTTTCAAACATTTTAGAAAGAAAGAGGAAAAGATTATACGATTAAGGTCTTTGGGATTGCAATGACCAGCCTAAGGTATAAATAAAAGCTATATCCATATCTTAGGAATATGACAAAGTTTCAGCCTGGTATTGAATATAGCTTCTAGACATGGTAGCACTAAGTCAGGCCGCTTTTTAAACGGCCAAACCCTGTTTTTTGGCCACGGGATTTTCATCCTGTTTATTATTTGTACCTCCGAATTCCAATTTATTTCATCACAGTATGGCTTTCAAGTGTTGGTTTTAGCATTTTTGAGTCGTATTTGTAAGTTTGATGATTTCGTTTTAGAAGTTCAATCTTTAGCAGATAGCATGTCTGTTTCTATCAATCTATCAATCTTTAGAAAATAGCTGTTCTGCATATACAGGGTGTCCCCGATTGATTCCTTGGTCCATTCCATGAAAAAAATCGTATGGTAGGAGGGGGGGGGGTCAATTTTTAATATCCTTTGAAATACAGGGTGTTCAAAAAATTTGGTTCGGGAAAAAAGTACAAGCGAATATTAAACTGTAACTTACAAAATATTTATCGGACGGCAACCAACAAAGCCTCATTTGACGGACAATTGAATAGGCTATATTTAAAATCTTATTGGCTATCTTGCATCTGAATCCATTTAAGAGCTATGACGTTTTAAAGTTCAAAAAAAAAATGATTTTTTTTTTATAAAACTGAGTTTTTCTCAAAAAAATCTCCTAATAATTTTTTTTTGTTACGTAATTTTAATCCGCTATGATCTCTTCTACAATCCCCCAATCCGTTATTTGTACCCACGTGCTATAGTTTTTTACTTATGAGATGATGAATAAAAACACTACACACAAATTGTTGTTGGTTGCCGTCCGATAAATATTTTGTAAGTTACAGTATAATATTCGCTAGTACTTTTTTCCCGGACCAAATTTTTTAAACCCCCTGTATCTCAAAGAATATCAAAAATTGACCCCCCCCCTACCATACGATTTTTTTCATGAAATGAACCAAGGAATCACTCCTTAACACCCGAATCCCAATCGGGGACACCCTGTATTTTAAGCAAAGCAGCAACGATTTATCACGTTCATCACTTTTATATACTGTTGGTGTGGCTGTCCTGAACCCATAACTGATATTGCGGCCTCTACAAGTGCAATCAGTGACTCTTGTAGCCTACCTGTAGATAGCCTGTGGCTCTTCCTATTTTATAATCTTCCTATTGGAAGTTCATAGGTCTGAATTACTCATAAAATAAATTTAAAATTTATTTCAAATTTAAATTTTAATTTATTAAATCACTTTTGATTTAGAAGATTTGGAAAATAAACAAAATATCCGTGTGCACCTATGAAAACTGCATGCATATTGAAACTCCTCGTGTCTTTTCTCATCATATCTAACGGCTCGTCCTGTGGTTGTCGTCTGTTACATGACTGTCGTCATGATTAAAATAAAAATAATAAAGAAAATTGTAGGAGGTAGAGGATTAGGATTAAAGGACTAAAAATATTCCATCGCAACATTATTCTTACCTAAATTAAAATTAGCCCACTACCAGCTACAAAAATTAAAATACAATAGTTTATTGTATCGTTTACGAAAGAACAAAGCACAATGTTAAATTAAAGCAATTAAGCTCTACGAGACCAACCACCCCAGAAAAATGTTAAATAGGCACTAACAATCAGACAATAACTTCTATATAGTTTATGTTGATATACAAAGCATAAATAAATTGTGTTTCTGTTAATAATTTATAAAATGAAATAAAAAGGATTCCCTCATGTCTTTATAATTTTGTATTCATTTAAATTTAAAACTTGTTATTTTAGTTAGATAAACTTTTAGTTTGATTTTACAACAAAAACGTAAATTAATTGTTTTGTTTACCATTTATTTGATAGGCAGCCTGCTTAACTTAATTAAAATTTCCAAAAATTAAACTCAAATGAATAATTAATTTAGTATGCTTCCACTTTCTATTTAAATAAGGAAACTTTTGATAAAGTGTTTAATGCTATGTGTGGCAACGTGTTAAACTAACTAGACTAAACCCTGGATGGTAGGGCCGATCTAACATCAGGTTATATAACTAATTTTCAATGTAGAGATACCATCTAGAACACGACATATAACTACTATCTAGAGATACCGTTTTGACATTACTCGAAGTTATGTTAAAAAATTAATTTTACTTTCTGTCTGTAGCTTCTCTACAATCCAAACGAATTGACTGATTGGAATAAAATTTCATACTAAGGCGTTTCTCATAAATTGGGAGGTCCCAGTGATTTTTGACTGAAATCGCTCCACAGGAAGTGGAAGCATTCATAGGAGCCTTTTCGTTGGTTGTAAATATTTTGAAAAGTATATCATTTACAAAAAAAACGATTAAAAACTAAAAAATCATAAATAAATATCGCAATAGTATAAATTCCACCAGTTTACAAAAATTTAAGCGAAAATGACAATTTTTGATAAAAAAACGTTTTTTTTTAACAAAAATTCGGGCGGGATGAAAGTTCTTACTTAAGGTTTTCCATAAATTTGAGGATCACTTTGATTTTTGGCCAACATCGGTCTGCCGGAAGTGATAGCTTTCCTTTTTTGCAAATATTTAGAAAATTTAAAGCATTTACAAAAAAAAAAGGATTAAAAACAAAAATATTATAAATTAAGTTTCAAACAAGATTTATTCAGAATCCCTATAGTCTGTAGCGGCGCCCGCGGCTGTCGTCGTTACCAATACTGAAAGTCACTTAAATTTCCCTGTATTTTTATTTTTGGACTTAATTGTTGTAAAATAAAAAAAAAAAAAAAATTCTATAGATTGGGCAATCCCAAACATAAATGCAATAAATAGCCGACCGAGGATGAACTCGGTCTCTTGTTATTTTAGTTTCGACTCAACGAAACATTTAAATCGAGTACAGTTTTTTTTTTGTAAATCAGTGGAATTGGACTACGATTATTCGATAAAATAAAAAAATAAAAAATTATAGTTAAAGAATCCCTGTATATCAAGATAAAACGTGTGGGGATCACGTATTTGTAAATTATTAATCGTATTATTTCAAACTCTTGTGAATTAAACATGACGATAAAAGTGATACAAAAAAAAAACTTATCGATCATCCATTTTCGATACATTAAAAGGTCATACAACGACGAATGTTATGTAGTGTTATTTTAAAAAAGAAATGACTAAAGGTCGATTTATATTATCGGCGCGGCTCAGCTCAGTTATGCATCGTCTCATGCATCAACGATTTATATTATCAGCTCGGTTCAGCTCATATATTGGGTTCGTATTTATTCCGGTGTGCGTTCGTATCTATCATTTTACGATGGGATATTTGAGTTGTATATATTTATTTTGTTTGTATCTATTTTGATTTTCTTTCGTATATATTCGTTTGTGTTTTGTTTTCAAATATTCTTTTTGGATTATACGATATGCGCTGTACTGTACTGCACCGAAATGCACTTATAATATAAATACTCTCATAATAAATTCATGTAACAATATTTTTTGGTATGAGCTGAGCTGTGCCGCGCCGATAATATAAATCGACCTTAAATCGTTTGTGAATATGTGGTTTTTCTAAAAAAAAAAAATAAAAACTAAAAAAATTATTCGGCTAGAGCCAATCCAATAAAACCATAAAAACCAAATAAAAAAAAAAAAAAAAAAAAAAAAATTTAAATGTTCATATAACAAAAAAAAAATAAAACCCGGAAATTAGTTGTACAAAACAATAAAACTATTTTACACAAAATATCTATATTCAAAATGGGCACCCTACGATCTGATCCTCAACAGTTAACGCATACGTCGAAAATTGTTGGTGACAACGGTAATTCAGTTGCCATCACAAAGTTCACCAAGTGTTAAACCATCGCATATATTCTGATATCTCGAATATAATATATATATCAGTGTATCCGATCCATGCTCGTAATACAAGTACGCGAAAGCTAAACGGGCCAATATTGGATATCAGTGAACTATAATGATGTACTTATCGAGCCACTTTGGACTGTTCTTGGATAACCGAAAATAAGGTTTTTTTTAATTATTTTATTATATATGTATATCTAAACCAATATTTTTTTTTGTTTGTACATTTAATTTCATTTTATAAATTTATCAAAACCTATAATTAAATTGAATACCGATTTTAATGATAATACAACCTTTAATAGAAATTTTGGTCGGGTAATGTAATTAATTCCGAAAATCAATTGAATTAAATAAAAAAACACAAAAATTTAGTTACAAATTAGGATAACGTTAGTAATTTAAGTGAACATTTTGTAATAATGCAAAGTCCGGACAATTAGTACTTAAGTTTAATTAATTAATTCTTTTGTAGTATTACTTTTAGTATTAGTGCATTTCATGTTGGTTATCGAATGTGCAATATAACCAATGATTTGTAGTTTTTTCTGTTTGCTAAGAATTTTCGAAATACAGCTTAAATATTTTTGTTCAATTTTCTTAAACCAATTAATTTCATGGTTTAATTTTTTCTTTCACGCTGTTGATGCTTCGTTTCTTCCATTTTTTTTTTTTTTGTTTTGGGATAATTTTTGGTATTGAAATGAATTAGAAAAGCTAAATATGACTCCCGCGTTGTATACTCGCCACTTTCTAATTTAATTCCCTCTCAAGCGGTGTATTGAAAGGTCTGGTAACTCTCTACAAACACCACGACCAATCGCGAGCTTTAGCTGGCTAGAATCACCGCGTAGAGTTCGTTACCAGGTTAAATCTGTTCACGGTGTTTCACAACGATTGTCAAATTCCGTTACAAGTCCAGGCCACGTATTCTTGAAATTGGTGGAAATCTCCTCATGCGTAATATAATTTGCGTAATATAATTCTTTACATTGGCTATTTTAATCGTTTTTTCAAATTTGTTTGCAAGTTTTCTATTATTAATTTCCCTACTAAGGGAATACGCGCCCAGTGGCACAAATCCGGCTTTCCCTGGGAATAGGGATTTGGGAAAAATACGTTCATAGCATTGGAGAGAATAAGTTTGGTGTAAATATTTTCGAAACAAAGCTAATGGGGAAAATATTTTTCCCTATAAAAATTTTGTGGAACAAAAGTTTCCCAATTAACTTTGTTTTGAAAATTTGTACACTAAAGTTATTCCTTCCAGTGACACTATTCTGGTAATTCCCCGGGAATAGGAAACTGGGGAAAATGTTCAAATATTTTTTTTCCGGCCTACTGAGGAGAAAAGTTTGATTAAATGTTTATAAATTGGGTATAATTTTTCCATACCTAAATTGGTAGGGAAAGTTATTCCCAATTTAATTTTGTTTTCAAAAAAATTAACTCTAGTTTTTTACCTCAGTATGTCAGAAAAAAATATAAATTACATATAAATTCTGTCCTCAATTCCTAATTCCCGGGGAATTACCAGAATAGTAGGCCAGAAAAATACAATTTGGATAAAAATATTTTTGCTATGAAAATATTTTTCCCAAATCCCTATTCCCATCCCAGGGAAAGCCAGAATAATGTCACAGTGGCACTATTCTGGTAATTCCCCGGGAATAGGGAATAATTTTTTTGTAGCAATTATTCCCCAGACATTTTTCCTAATCCCCCGTTTTCCAAAAGTTAATTCTGTCAATTGGGGAATAAATTTACGGGAGAATAATTTAATTATTCTCGGTCGATACGCGATCGCAATAAAATAAGAAAACAAATATCTATAAATAATTGACGTCGTTTAATTGATTTTTGTTGATAATTTAATTGAATTTTACTTAAAAAGTAAATTTTGTTTATTAAAGTAAAAAATTGGATATTGATATTTCTAATTTATATTACCAGTTTTCACTATAAATTTTCAGCCATAATATAGCTATAAGTAAATACAATAATAAATTAAATTAAAGTCTATAAAATATATTCTATAATAAATTCTATATATTCCGATGGTAGTATCATCCTGGCTGGCTGTAACAGGTTCCGGTTGGATTTATAAGGTTCCGGCCGAAACAAAAATTAGTGCACGGTAATATGCTTACGGTATTACGGTTCTGGCTGCACAATACATACATTGTGCTTCTTGTTTCATAGCTAGTTTGTCTGTAATGTTTCTACCGGAAAATCGTATAGTGCTGGATTTATTAGGTTCCGGCTGAAAAGTTATATAGTGTCAATGATGTACAATGCATCGTGCTATTTGTGTCATAGATAGTTTGGCTGTAGGTTATGGCTGAAATTGTTAGGTTTTTTTCCGAAAAATCGTATATTGCTAAATTTATAAGGGTCCGGTTAAATATTTATTTAAAAATACAATTAGTGATCAATGATGCACAATGCATCATGCTACTTGCACCATATTTAGTTGGGCTGTAGAGGGTATGGTTCCGGTTGAGTTTGTAAGGTGTTTTCCTTAAAAATGTTATATTACTGGATTTATAAAGTTCCGGCTGAAATATTTTATAGTGCTCAATGATGCAGAATGCATCGTGCTACTTGTGAGATAGTTAGTTTGGCTGTAATATGTTATTAGCTGGCTTTATCAGGTCCTGGTCGAAATTTGAAGGTTCCGGCTGAAAAAGTATATATGTATTACGCAATGATACACAATGCATCGTGCTACTTATGCCATACTTAATATGCCTGTAGAGTGTATGGTTCCGGGTGAATTTGTAAGGTTCTTTTCCGAAAAATGATATATTTCTTTCATCGTGCTACTAGTGTCATAGTTGGATTGGTTGTTGTATGGTTCTGGCTGACTTTATCAGGTTTCGGCTGGAATTATTTCGGTCGGAATTATAAGTTTCCCGCTGAAAAAGCATATAGTGCACAATGATGCACAATGTATCGTGCTACTTGCACCATAGTTGTTTGGTTCCGGCTGGAGTAACGGACACAAAATTTTGTTGTTCTCCGTTTACTTTTTAGTTTTAATATATTTTGTAACAATTTTTTTTAATTTCGAAACTAAAGGTATGAAAAGGTAAAAATTATAGTTGTCGGATTTTATAATATAACGAAGTGCTATTTGTTGTGGTATCAAGACGAAACAAGCTCAATAGAAGGCCATTGACTGAATGTATTCTATGCGACACTGAATCATCTATACGATTCAAGCTCTAGTATAGAAAGGGAATCTAAAAGGTTAGCGTGATCTGTCTAGATATATCGGTGGCTGGTAACGGAAAGTATCATATTCTAAACAAGGTTGCACAGTTAGTTCTTTGTTCTAGTTTTAATTTCAAACCGATTTGCATGTTGTGAATAGAGCTATGATGGTTTAGGTCAGTATGGTATCGAGTTCATATAATATCCAAAGCGATTCGGCCTGGTTTGTTTTAGTGTATCAGAGGCCAGTAATGGAATGTATTATTAATTTGCTCTTGGTTTTGGAATATACAAGACACCAGGCCGAATTTCTTTGCATATTATATGAACTCGATACCATATAGTGACTCATGCAGATCGGTTTGAAATTAAAACTAGAACTAAGAACTAACTGTGCAACCTTGTTTAGAATATAATACTTTCCGTTAGAGCTTATCTATACGTTTCAATGTCGCATACATTCAATCAAAGGCCTTTTATTGAGCATGATTTTATAGCACAAGCTCTTCGTTATTTTATAAAATCGATGCAGCATTGACTAAAATCAACCATCCTGAAACGGAAATTGTGTTGACCGTTATGTAACACATTCAGCCGCTGTTATGTTAAGTAGTAAATTTTTAGTTGTTACCTAGAATCAACGGGCTGACCTACTTTGCTACATAGTGCTAAATCAATTAAGTTTATTTAATTTAAACTTTTATTATTTTTACGTAATTTTGAATTTTGATTTTAATATTTAAAAATTGGAAACAAGATCTGGGGTAGAATAACATTTCGAGATTGAACTAAATTACTATATTAAATTCTGGGCTGGATATCATCACAGTTTTAGTGTTACCCGATGACATTTTTTATTATATTTCTAGGATGAAATTCTGGGCTAACTTCACAAGGGTAAAAGTAGATTACATTTCCAGCGTGTATATTTATATTCAGCAAAATTCAATGACGATTTTAACATATACGACATTTTTGTAGTATTTTTTTAATAGTTTGTACTTTGAAAGTTTATGCTTTAATTTTTCTGACACTACTAATTTAATACAAATTGACAGAAACACAGAAATTAAAAAACAACTGAAAGTAAATTACACTAAAGTTACTCACATGTTCGGAAATAGATTGGGTATTTTTTTGTCAACTAGTTACTCAAAAGTTATCATGGCCTATTTCCAAAAACGCCTAATTAGGGATTGCAAAAAACCGGTTTTACAGTTTTTTCCAATCTAAAACACGGTTTAAATCAGTTATCCGGGTTTCAGATTGGAAAAAATTAAATCTATAATAAAAAAGCCCTTATTGTATAACTTTGCCAAAAAACGCCTTTAAACAAACATCTTTTCATAGTTTTTATTTTTAATTCCAATTCAGATACAAAGGCTGTTTTCCAAACGAATACTTATTTGTGGAACCTAACTTATTCAAATAAGTAAGCTATCGAGGTGACTTATTTTCTGTCCTTTTCTAGACAAAAAATCTAAATTGGTTGTCAAATTTTTGTTGTTATTTATATCAATTTATGACTTTTAAAATTTGGTTAATAACTATCTCTAGATAACGAATGGATCATTGTATATTAAAATCAAAATTAGGATAAAAAAATGATTATCATAAAGATATGCATCCTAATTACGCAATGTATGCATGTCTTACACAACTGAATTGGGGTCAGCTACAGATCTATCAAGACCAGACGGCGTATTAATATATTCTATCTTTACAAAACAAGACATAAAATATATATTTACATAAAATAGATACATATTTTCCTATTAACTGGGGCCCATTCGAACTTCTTTGATTGTCTGTCTACACGAAAATTGAAATATAAAAATCCAGTAGAATCGCATACCTAAAAATCATATACATAAACATTTTTGTAAAGATTTAAACATTATTTCTAAGTTTTTCATTTTTAAAGTGTCGCCAATCCTTTTAATTGCACAAATATAATTGTTAATTTGTTAAAATAAATAATTAAATTAATGTAAACGAAAATATTATGTGCCTCGAAGAATTTTGCGATGAAAACAATTAATGTTTTTAATTCGATGTCAAAATAAGTATGCAAACTCAATTGGAATGGGTTTACTTACTTATTCAAGATGGCGTCAAATAAGTCAATAAGTCTGAAATAAGTATCCGTTTGGAAAACAGCCAAAAACCAATAAAGCCAGGTACAATTTATTAAAATATGTTGTACAATTATATATAGTTAAGTAAAAAAAAAAATATGAAAATGTTTACTCTTTTTTTTGAAAGAAAATAGTATTTTAGAAATACTAGAGCATTAATCAATCCATCCCCCCTCCATCATCACCAAGACGACTTCTAATTTTATTGAAAAAAATTCCATGATACTTTCTGAGGTCGTTGAAGTTGGTTTAACTGTAAAGCTCGGAACAGGAGAAGAGCGTCAACGAGCGTCGACGAATTAATAAAAAATATCGCCGCGATATCGCTGTAGCTAACAGAGCAAGATCACAAACGAAATAACCATGACATATTTTATCTATGTCAAAATGGGTTCTAAAAGTTAGCATACTCGGATAATACAAATTTTAAAAATTGTTTGTGGTTTTGGCATGTGACGTTGGGGCGTTACCAACGTATATATTATGTATAAAAAAACAGTTGGCAGCATTGTTTCGTCGGCGACTAAAATAGAAATAAACTTTATTTCAACGAAAAAATCGTCGCGGCAGCTTCGATGGTTGTGTTTGTATTGCATGTTTTCGGTGTTTTGTAATATGATAGGCGATTTCGCTCGTGGTCTTTGTTCTTGTTCTGTTTTGAGCTTAAATAAGGCATTGAAAAGCAATTCTAAGTTGTTTGTTCTTTTCCGTGTTGCTTCAAAAAAAATGAAATTTTCTAAACATGAGTTGACATTAACCACTTCTTGTGATTTTTGCACGCACTCTTTTTCAATAGCCATTTTAAGTTCATCATTAAGCGACATTACAACATCATTATCATTACATTTGTTATGATAATCTCGCTATCATCACCATCCACCATACTTTCTGGATCTGCTTCTATTTGAAACAATCTATCCAGTAACCACTTCCCAAAGTTAAGCATTTCCGTTTTTGACGAATATGGCAGAGAAACTCTCGGTTGAGTTAGTGATTTGGTTTTTCTATTTGGATGTTTCAATTACTTCGCCAAGAACACTAAATTTATATTTCTAGATTCTAGCACCCGCTATTTTAATGAACTGGATAAAGTTTCCGTATTCAGCTGATCAATTGCATGCAACATGAATGTGATTATGGTTTCGGTCGTCATTATTGTTACGTCTTTTCGACCCAAAGCTTCCACTGCTACTTGTATAGGTGATAAAGCATCACAAATATCTTTAAGCATTATTTCAGAAATGTTTCCGATCATATTTTTTTGTAAATCATCTAGTGCTTTTTTCACGCAATCAACGAGCTTTAAAAATCATTATGGATCATAGATACCAACGAGGTGTAGAGTCTAAAATTAGTCCAATCTCAACATCCAACGTACATATGCTGCTGTAAAATTGTATTGTCTATAGGGGAATGCTTGAAAAATTGTGTAACATTCGGAACTGAATTAATACATACCTCGAATGAAATGTCAGAATTCATAATATTCTTCATTTTCGAGCTCATCATCATATTGGTTATCACAATCAGATTCGTCGAATTCATTTGTTTCTATTGTTGCTTCTACTAATCAGGGTGAGTTTTCTTTATATAAAATGTCTGTAATGGAACCCATACATAGAATAATTTCAGTTTCTGATTCTTTGCCAAATTTAATATTTACTGATGCTTCGTCACATGTTGGGGGGCCACAATATCATTTTTCAAAACCAATCCAAATTTGTTAAGTCGTTGATCACTTAGTTCCCTCATTTTATATGAATCACCACTTCCGAGTATGTGGATTAAACCCAAATTTATAATATGTAAATCGGATTTATAAATATTCAGGTTCAGGTATCTTCTGGCCCGTAGGCTTGTCCGCCCATCAAAATGTGATGATAATTTATTGAATTGTATTGATTTTATTTTTTCCTTAAGTTCATTTTCAATTTTTGTAGCATTTAAAATCAGTTTCATTACAGTATTTTCAGATTTTGGGCACTCATAACCTTGAGTATTTATTAGTTCCCGAATAAAAATGGATATAGTAATTTGTCTTATAGACCAACCATCTATAGAGCAGTAATCTTCATACAATTTCTTCTAAGCTTTGTCGTCGTACGAACTGCCTCATATTAGAATGAAGGCTGATTTTTTTGAAGGTCTGCCTTTTGGCCTTACATCGACACACCTTAGTTTTCATTCAACTTTTGGTTGAGGTTATTCTGGCTCTTTAAATGACGTCGATGTTTGCATACCACAATTTTTTTTACAAATATTGCAATTTGTTTTTTCATTTTGAATTTTTGTGAAATATCAATAAATTTCCAATAAAAAATATAGATTTGGAAATTAGTAGTTTGATAGGTTTTATAGGTTTCAGTGGTTGACACTTAGGCCAATTTTGGCCCATTGTGATACCACGCATTCACGCCACATCACTAACCCATTTACCTATTGACCTACTCACACAACTACAGTATACCACCTGCACATTGCAAGCTCAATGTCAACCTGTGCATCGACGTGGACGGTGGGTCGGCACTGAATTCTGCTCTCCATCAGAAGGTCTTAGTTGTGCTTATTAACATCGTCGTTTGTAATCGATGATGAAAATTCGATTTGCATCTAGCCTGTGATGGAATTCGAACCCAGTACCTCCCGGTCCAAGTGCCGAAGCTTTAACCACTGCACCACTTGTCCGATTAGTAGTTTGATAAGAATAAGTAATATTTATGTTAAAACGTTTCAAATGCAGTTTAAAAAAATACCTGGCTATTTTTCAAGAAAACCCGGGTTTTTTCGTTTTTGGTTTTAATTGAAAAACCGGTTTTTTAGAAATCGGTTTTAACTGGTTTGCAAACCCTGCGCCTAATGTAATCATTATTCTAAAATGTTAGCAAAAATGCTGAGTTTTCATAAAAACAAAAATTGGGTTTACGTAAGCATTTCTATAAATTCCATTTTTGAAAAGTCTACCTTTGGAGAAAACTATTTTCAACAAATATTGTCCTTATTGGTGTTTTGAAATATAAGCGGAAAATCGATGATTAAAGTAGGCATTTCTTATCAAAACTCTGCTAAGTTTAATTTTTTGCGTAGAAATCAAGTGTTGAACACAACATATACATCCCTCCCACCTTTATTTTTAATAAAATTAACAGCATTTTCTGTCTATTTGACGTTAATTTTGCTTAACATTCTAAACCATTTTATTTAAGATTCGGAGTTTCTGTTCGTCCCTCGTCCGTAACCGATTTCATAAGCGATTGTATAATTTTGGTTTATCTGGTTGTTTTTTTTAAGTAGTTGTTGGAACAATTTGTTTCTCTTTCCAATTTTTCTTCATCCGCGGTTCTGGTTTTGTTTGAACTTCTCTTTTAAGTTTTCATTATCTTTTTCATTTATTTAAAATTGTAAATTTTTCATTCTACTTAGCTGTAAATTTCTTGATTTTTCTTGATTGTAGGTGTTAGTAATTTTGATAAAGTCACGATTGGTCTACTCAGAATCCTCTGAATTACCATCCGAAGTGAGTGAGGAGAGGGTTCACTGCTTGTCTTTTATAAATTATAACACTGGCAGTTGGTCCCTTGTGGAACCTAGGTGTATGCAGAAACCGCCGAAGCCCTCTGAACACTGTCAGACAAGTCAAAACAAAATATGTGTTTCGATTCACTTTTAAATCGCAAAATAAATTTTTTATTTTCAGTCTACGGAAATGTTGACGGAATGTAGAGATATGTTTGCAGGCTATGCAAAACATATTAATAAATGCAAATATGTGGTTTTCTAGTTGCCGAGAGTAGTTTTTAAGAATTTTAGAACTCGTCTTTTTTCATGTTGCGGTTTATCGATTTAACAGATTTTTGCTTAATTTAATTACGGCAAATACAATAAATAAATATAAAATAGTTTTCCCCAATATCAATTTTATTATACCCCAATGAGATATAATATACGATGCTTGTATAAATATAAAATCTATTTTTTCAGCATATTATCAATTCTGGTGCAGTTCCTTACTATAAATCTTTTAGAATTTAATTTACCTAATTTTCTTATCTACAATCAATTCTTATTCAACTTCCCCACAGTATCCTGTTTTAAATAAACACAATAGAGAACAAAATATCTTAAGATAGATAAATTTCTTATAGCACGTATGATTTATATTCAATACCATTGTTCTTGAGATAAATTAAGAAAAATACTTATTTGTGTATGTACATACGAGTATGTACTTTAAAGTCTAACCACACGATAAAATATTATTCTTAAGAATTTTAACGATTAATTTTAACCTGTTCATAAAATTTTTATTTTCCATAATTGAGCTCTCTGTATATGAAATTTAAAACCGCACACACAAATTATATCGAGGGTTAATTATTTTGGCTACAAATATTTGTTGATAAATTTGTAACATAAACAAATTATTAATCGTAAATTAAACAGCAGTTAACCAACAAATTAACATTTTTATTTTGACTTTCGTTGTTTTTCCCACATCACACTCACACATTTTCCAATTCCCAAAACTAATATTCTGGTCATGACATTTTCATGAAAATTTACTTTTTTTGATAAAAAAAGATATTTTTATTCTAGTGGTTGGTGGTGGTTCTTATCAGATTAATACAAAAACAACAATAGTGTTGTTTACTTTATTATTTCGATTTTTTTTAAAGTACATGGGCAAATATAATCAAATGTGGTGATTACGGCTGATTGGGAAATGTTTTAATTTTATTTTCCACGGCTTAATCGTCTATAATACCCTCATGTACTTAGACCAAAATAGACATGCATATTATTATTATATCAATAAACTTTTATATTTACAACGTAGAATATATTTACCATTAATTATAGAAATTGTATTTTGTTATTTTAAATCCTATTCTCATCGTTTTCTGGAAAATTTCACCGAATTTACGACGCATTTTTATTTAATTGTGTTATGGAAATACTCTGTGTTGTACCTATTAAAAGATTTATTGTTCCCAAGTAGGTACGAGAAAAGCACATCAACAAGCTTTACAAAAATTTATAATTCTAAAAACATTTGTTGTTTTGTATACTCCTATTTTGATACAGTATTACGACGAAAATTACGTGGTTCTTAATACGCTTATGACACAGGCGTAGGTAGGCATCCGCAAATAATTTTAAATCTCGTGCCAAATTATGGGTTAAAAGTTTATTTATTCTTTTATTATTAATAAATGTACATTTTAAAATTATGTTGTTCTTGAATTATAATTAGTTAGGTACTATGGTAGAATGTAAGCAGATTGTAATACCATTCAGAATCTTCGATTAACGTTCTTAATATAATGATTCGCACAATTCAAGCTTGTTATATTGCTATTGTCATTTTACTGGTATGGGACTATGACACAGTTTTCCACATTGTTTTCCGACCAAATTACCTAGCACATACATATATCATGAAAATGCCAAACTATAGTCGACTTATTAGATAGACAATTGTCATCAAGCGTGTTTCACTTTCTGGATATCTACAGAGGGGGGCACGAATGTTGCTACAACAACAAATGTCAATATTTGTGTTTTTTTTAATTTTAGTTCTTTAATTTTTTAGTTCTTTAATTTTTTAATTTTTTAAATCAATATTTTTATTAAATTTTTAAAAAAGGAATTAGTTATTAAAAATAATTTGTTTTAGATGTCCTGCACTTCGTTAATGCAACCCTTGCATCTGACCAAAATGTTATTCATTGCCGCTGTTAATCTTACCCGGTTATTTTTTCACCAAATGAAAAATTTGGCAGGGCCACAATTACTAGACTTTTCAATCACTGTAATATTGGCATCGTTTTCTTCATAAAAGTTATGGCCGACAATACAGTTGACAGATACTGCACCTATACAGTCACACTTTCTGCATGCAACCGCACTGAGTGGCTCTTCTCAGGATTTTCATTGGCTCAAATATAAATAAGCAATTTAATAGGTTTAGATCTCTCACCCAAAGCACAACAACTTTAGGTTAAACTCTAGTTAAATTTCAGGATATGCTGATTTCAAGCAGCTTGTAAGTCCAACATTATATTGATTGAACTGTAGAATCAAGTACTGGACAAGTGTCCCGGATAACGCCAGGACTATTCCTACAGATAGGAGAGATAATGGTTTATTCGGTATAACGGTTATCAATGGTATTGGTCTACAACAATTGCCTATTTAAATCAGGACCTAAGGAAAAATATTATTATTTCACATACATCTGGAGATTTCCTGCAACTAAATTCTAAATTAATTATTTTCACCTTCCTAAACTTAGTTTAAATATACAAATTTATAAATTACAACTATCTAGAACTGCTGAAGTTAAATCAAATTAGCGTATGGTCCTGAAAATTGAACAAATATTTAGTATGTAGCTCCCATTCATATAGGACGAGTTTCCTAATCAAATTGATGAATATAATAAATTTTTAAAATATAATGGGAAGATCCCCAATACCAATCATCGCAACATAATTTAATAGTGAGCTTTTTGTTAGCTTCACCTGCAGCTGGAAAACTCAACACCAAATGAATTTTCTGAAATAAAGGTTATTTGTAATTAATGCAATTAATTTACCAATCTTAATCATTTTATGTACAGGTTACTTGTTGCAAAGGTATATAGCAAAGGTATATGTCAATTACTAAACTATTAATATCCCGTATTAATGCCCGGTTGCAGAGAACGATTTCTAACGGCCGGTTAGTTGTGCGCCAGTTAAATGCTTTGTATGAAAACTGTTTTCGCAATCAGAAAAAAAGCCAACGCAAACTTGATTAAATATATTTTATTCCCTGGAAATATTTAGCGATTACATAGTTAAAAAGTAAAGGCGGTGATACATGCACAGATTTTGCCTTTAAGGCATAAAAATTATGCACGCTGATTGGTTAAAAGTCGGCCATCTTGAATCGCCTTATAGGCAAAAATTTTAAATTGAACATATCTCAATTTTGTACAAGGCATTTTTTTTGCCTTAAAGGCCTGTTTTGCCAATTTTTTTTTTGCCTTAAACCTGTACATGTATCACCGCCTTAATTCAATCAAAATTGACCATGGAATAAAATATATTTAATCAAGTTTACGTTGATTTTTTCTGATTGCAAAAACAGTTTTCATATAAAGCATTTACCTGGCACACAACTAACCGGCCGTTAGTCATTTTTCTGTTCAACCGGACGTAAGTTTAAAAGTTATCCCCCAAATTCTGCATTTTGAAATAACATTTATTATTTTGTAATTTAATTGTTGGTTAAATTACGGATTCTTAAATTCGTTAATTTTTTACTATTGTGTTTAAATTAACTATGATATGAATGCCACACTCAAAATAATCATTAGCGGTTTAAAGACTTTATTCCACAATGAAACATATTTTTTCAGTAAAAAAGAGCCAGATAAAAATACAATTTCGCTACATAATTGGGCTATTATGAAACTTATCTCGGCTTCGAAAAAATCGGCTCGGCGTGAAATTGGTATTATGAACTTTTTTTGTTGTTACGACAAAATTTGACTGCTATTTGCTGCTGCCCGGTCCTATACTCCCGCTCCTATCGAATTTTAAATTCCTATAAACTGAAAAATAGAAATCTAACTAGGGAGCAAAGCGACGAGAGCGTAGTGACCCGCCTGATATAACGTGATCCTATATACTCTCGTTCATATCGATTTTTAAATGCCTATGAACTGAAATTTAATTTCCCCTTCACTCGCCTGATATAACCCGACCCTAAACTCCCGCTCTCATCGATTTTTAAATTCCTATAAACTGAAATTAAATTTCCACTTTTCTAGAATGTACATTGCAAAGCGACACGTCGTGTACATGGCGATCGATATCGCCTTTAGTACCAAATCACGTTTTGGGACCTCGAATTTTCAGATATCTTTTTTTTCGAAAACCAGAAAAGTTTCATAATAGCCCCCCAGAGTACTTTTTATAGCAACATTCTATACATTTACATCATTTATATTATTTTTTTAATATGCGATTTCTTCGCGGGTTTAAAAATTTATATTTTTTTTTATTTGATATTGACTATAAAATAAATTAAATATCCGAAGTAAATTTTTTTGTGAAATTTTGTTGGTTATATTATCTTCAAGATGTCTATAAAATGTTCCCATAAATTTTGTTTTTGTTTCTGTCACTCTAATATAATTTATTGATTAGCTTTCCTTTTTTGCTTCTCCAGTATAGTTTACTGAATAAACAATTTTTTATTGTTTTTTATTAAAGGTTTAATTCTACTAATAATTTAATGATTTATATTCCTATAAAAATGTATATTTCAGATAATAATTAAATAATCTGATTCCTTCACACAAAACTCTATATTTATGATAAAACTTCATCCATGACAAGACTCTAACCACCATTTAAATGATCAGAATTGTTCAAAACAAAAGGCAAAGAGTATCCGTGTTTTTTTATTAGCGCCTGATAGATTTATCCGGAGCACCCAATTTTCTATGTCAAAACTTATATCTAGCGCACTATTTTTGTGTATAAGTAATTAATTTATGACTAAGATTTTTATTCATTGGGCGCTGCGGAGCCGCTATCCATTTCAATGGGAAATTTTAAAAGGCCTTTTCTTTGTTCAACCCTTTAACCATTAGAAATCTAATATTATAATAGCCGTGTTTTATTATTCGAGCATCATCCGGAGCCGAATTGAAAATTTCTACTGAAATTGCAGATATTATTCACTGGTGTCGCTGTACAATAAAAATTAAAAATAAAATCATCCATAAAACAAACATTTAACGACCTGAAATATACCAAATGACATTTATTTTGACATGACGTTATAAACAAGAATTCATCTTGCTGCGTTTTTAATTTCTATTGTAAGATTAAGTTTCAGGGGTTTACAAAATAAAGGCCTTTTCAAATTCCCTATTGAAATGGACAGCGCTCCCGATAGCGGCTCCCGATAAATAGGTAGAGCAAAAAATTGTTTATCGATTTTTAACTTTAAAGTTGAATGAAAAATTTTAGTTTAGAGTTAAATAAATTAATTACATGCAAAAAAAAGGCGCTAAATATAAGTTATGACATAGAAAATTGGGTGCTCCGGATACATCTGTCGGGCGCTAATAAAAAAACACGGCTATGATTTTACTTTTCAAGCTCCACTATAATAAAACTTCTAATTTATTTGGTTCGCCATAGAAAATTTCATTATAACAAATAAAGTCGGTTCTATTGAACTAACATGTATTTTTCCTGCTCCTTTGACCAAAAACTGCATCTCATGGAAGTTGAATGCATCGATGCGATGAAATTTCACTCCCTAGGAACCAAAGCTGGTTACCAGATATCCAACTATAAAAATCAACAATCTTCAGACAACATAGTTTTTTGAAAACGAATTTTCAAGGACATCACAAATGACAAACAACAACACAAAAACGTCCGGCCAATAAAAAACAAACTACTATATAAACCTCTTGACAGAGCGTCAAATTTTCAGTAAAAAGATGTCACTTGGCCTTCCGGACCGAGTGTCAATTTCCTCACAAATATAATATCGAAATCTCAATTTTCTCTCCCTTAATGGCACATTCCAATTGTGACGATTATTTATTGACAAAGCAAGTCTAGAAAAAATATATTACTTGCACTTTTTAAGAAAATTCGCAAATATTTAAGTTTCTGAGCTAGTGTGAATTTATTAATATTCCATAAAAGTTTCACTATTTTACTTCTACACTTTGACAGCGTTGTGTGCGCTGCCAATTACAAACGAACAACTCTAAATTTACAAATCAACCATCCTCGTTAGAATAAAAACCAAAAATTTGGGCAAAATAGATTCTGGACAAGAAAAGCAAAAGAACTCAACCTCCCTTCGTCAAAGTTATTTACATTCGTTAACCGTGATGAAGCAGAAAAACCAATTGAACAAAATTTAAAAAACGTTGACAAACAAGTCCAATGTTTGGTTGATCAAATGTGTTTCGCCAAAAATTCGAAATTTTATTAGTTTACGATAAAGAAAATTAAAAGTGCAGTACTGGTTAGAGCAAGCAATGGGTATTTTCGTTAATTCATTCTTCAGAAAGAATAGAAGGAATAGAATATTGATCACGTGATCTAAGAACATTCCGAACGAAATGTAATAAAAGAACATAAATGGAATAAACAGAATACTTTGTCACAGCAGCGAATTATTTTTATTTTTGCAGCATTTACTTTTGTTGAACCATAGATAATATAGAAATATTATATACATATACATATATAATACATATTTTTATATTATGTTGTTTCATTAAAAACAAAAAAAAAAAAAATTATTTGCACACGCACTATCATTGACATTTTTGACATTTCAAAACAGAATATTATTTTTGTTCTACCTATTGATGTAGATCAAAAAGAATGCGTTCTGAAAATTCCGAATGCATGACAGTAAGAATAGACAAAAAAAGAATAGAAAACATAGTATGAATAAAAGTACGATTACTGTCATTTTTAAAACGTTCGGAATGAATAAACGAAAATACCCAATGATTCGCGACCAGGGCATAAGTAAATTTTAACTGTCACTTATATAACTATCTGGGAAGTTTAAAATACAGATGAAGAACCAAAACCTAAAAATTAGTTACTACGAAATTCTGGTAAGCCAAAGTAACTTGTGAACACGTAATATGCATATAATTCCTAACTCATATTGACGAATATGCAAAATGGTCCACCCTAGACACTATTTTGTAACTCGCTCACTCACCTTGAGGATATAACTCAGCTTTCTCAGAAACAAAATATTACCTCACAAAGCAAAAAAAAATTGATTACATTTGAACAACGATATGTCTAATTTATTTACTAAAATCACAAAAAAAAAATTCTTATGTTTTTTAAACTCATCAAAAAAACGTCAACGAAGCAAAACCGATTTCTTCATGTAGTTGATCGCGCGAGGGAATATTGGTCAGTTTTATTATCTACGTGCTGAAATCGAACCGCCGTACTGTTTATGAAACTAAAAGAAATATATATATATATAAAAATATATTTGAAAATCCGTATGTGGTGTTAACGGTAAAGGAATAAAAGGAATATGATACAGGACCCACTTACCCGGACTGTTATTAGCAATAGTTTCTTCTGATCGAATAATATGCCCCTTCACTAATATGCCTCCGTTCCGATGGTGGTAGTTATATTGTGCTCTGCCGACATGTTCGTGTTACTCCAGCACAAATCAAATACAGCTGGTACTAAGCCACTCTGTTGAGTTTGAACACAGTTTATCCAATTTTCGCTATTTTTATTCATGGTGTTTTTGTTCACGGCTACAATAAACACAAGACGGTTCGATGACAGTTCTTATATAATCAAACCGTAATAATTACAGTTTTAATACACGGCACCAACAAACACAGGATGAAATCGAAGACAGTGCTTATATACAAAAGCCGTATAACAAGATTGTTTGCACACACACTATTGCCATTACTTGTTAATTTTTTTTTAAGCTAGCTGCGTTTTTTTGAAAATGCTGCACTAGACCGCGATAAATTATATTTTGATTTTTTAAACAAATTATATAATTTTAAAATATTTGTGCTTCGTATTCACTGTATCGAATCCTAAAGAACTTATATTAAGCCCATATCATGCATTATATTGTTGAATAAAGTTTATATTTGCTTGTTCTTAACAACTCTGATATACTCTTGATATTATGTAGAGTACAACCGAGTTCATCAAAAAATTTAATAATTCCTGAACTGACGAAACTAGGGAAATTTTTTAGTACACAATTTTTTGATTGCTCCTTACTTCATTTTAGAGACAGAACTGTCATTTTATTTTCAAATTTTCTGTTGTTTTTGTGGATATGCCGAGTCGGATGAAATATAAATAAGAAATGAACAAATTTAATGGACAATATGGATATGTCCGGTTTATATCGTGATTTCGTTCCTGAAATGTTTGACGTTTCTCATGGGGCACTTCGATTTATAACCTACGAATAAATGAAAACCCCATTATACTGTACGAGTAAAATTGGTGGTACTTCATCAATTATTGTGTTCAGAACAACACATGTAGTTCACCTGAAATTTTAAAAAATAAAACACTACTGTTGATTAATGGAAATTTTCGGCTTTTTATTAAAATTTATTTTTCATAAATTCGGCTTTTCTGGATTCTCAACTTTATCGGGTGACTATAAAAAGAAAAATGTTTATTCGTTGCACAGATTGTTTAGTAGTACTTCCAATTTTCACCTTTTGTGCTTTAGCTTTATGTTCTTTCTACAGTACCAGTGAGAGCATCCGAACAAACCGAGAGGGAATCAATATTTCAACTAGCTGTTGATACGATGACAAAGGTCGCGTTCCCATTACAATTGGTCCTAATTACGAGTTAATTTTAGCATCGAGTCGAACATTACGAATTAAATTCCCAATCCAGCAATCAGCTTTCTTTGATTTTATGTTTAATTTATCGACCAATATACTTAAAGTAATGCATTGATGGATTCACGGTTTCTTTTTTGTCATATATCGAAAAAAAAGTATTTCAATGCATCATTTGTAGGTTATGTTGTCATCATACATACTTTCTTGTGGCACAAAAATTCCAACAACGGAAAATTTAAATGCCGATCCAGATATTTGCAAGTTTTTGCCGTTAAATCGAATTTTTTCATCATACGAATTACTGATTTATTTGCCACATACCGTCCAAACGGGATATAACTAGGAATAAAAAAATATTAGAGTAATTTATAAATTATTAAGTCACTTTTGTGCTGAAACATCATTTGTTGTAATTTTGTCACTTCTATTTATAATATGCATATAAAATGAAGCATACAAATTGATTCGAACTGATTGCGATGTATCACCACTTACTACATATAATCCATTCGACGATATTCTTCAGTATATACGTATAGTTTAAATTGAGCGAATTAGTATCCGTACTGAATGCCAATGAATCGGAATTCTGTGTTGTATTATTATTAAATATTGATCGCATATCACGTATTCGCTTAGCTGCAACATTCCACTTTGCTTTAACCGCTTCACTGGCTCGCCTCATCTGTTGTCTCTCCGTGTGAACCCTTGCCGATGGCTTAATTTTCCAATAAGATGGTCCAGACGGGGTCGGTACGAATATTCCAATTTTCGTCGATGCATCAGAGGGTTGCAATGAATCAATTACGGTTTGGGCGTGTTTAGCACCCGCCACTTATTCGCAACTCTTGCACTTGTTCAATTTCGGCATTTGCATCGTATGCAAATGTCATACGCGGCATTCCATCTCTTGTGGCTCATCCATTTCAGCTTGATTATGAAAATCATCACCCATAAATCCATTATCACTACCGCTGTCATCTAAATTTATGTTACTATCACCTACGGTTGATTGCAGCATTCTGAAATTAAAAAGATCGTTAAGAATAGCTCCCGTATTTAGATGTTTCCAGCCAAATACGTACTTATTCATGTCGCACGGCGTATCACTAATTTTGTATTCCCTAAAGATTATCAGAATTTTAACGGGGCCGTCCAGCCTTTTTTATATCACATAAAAATTCTCATTTACAACGGGTGCGTCCTTATTGAGTATAAATTCATTTTGTGTATTATCCCAGTACGGATTATGGTAATCAAATAAAATTTCCGAGTTATTCGATACCATCATATTTAGAAAAGCTCGATTCGAACTATTCATATCGCTTAAATTGGATTTTCACATTTTCACATCACAGCACTCAAATTTTAGACTTAAAAACTTATTAATTAGATTTATTATTGAGTACAACTAAAAATTTATAAAATATTTTTGTTAAATTTAACTAATTTATTATTTATTTCGTAATTTATTTTAAACGTCAAAATGATTCACTTGAAGTTAGTAAAACTTGTTGTACTAAAATGTTCCTTTCAAAATTTCCCTGTATTTTATCGCGGTCTCGAACACAAGATTTCAAAAAAACGCAGCAGCTGTTCGTTTTGCTTATTTTTTTATCACCATACAAGCGCGCAATACAAATCTGGGGGCCTACTATTGCTTTCGAACGTTTTCGATCATTTTCATCTATCGTTCAAATATTGTCTATCGTATTTCGTCAGTTTCGGTACTACTGCTATCGATTATCCAAATAATTTTAGTACCAAAATTATTTAAGTGTTGTCAGAGTAATATTCTCACATAGGGCTCTCACAGCAAAGTACGAGTAATGATATTGCAGAAACTCTGACCATACTGCCAGAAAATTTATGTTCGGAATGGATTTAAACGTCATATTTTCGTGGACGTTCACAGTAATCGAAAGTCATAGTACAAACTAATTGGTAGCGCCTAACCAACGAAAACGATCGAAAGCAATAGTAGGCCCTCTGACTTATTTAGTCTGTTATTTTTGCCTTTTATTTTTTTAAACAACACGATTTTCTTTTGATTCTTTATTATAAAATTCTATAATTATGACACTTTGCCCATGGAGTTTATTAATTCTTTTAGGATAGTGTTTACCAGTATGTTTTGTTCGCCATATGATTCCACTCGGAGTTTCAATTAATCCGTCTTCTCTTTAAGAATGCCTCGCTATCGATTCGTTTCATTTGTATAGCGCGCATGGTATTTTCTCAACATGTTCGTCCCAATCCCTTTGATCATTCTTTAAATAACACCTGCTGGCGCAGTGTATTGTATTCTTCGATTTACCCACTCAGCCGGATTATTTTCTCAATTTTCAGACTTTGGTGCAATGCATAACGCCATTCTGAAAAACGCTTTAACTTTTCGTGCGGTAAGCTGTTTTGCATTATCCAAGATTACAATTTCAGGAACTCCAAACACTAGGAAAATAGGAAAATATCCCATGTCGCTTATGAGATGCTGTATAAGATAGCAGAAAATTCCCAGCAGAAAAAATGTGTTTTGCTACTCATCGCTGGAGGCAGCACGATCAAATTTTTTCTACTGATATTTTTTGAAAGCAGCAGAAAATTTTTGAAATATTGATGCAAATTAATAATTCTCAGCAGAAAGTTTCATGAAAAATCAAAGAATTTATGAAAAAGAAGAGAAAATATACGAAAATAAACGTTTTGAAGCGAAGAAAGTTAATTTTCTTTAGAAAACGATTTGCATATCTGTATAGTGTGTAAGGACTCTCAAAATATACTAAAATTACCATAATGATTATGCAAATACAGGACAACATCAAAAAAATCGCCATCGTTGATAGCACTCCTTACATTTCTGAAGTCATTTTAATGTGAAATGTTTTCAGTTTTTTAACAAAAGTGTTAGAAAACTCCCCTGTAACTACCCTGATCGTGATGCCTCTAGCGGCGAATAGCAAAACACTTTTTTTCTGCTGGAAATTTTCTGCTATCTTATACAGCATGCTTATGAGTGATCCCATCCTTACTCTACGCATTGGTTTAAATATGGCGAATTTTGAGAAAATGGCAATAACAACTAAATCAATACCTGATTATCTCATTTAGAGCGCGGATAAGATCCCATATAACCCTTTCAACACTGTAGGGACATATCATCCCAAAGAAGTTCTGTCAACATCATACTAAAAATATATTTGAAAACTTCGTATTGTAAGCATCTAAATTTTTTAGTATTTATCAGAACTTCTTTAGGGCCATATGTCCCTGAACAGGGCTGAAAGGGATAAACAATATGATTGTGCAATTTATTTTTTGATTTTTTGTATTACTTAGTTGACGACAATATAAAAAAGTTCGTGTTGAAAGGGATAATCTATTGCGATCATCTGCCAAGGTCGAGTTTGCAGTTTCGGTAAACCCATTGGCGCATGTGACATTTCGTTCCGGTATTTGCAGCTCTTACATGTATAATCGTATTTGCTAACGTCGTGTGCCATCCTGGGCTAATAACAGTACAATGTTTTAGCAAGTCCCTTGCTAAACAAGCGGTTCGTCATGACTTCCATTTTTTAATCACTTCCGGACGTGAACCTATACAGGCACAAAGAAGCGCCACAGATTGTCATAGACCCCGAACCCATTTTTCACCTGCACATATTTATAGAGCTTCCACCAATTTATTAATAAGTTATTAAACGTTTCATCAAAAGTGTAGTTTTCAATTTTGAAGTTTAGTTGGTGTGCGCAGAAATCATCTTAAATTCATATCAATAAAACCGAAAGATATACAAGAACATCTCATGGTGTGATAACCGAAGTACTCCTGTATCATATTTTACTACTTTACCCAAGACGTTTTCGCGCTCAAGGGATATACATATTGACATTTTTTACATGCAGCATAAAATAATTTTCTGAACTTAACATATTTATTATTCATACAGTGTATTAGAATTTTAGTAAAGAGCAAAAAGAAAAAATATTTTTTGTGAAAAACATTATTTATGGCCCTTCTACGACAGAGGTGCTATCAAAAATCATAAATTCACAAACAATTCTTTGTTACTTCTCACAGCAGCTGTGAGCTGTGACGGAATGTTCAATGAACTAATTCAATCAAAAAAGTGTAGCTTTTCAACATAACAATATGTACAAGAAAATATTGTATATTGAGTCGATTAATCGATCGTTTTTCAAGTAGCTTTGTATTGTTATAATTTGTCTTCTTCCCTAAGTGTCTTTTTATATAATTTATTCAGTTTAATTTAATTTGCATAATTTGTTAATTTTTATTTATAATGGAAATTTTGTTTTTTTCATTTTCTAAATAATCTCGTTCTCTATCCGTTCCGCTCTGTAGCGAAAATGGATTTAGTTGTGTTGGGTGAATTATGGTTGTTGCCAGTGTTGTTCTTGTAGTTTTAAGAAATAAAATTTGTTAATTAATGTAAATTTAAAATTATTACCCTAAATTTTCTTTAGATTTTTAATTTTTGGGTTCGGTTGTTATGATTTTTTTTAGTTTATTGATGCAAAATGAATAAATTAAAATTAAAATACGTTGTACCTTGTACTTGTACCAACATAAACGTGTCGTCATATGCGAGATAAATGAGTTTCCTAATTATATTTAATTGCTACCTATAAATTTGTGAATAAACTGGAAGTTGGAAATTACTTTAAATGATAAGCGATTTATTAAAATTGTTGAAATTGTATTAACAAATGGATTATTTTATTTTTTCATAGTAAACAATTTTTTATTAAACTTATGAGTACATACTTGAATTAAGTTTGCATATAGCAAGCAAAGTCCCTAATCAATAAATCAAGAACAGTGTAATTGGCACACATGGACTTTAGGTTGCCATTGCCTTGAATTTGGTTTGATTTTTATTTTGTTTTGCTTTCTAGAAGATACATCGATTGCACATACAATCTAGAAGATACATCGATTGCACATACAATCAATATCAAAGTAATTTCAGGGATAACGGTAAAAACGGTTGTTACAATGAAAGAAAAACACAAATTTACGAATTTTTCACAATTCAGAATTTTTCAGGTCGGCATCTTCTGGGCATGGAGCTAATCAACGTATCTAAGTTAACTTGTGGAATTTGTTTCTAGTGATCTTGAAGGAGATTGCATAGTTGCGCTCGCGTTGTTATTGTTGCTAAATGTTGCAGAATTTAAGTTGATCCCATGCGTGTTCAATCGGATTTAAATCCGTGTGTGGCCCGGCATTGTCATGCATCAAAATGAATTCTGGTCCGATTTGTTTTGATAATGGAAGCACGACAGGTTCCAGTATCTCATTGGTGTAACTGGCTGCCGATCAATTACCTGCTGGTAAAACTAGATCAGTTCTTTTACCACTCTTTATTCTAGCCCATACCATGACAATGCCTTCACTGGCGTTACCAAGTTGTCTCCATATTCTTGTCCCCTAGTATGTGGGTAAAATCCGAATCTTGACTCATCAATGAACAAAACTTTGGACTATTGCCCTTCTGTGTAATATTAGTACTAAAAAAAAGTGAGTACATTAATACTCTCAAGGAGATGTGTAAACATGGTGTGTGTATAGTGCGTGTGTACAGTTTACTTTGAAGGAAGAAGGCTAATGGCTACGGCAAATAGCGTAAAGAGTATTGAAGGAAGAAGGAATGCAATTTTACTAACCACAGTTTTTCATTTGTTTATTATCGTTAAATTGGTCTATTACTCTTTCAGTATAATCGACGCAATTGGATTACGGTAGCTAAAATAAGGTACATGTACTGTCGACTCTAACTTTTCTAATTTTCATTGAAAAACTGCACAATGGTTGTTCTATATCTCGTAGTAGATATATTTCGATATGAGTTCATGTGCAAATTCGTCTCGCAGGAAGTTTAAAAGTGGTTCGGCTTGAGGAACGGCAACATTAATATTGAAATCGCCGCTCATTAAAGAGAATTTTTGAAATTCTTTTAGAATATGGAGCAAGGACAAAATGTATGAACTTCATTATGTCTACGACAGATTTATTCGGCGAGGTGAATACAACTACAGAATCTAACTTATTCCCATTGAGAAGCTGTTCAGCCTTATATATATCATCAATGGGTTGTGTTGTTACGCTCATACCGCCATTATGCGAGGTGATTGTATCAGTTCTATTTGTATTTTTACATATTGCTACTCGGCAGCCCACTGACAACCTCTCTTGAACTGAACGCAGCATTCAAAATTCATAATATTAACATGCTTGTCATTGCGTAGCCAGATCTCGGAAAGCAAGAAAATTGAGCATCCCTGCGTGACTGTATCAGTTAGGTCGAGATGATATGACCTGAGACTCTGGCAGTTCAATGTTAAAAACCAGATGTCATTATTGTCTCGTATAAAATTCGCCATTACAACCTGAGCTATACTTATTTGTAGTGTAAGCACGATAGCTCATTTTGATGAAAACCCATACAGGTCCCATTCTTACGTTCATGGTAGAAGACATGATCATCGATAGCAGACGTGATGAACAGTCTTTCGAGACTCGTTACTCATGATAAAGCGCTATATACAAGTTGTTGACTGTGTCTTTTATCGTAAGAGTATTACTGACTATCTCGTTATAGGTACCACCCTGTGATGCATGAATTGTGGTGACACATGCAGGTACGACTGGAAAATGATTACGCTTAACATTCATTGTCGGATTGTTGTTTCGATTAACAGTTGAGCTTTTTCTAGAAATTTGTACCGAAATTCATCCAGAGTCGTTTGACATTTTTTACTGTTGACGTTTTCATCGTTCTCGTTGTAACGGTCAGGATGGCTACATTCGATATACCTCAGACAGCCCATACTTCATCTGTTACGTCAATATTGGTTTTGAGAAAGTAAGGCCGACCTATTACAGGTGGAAGTTCGTACGGAAAATTATTTGTGTCCACTTTTCTTATTTTATCTCTCTTGAACTAAACGCAGCATTCAAACGTAGACATATTAACGAATGTGACGAGCATCATTGCGCAGCCAGGTCTCGGAAAGCAAATGAATTGAGCATGCCTGCGTGACTGTGGCCTGAGACTCTGGCAGATCAATGTTAAAAACAAGACGTCGTTATAACCCCATTTAGTAGAAGAAATAATCATTGATAACCGACGTGATGAACAGCTCCTAGAGACTCGGTACTCAACATACACAAGAGCCCAGCAAACAAACGCTGATAGCAGAATGAAATAGATGGAAACATTTGCACACGTCGAAGCGAGAAAACAAATAAATTTACTTCGGTTTCTTCTATGTACTGCATTTTTACCCCCACATAATCTCTTGTTTATCAATTTCATTTCAAAAATTGTTATTTCATTTCTATCAGTTTCCAGATTTCAGCTGAAGGTAATAGACGTTTGTAAATGTTTTTCAGGTGGAAATACATGGATAACATATAAAGTAAGTATACAAAATTAAAAAAATGTGTAGTTGTATCAGAATGACAATACACATTTGGTACATACAACAAAAACCAAACACAATCAATAATATATGATTGTGTTTGGTTTTGATACAACAAAATATGTACATTAAAAAAACATTTTCTGGTAAACCAACGGTTAACAACAGTTACATATTATACTCAAATCGAAGTGAAAGAGAGATAAATTAATTTGTAGGGGAAATAAAACCGATTTTTCGGTCGGCAAAAGTACGAAAAGCATGGAATTAGGTGCATCAATTTGAAGTAAAAATTGAGCGCTCTAATTATATGCTGTTTATGCGCTCTTTGTGCGCTGATTTGTACTACTGGGCTGTGTTTATAATCGTAAAATTTCGTAATCGCAGTTCGTATTTCGTATCGTACATTTTTTTTTTGATTTTTCTGATCGATGGAAATGTCGATGGTTTCTATTTAATTTTTTAAATTAGCTTTTTTGTTTTGCCTACTATTATACTGATACATATACATACAAGCATGCCGCAGTATAGTACAAAATTGTTTTTATTAAGTTTGTTGCTTTTTTTCAAACGAAGCTTTTCTTTTGTTGGTTTTTTTTGCTTTGCTTTTTTTCAACTTTTTTCTCGTATATGTGACGTTTTCGAAAACAAATCTTTTAATAACAACCTAAATAAAACTAATTTACAAGAGATTTTTATTTAATGACCACAATACAATTTAAGAACGACAGCAAAACTAAAACCTACAAAGGAAAAGCAGGACGCAACGAGTTTCGCTATTAAAAATATTCATTATTTTCTGGGAGCAATAATTTAAACTGTGGTGTTCCATCTTCAAGATTTTAATCAGAATTTATTTACCTTATTATTGTTACTCGGCTTCTATACTACCAAAGAAACTACTGCCGTTTAATAAATTCAAGTAATATTTGATTTCTATGTTTTGTTATTTTTATTATTACTTTTGCATGATAGATGGTATGCCATCTATTTGTCGTAATCCAAATACGCAAATGATTTTATCGTTTGGTGAATAAATTTGGTGAACAATGTACTTGGGTCGCGAATCGCGATAGCAACGCAAAACAGTTTAGTAGATATAAAAGGAAATTTTCGTGAAAAACTGTAATAAACGTTTACCATTCATTCACTAACTGACAATAGGCTCACGTTATGAATGGAATATTCAATTAAAGCAATATAAAATAATTCATAAACTAATTGTATTAACAACTATCTTAATATTAATTTATATTAAATTATCAAAATAAAACATAAATTTAAATATATAAAAATATAGTGGTCAACTATTTAGTACGAGCAGTTCCTATCGAGATTCTAAATAGGCAACTTTACCAACTATAAAACCAATTAAAACAGTTTCCTATATTAAATAAAAATGAATTATTGAAAAATGGCGGTGTTTACTATTAAAATCATCCTACGGCTATTTATTAGCACAACATTTTGACATTACAAAGTAATGTTTGTTTTCAAAACAAACAAGTTGCTGTGCAAAACAAAAAAAATGGCTGTCAATTTTGCTGTGTTTTAGGAAGGGTTGAAGTTTTCCACTTTTTGAGCAAGTACAAAATTTACAATGCAAAAAGATGTATGCCCGAATACTTTCGATTGCAAATCGCTTTGTAATTTTTTCATGTATGTGTATAAAAATGTATATACCAATACGGAATTTTTTTGAATGTGTACTATCGAAGAAAACGATTGCAAAGCAATATCAAATGGAAACGCACGTAATACAAAAATTTTTGGTAGGCGCGAGTAAAGATATTTACACTTTACACATGAAACATTTCTTAATTATATCGTATAAATGCGGTATAGGTACCTAAAAGATTATAATAATTGTTTGGAAATTATGTATGGAGATTTAACGTGAATATAATAGAATAAACAATTTAAATCAAACGTTAGAAACAAAAAACCCTTGCAACCTTCAACAAAAGTTGAATTCAACCACTTGCGCAACCCGGGACCCAAAATGTATCTTTCTCGTTCTAATGCAATGCAACAAACCAAAAATGCCAAATAATTTTTTTAATAAAATGTTTACATCAATAGAAAAAGATTCACCAAAAATCAAAATCGTCAATTGTTCAATTTTTAGTTGTCCCTAACGTTGGTTCGTCAAGTATTATCATTTTATTAATTTGTGTAATTTTTACTTGATATTCTCAATACAAAACAAGAGAACTAGTATTTTGTCGGGATTTTTAAAGATTCAGCAGAATCGGAATTTCGCAAATCGGGATTTTGAAAGTCGGAATTTTGAAAGTCGGGATTTTAAAAGTCGGGATTTTGTTGTAAGGATTTTGATATGGTACAAAAAATAAAAAAAATTAAAAAAATAATTATTATATATTTCTAAAAACAAAAAAAATAAACAACAAATTGGCCCTTCGACCTATTTAGCCCTTTGACCCATTCGGCCCTTCGACCTATTCGGCCCTTCGACATTCGGCCCTTTGATATCATACGGAATATTCATACTTAAAAAATAGAAAAAAAAATTTTCGGGAATATTTATTCTCATATTTTTTAATTCGTGCATTTTTTCGTGCACATTCATAAATGAAGATTTTTTGATGTCTGGTTGACTGCAGTCTGATGAGACGACCGAATTTTTTAATTTAAAGAATTCAGTGTTTCATTAGCTCGAAAGAAAAGGAAACGGTCTATAAAATATTATTCAGGAACTATGGAATAATAAATTTTGTCTCTATTACGACATAATTTGTAGTAAGCATAAATCAAGTCGTGCTCCGAAATGGTAGGAACCGCTAATAGACCAAAATAATTTTACTTCGTTAATCGGGCACATATAAAATAATTAAATTTATCAAAGTACGGTCCAATTTAGTTGGACTAAAAGGTAAATAGCACAAGTTATGTAATCTCAAGCAATCATGGCCAAACACACTTCCACTTAATAAATACATTTTTATTAGTACTTGCTTTTTTATTTCGCAAAAATTAAATTTTGAATATTTTAACTTGAATTTTTTTTCAAAAAGTATAAAAAGCCACTGGGTCGATTTTGGCTTTATCTACAGTGTATATACTCCTGATGATGACCTAACTAGTTGAAACCGATCGAGTGATTTTATAAATTATTATAAAAAAAAAATTAATTAAAATATTCAAAATTTAATGTGTTGATTAAGTGCACTTAACTTATTATTTGTCAACATGTTAAAATTAAAATCTCAATAACAAATAACTTTGTCTTATTGTGATACGTATTCTAAAAAATAAAATCAATATTGCATATTACATACAAACCTCTTTTATCCGGAATTCTATTATCCGGAATAACGTCTAATATCCGGAACCCATTTTTTTCGTATTCTTTCATTTTCTCTTTTATTTACATTATTTTCCAAAAATGAAATGATTTTTTTACTATGTAATTAACATAAAATAAATTTAAAATCTTAATAAATGGCACTGATGAAGTTTACAAAATATTAAAATATGATGTTTTACTATGAAATTATTAAAAAAATCTTTATCCGGAAAAATCTTTTATCCTTTTGATCATCGGCATAAGCATGTTGAGGATTATAAATAATAATTATAAGGATTTTACCGAAAAGATCAGTAAGCTCCAATACTAAAATTTCAACTTTACCAAAGCCAAATGCACCGCAGAATTATTTTTTTTTTATTTTTAATGTAGATGCGGTAATAAATGGTAATATACTCGAAATATTCATAAATAATCATAAAATTAAATTATGCTGAAAATTAGTAACCCTTATAACAGAAATCGTACCACTAATTTGGTATTACCAATTTTTAAAGTAAAAAAAATTGCGTTTCTTTTTAGTTAAACATCCCAAAACGGCACATAAATTTATTCTTAATACGAGTAACTTTTTTTAATTTTTATGTAGAACCCAAAATTCATCTTAGAATTTTGTTCAGTTTCTCATTATATTCCAGAAAAAACCCCCTAATATTGAAACAAATAATATTATATCACGATTATTGTATACGGAATATTACATTTTTGATTTTCCTAAAAGTTGTTCCTCTTCCGTCTTGCCTATACTCGTATTATGATCAAAATGTTGGAATATAAATTCGTCAAGGATTGGTTGCTATTTTGGATTCGACATAAAAAAAAAGCCTCACTGGAGCAAATGTTTATGGTGGTGGGTCTGATGGTGACAGAAATTTTCCTCGTTCGCTTTTATATTTTTGTTGATTTGGTTACGGTTACAAACTAATCGAAATTAATAGAATTCATTATACCGATGAAATAATTCAATTATTAGAAAGAGGAAAATTTAATTAATTAAATTTTTCACGAAACAGAACGATTGTATGTTGATTTTACTGGAATGTTAGTAAAACGGTAAATTTTGTGGGGCGTCTGATTCTTTTCACAGCTTTATAGAACCGAAAGACCTCAGATTAAAGAGTACAGATATTAACAAGATTAGATCGAGTTTCTTATTTTGCATATTTCCATTTTAATATTTTTCACGCCATCGCATCCAAAACGATTACAACGGAAATTGAATTCTGTATTTTATTTTATTGGAAAAATCTTTTCAAACACAATTTCTGATCGCAATTTCACAAGTATGTAAACTCGACTCGTATTACATAAACAGAGGCAAAATGAATACATTTTTTTGTTTTTCCGCTCATATTTTTTATGTTTGTAATTTTATTGTTCATTCAAAAACAATAAAAATTAAATTAAAATAAAACAAATTTAAAAATATATTTTTTAAAAAGCTTGAGAAAAGTTACTTCAAAACTCAGCACTGTGTGAACTAAACAGTAGGAAGCATAACTGAGTGCTTATGTATGTTTAAACATCCTTTATATGTATATGAGAACGGCAGATTGTTGTTAGATTCAAGCTGGATGTACATACATACATACTTTTTATAAAATGTTTAAATTATGAAAATTGAATTAGAGGGAATGAAAATTTAAATTGATTTACCCATTAAAATGTCTACAAATGTACATAAGAGGCAAACATTGAAAAGCATTTGAACTTCTGCTCTCGTTTATAAATCGTTATGTACCAACACGAGTAAAATTTCCAACAAAATGTTTATTCTAACGAGATTATAATTTAATTTAATTTTTATTTATGTTTCAGATTAATTTATCAAACTGGGTAAAATAATGGATACTGGCCTTCATCAGGAGGAGGTCGATTTATCGCAAGTGGTGATATATGCATCTTTATCGTTTCTGATTGTGTCACTTTTGGGTATTCTCTTCTATATAACGTGTTCCAAAAAATATAAGCTGAATTGGTTCGAGAAAAATTTGCTGGAGACCGCCACTGAAAATGAGGAACTGGGACAAAGGTATGTTAATTGAATATTTTTAACTTTTATGTTCTTAACCTTCTTTATAGCTTATATCTTATTTTAGAAAAAGTTATTTACTTGAAACTTATTGCTTTAAATTTAAATCCACTAGTGGATAAAATCAGTGCACCTAGAATACTACAGGCCACACTGCTTGCTATGACCTCAAATTTATGTCTACAGTTTAATCTAATATTTAACCCAATTTAGAATGCATAGTTTTATAATAATATTATGAATTAATACTTACCCAAAAGCTTTTTATTAATTTTTAAAATATATTATAAAAATATTTTTCTTGTTTGTTTACAATTTTTCTTTATCAATATGACAGCTTATATACAAAAAAATTCAAAACAATCTTTTTAATTTTAGTGCTGCCTATAATAGCCAAAGAAATGTGTGGCCTGCAATAGTCTAGGTGCACTGGTGAAGTCTACTATTTTAACTATTGTTTGTTTAGTGATAGGACTGTTGTTTCAAACTTTTTCGGATTGTTTAAATATTTCCAAACAGTTCTCTGAAGTCGTCATACAATTCCGTTTTAGTACGACATTAAACAAATATGACACCCTTATTGCCAATAGCTTACGAAATATTTACAATATCAGCAATCACTCTGTCTTCATTTGGTAGTGTACTAATAAGACGTCGGGGATTTTCTGAACTATTTCCGCCGTAGTGATCTCAATAATGAATGATGAGCGCCCTATGAACTCATTGAACCAATATCTGATGGTAGTCATTAAACTTCACTTTAATGTTCGCACACGCCTTCCCATTCAAAAAATGAATCGAACGGCTGACCGATATTTATTTCCATGGTTGCTAACAAACAATATGTTGTCCACTTTCAACAGCGATCAAAATAAACTACTCGTTAAATCTGACAGAAATTGTTAGAGGTGTCGTGAGGAAGACGTCGTTGTCACTTGACAAAAAGGGGTACTTATCTTGCCTTATAATTTACGTATAAATAAACCGGTTCTGCCTGTACCGATCAAACGGGGAATGTAATGCATAAAATTGCTGCAGTATGTTTAGGATGGGCGTTCTTAAAAAATAAATAAATTAATTATCCGTAATGTCGACATCGAAAGATTTAGATGAAAGTTTGGAGTGTTTTACGTGCCTTCCTATATTATATTATTATTTTTATTTATTATATTTTCATTCCGGGTTTATCCAAAAAATAAAAAATGCACTCCCGATACACCAAAATCACGACAAACCAAAATTATTGTAATACATGGAAATTATATGCCTACACCAAAACGGAGGGGTGAATGTTGCGTTCAACGCCACCACCCGGATTCCTTTTACCAAGAACGTTTACATACACAGATCTTGAATACAAAACACTTCATTTCTAAAGCAAAAAAATAAACGTGGCCTTTCGGTAAAACTGTCTTGTATAATCAAAACTCATTATTCCTGCTTAAATTTCTGAAACCCAACAAAGTCAACCTTGTTATTACTTCGGTCTTGGACTGTAGAGATATGGATTTTTTTCTAAAATAAAATTTTTTATTTATCAAAACTCGTCATATCCATTACAATCTTTTTATTTCTAATTTTTTTTCGTAAATGCTTAAACTTATACCAAAATATTTGCAAAAAATGAGTCCCAAAGGAGACTATCACTTCCGGTAGACTGATTTCAACAAACCTCACTGAGCCCTTATAATTTATGAAAATAAAACTAACTATGAAGTTTCATCTGTACAGAATCTGAGACCGAATTGTTGTCAACAATCAGATTTTTGTTAAAATGGACAACTGGACCGATATTGTCGCAAAATTAATTTAGTTTTTTGCAGTCCACCTCGAGAATATGATTTAGCCTCTACCTAGACAAACAGCAGATGAAAACATAAAACCACAAGCGGATAACTACAATGTATCTCCTGTCACATTACAAGAATTAGAAAAGAAAATCATTCTTAACCTGAATGCAAAGAAATCTTCAGAATATGATTTAACTACAGGACAAATAGTAAAAGTACTTCCTGAAAAAAGATAATGTTAACTCCTCCAAATAACTAAGACAGCTTTCAGACTTAAAAACGTTCTAAATCAATGGAAATTCGCAGAAGTAGTCATGATACCTAAACCCAACAAACCACCAAATCACAATAATTCGTATAGGCAGATTTCCTTACTTCCACTAATTTCACTTCTTCATTCGAGATCCTAAGGAGGCTCAAACGAATAATAGAAGAAATAAATTTCAATCCTCCACATTAATTTGGCTTCAGAGAAAACCATTCAACAATAGAACAAGTACACCGAAACACAAACATAATTGAAGATGTACTTGAAAATAAGAAAATATATGTTCAAGCGTTTTCTTCGATGTAGCGCAGGCCTTTCACAGAGTATGGCATAAAAGCTTGGAATATAAATTATAAAGAGACATACTAAAGCAGCTTTATGAAATACTAAAAGTCTACATACATATCTAACCGACACTTTCGAGTGGCATGGAGGAAGGAATTACAGCAGAATTACCACAAGATAGCATTCTGGGACCAACTTTATATGTTCTATATAACTCGAATCTGCCAAAGATAGTGGAGACTAACATATTCACCTTTGTGGATGATTCACCCATCTTAGCAGTTGCTGATAGCATAAAAAAATACACAAGTAAATTGCAAAGAGCTACTAATGATGTCAATACCTGGAGAAAGACATGGCGAATAAAACTTAATGAAACAAAATCTGTTCACGTAAACTTCAGTAGTACTGAACTCTCAGCAAAATTAATATGCACACATGACCAACTATATCTAGGCATGACTTTAGACACGAAACTAAAATGAAAAGAACATTTTAATAAAAAAAAAAAAGAAAAGTAAAACATTATAAATACAGAATGAAGGATTGGCACTTAGGAAGATATTCTAAGCTAACTTTACATAATGAATTAGTATACTAATTCATTTCATACATTTCATACATTCAATTGCTATAGCAATTTATTCTGGAAACCTGTGGGCTGGCGGATTCTGAAACCTGTGGAAGTTCCGCTATTCAGCGTTGGGGCTGCACAAAGAAAACCAATGTCATTATTATCCAATCATTTCAAATCAAAATCCTACGTGGAATGGTTAATGCACTGTACGGTCGGCTTAAATTCCTCTTAATGTTTCGTAGACGCCATGCCTACAAATTATGTAACTAAATTGTTTCTTAGACTTCAACCTAACTCCACGAAAATTTTTGAATATAGATGGGAGCACGGAAAATAAAACAAACAAAAATAGAAAAGACAAAAATTGTAAAAGTAGTGATAATAATTTTGTTTGTAACAAATCAATAAAAATAATTATTTACTGTCAGAAGAAAAAAAAATAATTTGTAATCAAAAGTTGAAGAACCTCACAATCTGTATTCATCAAACATAGTAAAAATAGTGCTATGTATTTAAATTTAAATAAAAATAAAAGCATTAAAAAAATAATGCTCGTGACGTGATAACCTGTGTACTATTGGAACATATTCCCTGTTGTAGTTTGAGAAAATCCTATACGCTGCAGATACAAAACAAAAAAAATGCATAAAACGATAGGATTACTTCGGACAAGGCAGTTGATCAGTCACTTAAAACTCTTTTATTTAATTATTCACAACCCGACAAAAATCACCAATCCCCCCGTTAAATTTATTTCCCATTACTTTTGTTTTCGTTTTACTTTTCTTTCTTTTTTTTTTGATTATATAGATAACCTTCTCTTATTGACAGTCTTGTTTTCTACTTTTTTTTTGTTTTGTTTTCCGTGCTCCCATCTATATTCAAAAATTTCCGTGGAGTTAGGTTGAAGTCTAAGAATTTAGTTACATAATTTGTAGGTAGCAAATAAAACACATTTGCTTGTTTAGAAAATGAGATAATTATTTATGGAAAATATGCTCCATCTGCAGCTACCACTTTCCTTCATCTCTCAGGTAGTTTACGGATTCCCTTTGGATTCTCATAATAAATCCATTTTGCATCTCCAGTAACTTTTCGTTGCAAAAAACCATTTTTTAAACCATTAAGGTTGAAACTGATTTCTGTTTTATGGTTAATTCAGTTGGCAGCTTTTTGAACCATTCCGATTGTTTGTAAACGTTTTTCAATAGTTGATCGATCCACATTTAAAGCTATACTAAATGATGTTTGTTTACAGTACAATAGATGATTTGCATATCAGGTGTAATAAATAAATATAATTTAAAAAATAATAATTTAGAATGTTTTAGTTTGTAGTCGTTTTTTGTAAATGATTTAATTTTCAAAATATTTTGAAAAAATCACTGGGATTTCCTGATTTTTGGAAAAAACTTAAGTACGATGTTTCAACCCGATCAGTCAATCCGTCTGGGTTATTGACTTTGTAAACCCCGCCATATCATCATTTATCCTAAAGGTGATATTCATAATTAATTACTTATTTATTATATTAATTCTCTACTAATTGACTACATTTGACATAATATTCAGTGGAATTATAGTCAACTATAAAGTTAATATAACATAAAAACTAGATTTTGAGAATTTGATCACCTTTGGCTCAAATTTTAAAATATTTCGTTAAATGTAAATCTGCAAAAATCTCGAGGTTGATATTTTCGATGATTGCAATACGTAATTTTGACTGACATCTGATGGAATATTTTAAAACTGTAACCAAGGTTATCAAATTCTCGCAAATTTAGTTTTCATTATAGTTTCAAAATAGCATATGTCTTTTTCCCATTTAAACAAAATTTATCACCTTTCGCTCGCATAGGAAACGTAGCTAACCACATAGGTAGGCCAATATATGTATAAAATTTTTGTATGTTGGAAGTTATGTTGCTAAAAATATTTTTTTAGTGATATACATAGCTATATAAAATTAGAAAGAGAGGAAACACAAAAGTAGAGAAATTACAAATAGAGAGATAAAGGTATATCTGATTTTTCTTATCTTTTATTATTGCGTATTTTAGTAATACGATAATATCCCTTTTGCTGCCCGCTAACACAATTGTGTGGGTACGGCAAAAGTACCATGTCAAAAATTCATTTTTGTATGTGTTTTTAACAAACTTACACATTTGTGTTTTCCTTTCAAACTTATTTTCATCGAAAAAACACTATAACTATACTCACAAGTCACAATTGTGTTGGTTGTCAAATCAAGCGAGGTTTTTTATCAAAAACGTCATTACATACTATGAATTTTTACTCACACATTTGTGTGGTTTGGACTTAAATAGAACCATTTTTTTTGGTTGAAAAAGGGATATACAGGTATTTCGCAATTGCCTTATACCAAAGAATTATTAGAAATTCTTTGCTTATACGAATGTTGCGACCGGATTCTTTCGTGAAAGCTGTGACTTTGCTTAAATGTATACCTTATTTAAAAGTACAAAACTTTTAAATAAGGTATAAATAATCAATAATTTGATTATTTATTATTTAACATTTAGTCAAACTTCTAATTTTCGAATTTTTTAAGAAAACTTTTGTATCTGAACCACTTTAGCTCTTAAAAATTGCTGGACTGCAGTAATGTATTTTAATGAAAAAATATTTTACTCTATTAGCGTTCAGAAAATCTAAATATTTCTGATAATTACTACATTACGTTTTCTAAAAAAATCAAAGTTTACAAAGTTTGTTTATAAATTTTTGTGTTTACAAAAATAACCACTGGTTTTTAAATTGCTTAGTTTTGAAATGACTATTTTAAAACCTGGTTTGTTTAAATTATGGTTTTCCAAAGCTATAACAAGGATTTGCTTTAATAATTGCTGGAAATAAAGAGTTCTGGATATCAAACCTAATAGTCAGTATTCTCGTCATTATTGAACCTGTTTATAACTACTTGTCATTATATATCTGGTCATTATCAGCCTGGTATAAACACATAACTTAAGTGTTGCCTGATGCAATTTTTTTTCTGGGACTACTTTCATGGGCCAACTTCACATACATTAGAATACACCTTGAATTAAATTATTTTATTGGCTTGGTCTAGAAAAACAAAGTTTTTTACTTCTTGCGTATAACATTACCTGTGTTTCTTGACGCTTGATCTGATTCAGTTTAGTTCATGTTTCATGAAACAACACAAAGACGCTTGCTAGATTTAAAATCAAAATTTGTGATCTAAAACAAAATACGGATCATGTTTTTCATATAAAATTTGAACTGATCCGGATCAATGAGCGTCAAGAAGCACGGCAAAATTTATATTTGTATAAAGCGCAAATTAGTTATGTATTGTGTTTGTGTGTGTATGTGTGTGTGTTCGCGCACGTGCGTTTCTGTCTATGAAATGTGTGAAAATGATGAATTTAATATTTCCTTAACTTTTCGATTTGTCGATTTACATTTCAAGCACAAGTTTACATTATATCTTCGATCTTGACTCTGGAAATTCTGGTTTTTAAAAACAACTTTATTTTTATTAATTCGGGCTGGCCTGAATTCATAAAAATAAAGATGTTTTTAAAAACCGGGATTTGCAAACCAGGATTTTGGCAAACCAGGCTTTGGCAAATCAATCTTTTGCAAACCAGGCTTTAGAGAACCAGTAGTCAATTAGGGCGAAAAGGCAACACAGCTTTGGCCACAATTATAGAACCCTACATCTGATAACTTACGAGTACCAAAATCCAGGAACCAATCTAGCGCTTTGGTTGGTATAATGTAGCATCCAGGGCGTCTTGCTTGATAATGAAACAGATGTAATTTTCGTTTTCAATATGCTCTACGGTTCAAATTCCGGTTATTTCTGCAATTTATGCACGCTATTCAGTGGACATTATTACCCTCTCACATCAGCCTGTCAAAATTCTCCAGAAAAATCTATCGCAATTTAAAATGAAGTTAGCTGTGATTTATCCTAACATAGCATTTACAATTTTTGTTTTGTGAAATGGCACCCTGCATCAAAATTTGACTCGAAATAAACAGATTTTAATTCAAGGAGAAGAAACAAAATATAAAGGGGAAGTTTGATTACCAAATAAAATTTAGTGGTTGGCTAATTTTACTCTCTTTCAATACTCCCATATAGTCACAAAAAAAGACGCATACTTTCATGGTAAAAAATAGGAACAAAAAGCAATATTTTAATAAGTCAGAGAAACACTGTAGTATAGTGAAATATCTGACAAATTATCTGTCAAAAAGCCCTATAATAGTCAATATGTGTAATACTCTACCCTTTAAAATAATCTTATAAAACTCAAGCTAATAATTTAGCTCTATGTTGAAGCTAATGTATTGCTATTCGATATTCGAAAACAATAATTAAAATTATTTAGTAATGTTCGAAATAAATTATGATTATCGAAAGAAATTCAAATAAAAATCGAACAAAATTAAAGGAGATTGACCAGGCATCGTAGAGATCTATGTAAGTTGAAGTTTGCCATCGTGTAGTGAAAATAAAAGAATGAATGACCATAGAGTCAACTATACCTTTTCTTATAGGCAAATTTAAATTATCAAAAATCTGTGTCCAACCCTTCAATCGAATTAATATACCGATTGTTTCGATACACTGTTTACTCAGATATATTTAGCCGTCACAAGTACTACCTGAAAATAACTGCCAAAGTCAACTGTAATTTTCCTTGGGCATGGCAAATTTGAATAATGGATAAACCTGTGTTTGATAGGTCGTATAAATCTATCAGTTAGTTCGATCATTTCCTAAGACTATAGTTACTAGTTACCTATATTTAGGACTCCCAGTCAATTGAAAACAAAGTTAACTACACGTTTCCTTCAATATACATACATATATGACAAATTTTAATTATCGAAAAAATTTTGTTTCTGCGACCCGAACTATAGCGATTGGTTCGGTACATATCCTAATAACTATATTACGATTGAATAGTCAGATCTACTTACCCATTTCCTAACGGAAAATTAGTATTTCGCAGGTCATGCATTTACATACGGTTTATTTCGGTACTTTTTCTTAAATTTTATTTTACTCATTTTTTTGGCTGTTGACAGGTTTTATTTTCACCGCGGTTTATTTTCTCGTTGTCTGTAGTTATTACCATTTTTGAGAAATTTTGAAAGGATTTAATTTTAATTTGATCGGAACAGCTTTAATCAAATTATTTTGTTTTTTGAGATTTACTTCTTAGCTGTTGGATAGTAAGAACTAAATGAAGAACGAAGATCGCTAATTTAGAAGATTAAAATTGTATTGTCTTGTGCTATACGATTGCTAGATGCTTAGGACCGGTTCGTTTTATCTTAATTTAACAAATTCCATAATTTTGGTCTCCCCTTTCCCGTTCAACGTCATGTACGAGTATATTGTTTAAGATTTTGGAATTTTGTAACTCAGATAAAAGGCGTGTTTGATTTTTCCTCTTCTATGTTTGCTCACCGTTTCCAAATTCTTAAGAAAATACCGTTTGGTTTCATGTGATCCTGCATTTGTTTTCTGATTAGGTACAATTTGATTATAGCCTTACTGTTGTATAACTTTAATTTGCTTTCGTATTACAGAATCTGATAAGTTATTTATATTTATACATTTTTCAAGAACACCGTGAAAACAAAAAAAAAACAAAATAAGATAACGATTGATTTGGATAATCTTTTTTATGTAGATACGAGAATGTTTATTCATGAGGAATATAATTTGTACTGACACTTCATTTTAGAATATTAGATTCTTGCAACAACCTTTTTTAGTAGGTATATATCTTAAAGATTATGAGATGTAACAAAAACACTTTTACGCTAAGAGATAAAACTTTCATTTTGAAGTTTTTCTTCAAAATTATTTAAGTTAAATTAAATTTCGGATAAACCAATTCTTTTTTTCTTTATTTTATTGTAGCCAAGAAGCATTAGTCAGCGGCATACCATACTATCCCGAATCAGTAGCGGGAAGCTCACGATCTCTAAATCGTAACGGAAGTCCAATTTCGCATGCAGGTGGCGATGATACGACATTTTGGCGAACACCACAAATCGCAAGTACATCCAAAGCATGTGGTTCGGGATTACAAAACGAATATCAAACACCATACCAAGATGATTCCTTACCACCTACACCATCATCTCCTTCTGATAGTAATCGTTCAATTACACTGTCAACAACATCTATTCCGATAGCACGGACCGACAAACATGTGATCCTATCAACAACAAGTCCAGCCCGACCGAAAGTAGCGTCAATGCAAGCAAAGCTAGATCATACCAAGATTGATACGTCACTCTATCAAAAAAATTCACCGTCTCGTAATTCATCCGTCGTCGAAGATATGAGAGGTACAGTACATATTTCATTACTGTATGATCCAATTGCTGGAATATTGACAGTTCGTTTAATGGAGGCTCAAGATTTACAACCGCGTGATTTTAGTGGAACCGCAGATCCTTACGCTAAAATACGCTTATTACCCGATCGAACAAATGTTTGGCAAACTAGAATTCATAAGCGGACATTGAACCCCGTATTCGATGAAGATTTTGTATTCGAGGAACGGCCGGCCGTTATTGGACGCCGTACATTGGAAATACTTTTATACGATTTCGATGCATATTCGCGACACGTTTGCATTGGTGAAACTCAAATCGCACTAGCTCATGTTGATTTATCCGATAAAGTAGAGATTTGGAAACAGTTGGGTGCATGTTCAGAACAAGACTCAAAAGTGGAATTGGGTGATTTAATGGTATCACTATCTTATCTTCCATCAGCTGAACGCTTAACGGTTGTCGTTATAAAAGCTAGGAATTTACGGGTGGTCGACGATACGAGAAACTCGTCTGATCCTTATGTGAAGGTGTCGCTTTTAAGTGCTGGTAAAAAATCGAAAAAACGCAAAACTGGTGTTCATCGTGGCACCGTAGCGCCTGTATTTAATGAGGCGTTAACTTTTGATATTGCAAAAGATACTCTAAAAAATTCGACTATAGAATTTTTGGTCATACATGACAGTTTATTGGGATCAAATGAGGTATTAGGACGTGCCGTCGTAGGCAGTTCTCCGGACGTTGGCATTGAAGAGCGTTCATTTTTCGATGAAATGTTTAGAAGCAAAACAGCTACGGCACAATGGATTTCACTAAGTGATAATAATAATCAACAGTAAATGTTTTTTTATTTAGATAAAATTTCTATTTTTATAAAATATTATTATAGCTTGTAAATAATATATTATATATTATGTAAAACTATATAATAATATATTTATATAATATACAAGATGAGGTTCATATTACGTTACGGTTTACATTTTAGTATGACATTACACATATGTATATCAAAGGCAACAACGAGGAGCACAAAAATTATATTTCATATTCATATGCAAATTCCAGTTTCCATTAGGCCACATCTTGTACAATTTATGAAACGTCCATTGTACCTAATCTATAATATAATAATTAAAAGTAAATAAAAAATAATGATGTATTAAAAGACTATTTTATATATATTTATTATTTGTGCGATGTTTACATATAACCGTTTTATTTTAATAACAACAATTTGCAAAAGTATTTTATTTTTATTTATAAGATTTTGTTTATTTATGGTGCCTGTGTAAATATTTTGTTAAAAATGTTCAAATAAATTATTTTTATTATTGTTAAAATATGATTTTGCGATAAAAAATATTTACATATTTATTAAAGAAAGATCGGAATGCTTAATTCTTAAGACCAATTAATTATAATATAACAAAATCCACCAAAAGACTCTCCCCAGGAGGTCTAAGACACCAAATTAATAGTTTCTGTAATTTTGAGGAAGTATTTAGGCTGCGGGCCAAACCTAAATTAAGGCTAATTCATTAATATAATAACATTTATCCTGATTTTTACTAAATTAATGATTTAACCGACAATTCGACCGCAACCTCAATATTACAAAAATTGTCTATTGGGTCGCTTTTATAGTTGCATTCATTAGTTTTATTCCAAATATTATTCCTAGAAAAGGTCGTTATTGTTTAGTTATCATCAAGTATGCATGGAGCCTTTAACGTGAATATTGAGCACAAAAAGAGTACAAACATTCAAACGAGTGTCCGCCGTAATATGTAGTACTTTTTCTAAATTAATTGTGTTTTACATGACGGGGTAGATCCTCGATTAGCTAGCAAGCCAGCAATTTGCTAGCCAAAATCCTGGCTACTCAATCAATTTTACCGAGGAAATTTGATTTTCAAATTGTTTTTCAAAAATTTTTTGTTTATTTTTCGATTGCACAGTAAAACAACACAAAAATGTGCTGTTCATTTTTTGAAGCCGCAAAATTTACTGTGCGCAATCGCAAAAAAAACAAAAAGATTTTGAAAAACATAATTTCCTTGGTAAAATTGATTGAGTAGCCAGGATTTTGGCTAGCAAATTGGTTGCTTGCTAGCCGATCGAGTCTACCTCTACATGCGTTAATATTTGCAATTATGGATACTCGTTTAAATTCACCTTTTCGTCATCATGATGATGTGTTGTTCTGGATACTAGTGCGAACAGGTTCATTGGACAAAAGATATTTTAGAAATGAACGACAGTACTAAGGAATACAACTATAAAGCGACATTAAACATAGAAAATTCGACTGTATATCTTCTAATTTTTAATATATGAAAATTGTAATGTGTAGGCTGCGTGCTATTTGTTTGATAAAAGTCAATTATATTTTAATTTTCGGTAAATTCGTGCGTAAGGGGCACTTTTGGGAACATGAAACAACAACTCATTAAATAATAGGTAGGGGAAATAGTTCGTTATGTTGGGTGACATTGAAACATGGAATGTTCTTATTTCAAATGAACTTTAAACCAAATATGTGCCATTTTGCTGGTAGAGCTATGATCGCATCACTGTAGAACTTCTGTGGTGTAGAGGTGAAAAATCGAGACAACTCATTTTCGCAGGCCTCTTTTGATCTAAATGTAAAACCATTAAGATGGTTCTGCATGGACCGGAAGCAAGGTCATGACTGTACGGTGGGTGTATCAAAACTTCCCAGCTAACCTCTCTCAGTTTCTACCGGGTTATCAATGATGTGTGTGGTCTAGCGTTATCATAAAGGAATACAACGCTGATCAATTCTGCACGTTTTAACTGAATTGCTTGTCTTAAACGCAATAGTTGCTGACAGTAAAGATAAGAATCAATCGTTGGGTCCAGTAGCACTACTCATAATGCACAATTCCTTTCCAATCCCACCGAACACACAGCATTACCTTTCTTGGCGTTAATCCTGATTTTGATAACGTTTCGAAAGCTTCATTTCGTTTCGCCTATGATCTTTCTTGCACAACCTTGTCGTACCTTATCCTCTTTTCATCACCAGTAATCATTCGCTAAAAATGGCGCTTTCATGTGATACCCAAACGTCAAGGTTTTTTTGTATCCAGCCATTTTTAAATGGATTAAAACAGTTTTGTGATCAATATTTAATTTTTTATCAATTGCATGCCGACTTATATGCCGGCCTTCTTCAATTTTCTGCATGATTTCATCGACTTTTCAAGTGATTGGTCCACCAGAGCGAGGTGCATCTTTGACATCCCTCTTTCCAGAGCGCGAACCTATTCTTTGCTGCTGATTTTGATAAAACTCCTTCTCCATAAATAGCTCAAATTTTTCGCAAGCCTGAGCTGTGTTTTTACCTTTGTCGTAATAAAATTGTTAAATATATCGAATTATTTATCTCAATGTTTAAAATTGTGTAACTTTTTATTCACTTAACCGATTTTAATGTTGTGTATGTCAAAGTGCAAGTTTAAATGTCACCTTTCAAACACACATTATTGCCCGATACGATCAATCGTTACTGAGATATATGAATGTAAAGCCATCTACCGGGAAAAAGGCTAATCTCATACCCTTTATTAGAATTCCTATCAAAAATTTTTCCTCAGTAGTCTGTCGATTGATGCTCGGTCTTATTTTAAAAATGTATATTTAGTAAAATGTAACAAGTATTTTGAAATGATTAGTACTTTATTTTCGAGAGTACACCTTCCAATTAATAATGGAATACTATTTCATTCAAATGACTGCCCCGGCTGGATCTGCAGTACCCCATTCTGTTGATCAAATTTTTCAGTACACTTTTAATGCGTCTTTCAATGCCTCAATCATCTCTGGATGATTAGCATATTTATTTGTGGCTCCTCACACATAATCGTCTAACGGAGTCAAATCGCAGCTCCTCGGCCAGAGCAGTGTGTGGGCAGTGGTGCGTAAATATCGTGCTAGCCTTTCCCTTCAATCATATGAAATAAAAAGTCAGTTAACATGGGAAATGATCGCGATTGACTGTTTGAACGGTTCCTTCCTCATTTTTGAAGAAAAAGGACCTACGATACTTTTGGAGGGTATTCGACACCAAAAAGTCACTCGTTTTGTGTGTATTGGCTTGTCAGCTATAGCCGCAATATTTTCCAGCAGGCGAGCTGGACGGCAATGTGAAACGTGTGTATTGTCTATTAACATGCCAGTGGAATGAACTATATTCACAAATTTTCTCACACTGTTCTCAGTTGGCGCTTCGTTCGTTCGGTTACCGGGAATATAATAACTGAATTTCTGTCCCTTCACACTTTAATTCTTTCGTCGTAATTCTTTCCTCGTTGTCTGTCCCTCTCCAGCAAACTAACAACAGTTTATAGGTGAAGGAGAAGGAAACGAGGAAAGAATCACGGCGAAAGAATTAAAGTGTGAACGGCGGATTAACGCCGAAAAAATCGCTTGTTCAAAAACGAACCAAAAGATGCCGGATCCTTTATTTTTATACTGACAATTATTATGACCAAAATATTTCTAAAATCATGTTATGCTCTCTCAATTTGTTTAATTGAGAGTAATATACAATTGTCTACTAATTTTGTCACAATGTCCTGACAAAATCGTTTTTGACAGCAATTTCAATAATTTTTTTCTTCGCATGAGCAGATTCAATACAAATAATACACTTTTTCATGACAATCTAGACAATCTATCTCATGACAAAAATAGAACAAAGCCCGAACAGCACATGCGCTTTACACCTTATACAAAGAGAAAATAAATTAAAATTGTTGATGTGTTTATCGTTACACCACAGTATATCCCTTTTGTGCTTTACTAACACAATTGTGTGGGTACGGCAAAAGTACCATGTCAAAAATTTATTTTTGTATGTGTTTTGAACCAACTTACATATTTGTGTATTCCTTTCAAACTTATTTTAGTTCGAAAAAACAAACACTATAACTATACTCACAATTGTGTTGGTTGTACTTCAGTACTTCAAAACAAGTGAAATTTTTCATCAAAAACGCCATTACATACTATAACTTTATACTCACACATTTGTGTGGTTTGGTTTGGACTTTAATTGAGCCATCTTTTTTTTTTGGGGGTATAACCAGAAGAGACATTGCGTAGACCAAGAAATTTTTTTCCTACCTTATATTTTTTTATAGGAAACATAACTTTTAATTATGAATATTAATAATTATAATAATTATATAGTCAAAGCTTCATTGTGAGTCCATAATTGTTTATTTGAAATAAGAATATTCAAAAATAACGAATTTTTCCTACCTTATTGTGAACGAAGGTTAAAGAAATGAGTAAAAAATTTTTCACAGTAAAATAGCGTTATGTCTATTCTGCCTATATACATATTCTATGGTTACACCATATATTAAAACTTATATATAGGACGTTCGTGTTCTTTTTTTCTCTTAGCTTATCACATTTACCGAAATTAGATTTTTTGTCACGGTGTCGCTTTTGTCGTTTTTTCGAACTTTTTTCGAAAAATTGCCGTTGTTTGTTTACTTTTTTGTTTACACAACTAAGCTAAACAGTTGAAACAATTAAATTTAGTTTTACTTTTTCACCAGCTGTGTTGATTTTTGAGTTTTTTTCGAAATTGTACTAAAACAGCTAACTTCACTCTTGTCTTATAGAAAAAAAATTTTGGAACACGATTTTACAAGGCAATGTCCTATATTGATACTATTTAATATTTGGTTACACTGTGACAAAATGAGAGTAATATGGAGTTTTACTCAAGTATATAAATTCATATTTTTATTGCTTTGTTGTGACAAAATTATTTAAATGAAGACCGAGCATGGAGTGTCTTCTTGAAAGACAAACGATTCGACTAGCGTAATCTGAGTTATACCAAAGAATGTTTTCCAAACATCTTATTTCAAACTTAGTTGCTAATTTCTCACTATCTTAAATAAGTTTGCAAATCCGTTCTAATTTTTTCTCTGAGTTATTTATTCGATATTATGCATGTACTATACTATTTGAAAACGATTTGTAATACATTTAGTCGTAATTATTCAAAAAAGTCTTTCGAGGTGACTTATTTGAAAAAGGTTATTTCCTCAAATACGACTAAGTCGGTGTTTGGAAACGAGCATAATACTATAGACACATTAATAGTTTCGTAACCATGATTTCGCTATCATGATTTTCTAAGTGAAAAATCAATACACACTATGGTTTTTATCTTTCCAACCTCCCAATTGGCATTTAATTGACTTTTAAATTCAGAGTGACTTTTGACGTGACAGAACAAAAGCAAAATTACAAAACGGTTTAAACATATTTTCGGAATGAGGTATTTTTATCATCCCGATGTGTTTTCGAGCGAACAACGTCGAACAAATGAAAAATTAAGATTCCCGACACTAATTGACGATTGCAAAAGTTAGAAAAGCGCCGCTAGTGGATTAGGTTGCAACTAACTCAACTAAAAAAATTTCATTGTGATCGAAATGGCGAAAAGATCAAGGTACTTTTTTGATCATATATTAAACTAATTGTATAAAACTTTTATGTTTTTGAACAATAATTTTTTAATGGTTGTTATTTTATTATAATTCTAAATCAAATTAAATGAGTTTAATTCTAAATCAAATTAAATGAGTTTAGTTAAGCACAGTAAAACCGTTAAATTATCGCAAATAGTTTTAGTTACTAACTTCAGATTGTGGCTGCGGGTAAAACCTCACAGTCGTGCAGCAGGCTTTATATTATATAAACTTCTAAGTTTATAGTTTGCGCTAGTGAAAAGAAATCCAAGAACATTCCCACAAACAAAATCGAATTTACCACTAAACGCTGATGAATTTGGCTTCATCACTGAAATGACATTCAGCCTAAACATCTTTTACCAAATTCTAGTCAAATTATATAAAACAATTATAAAAGCAACACATTTATATACATTATATACTAACTTTATACATAATACATAATATTATATTAAATTTTACAAATCCATGTAAAATTTAATTATATTTGATGCATGAATTTGTTAATTTTATATGGTATGTAGAAATATTGTACTTGCATTACAGTGCTGAAACACTATGATTTATAAAAAATTATATAGAAAAAAAACGATAAACCTATACAAATATTGGAATAATTAAATAGCAAAAGAAACTGTATATGTCAAATAAATTTAAATAAAAAATTAAAATTATATAAAAATTATTTTATTTTACCAATAATATATGGCAGTGTACCAAACAATCCCTAGTCCTCTATCGACAATTTTCTGAGTTAGTATTAACTCAGCTTATGGGTAATCTATTTGTATTCAATATTTTCTATAATATAAAATTAAAATATTTATAATAGCAAACAAAACTAGGGACTAGAATATGGATTTAACTTTATTATTGCTTAACACGTTCATGACTGAGCTGCTACTCTAACCTGGAGTTGCAAGAAATCAGATGAAAAATTTGCACGAAATGAGATAATAGAAGCCTAATGGTTTTATTTATGTGTATTGTGAGGTTTGTGGCGTTACTAATAGTAGACATATAAACGAGTCGCCCGTTTTTTAGAACACTTTACTTCCTATAAAAGGAGTTTTTATTTTTGTAATGTTTATAACTCTAAAATTACTTGGAATAATTTAAAGAAACTTGGTATTTCGTGTTCTGTTGCTAAAGTTGACATAACGTTCACTGCTGAAGATATTTTAAATGATATCTGTCAATTTCGCGAAGATTTAGTGGTTCTGCCATTACCAGATATTGGTTCTGTTGATCCTGATGAAAATTATAAATTTGCCTTTGATTGTGTTGACGAGCTAATTGTCATGAGTGCTATCCGTTCAATTAAATCTAATGCTGCTGGATACGCATACGATAAAATTGATTTTAAAATAATAAAATTATTTATTGATCTGTTTCTTCCACAAGTGACATATATAATTAATCAATGTTTGTCAAAATCAGTTTTTCCGAATTTGTGGAAAGTTGCTTCTATTGTTCCAATTCCAAAAAATGATATTGTTGCCAGTCTTAAAGATGTTCGACCAATAAGTATACTACCTCCCCTTTCTAAGATGTTAGAAAAAGTTATGCAACCCCAGATTCTGCAGCATTTTAAAGATTTTGATTTTCTTTGTAAATTTCAGTCAGGGTATAAGCATGGTCACTACAACGGCTTTGGTACATATTGTTGGTCGTCTTTCTTCAATTTTGGATGTGCATGGTTCGCAAGCTTTATTGGTTTTATTGGATTTCTCTAAGGCGTTTGATAGCGTTAATCATATACTTCTACTTCAAAAGCTTTATCTATATTATAAATTTTCTAGCTCTGCAATTAACATGTTGTACTCTTATTTGCATAATAGGAAGCAGTTTGTAAAGCATGGTGTTAACTGCTCTGGCATGGGTACAGTAACTCTAGGTGTACCACAAGAATCAATTCTGGGTCCCTTGCTTTTTTCTATATTTATAAATGGTCTTCAATGGCAAATTCGTCATTGTTCTTTTCATCTCTACGCTGATGATTTACAACTGTACATCGGGTGTAAAGCATCAGTGATGAATGAGGCTGCAATGAAATTGAACGAGATTTTAGTGACATTTTATTATGGACTAAATTTAACTCACTGGCGCTTAATCCCAATAAAAGTAAAGCATTATTTTTATGTAAAAGTAATTTGAACATTATTAAGCCTACTCTTGTTTTGGGTGATGACACAATAAAATTTGTTCCGACTGTTAATAACTTAGGACTGATATTAAATTCTAAACTTACTTTGTGTAACCATATTAGTACATTGTGTCAACGTGTCAATTATAGTTTATATTCGCTAAGATTAATAAAGAAATTATGTCCAATTCAGTTGCGAGTATTTTTGATTAAAAGTTTAGTTGTACCTTTGTTTATGTACTGTGATGTGATTTATAGTGGATGTGACAGTTCCTCTCTGCGTCTACTTGAAATTACATTTAATAATTGTATCCGATACGTTCATGGCCTCAGAAAATTTGATCATATTTCTAGTTTAAAAACTTCTATTTTGGGATGTACTTTGTTCGAGTATTATCATTATAGAACAGCTTTATTTATTTTCAGAATTATTACCTCTGGTTTGCCTTTATATCTCTATGAAAAATTAAATTTTTCCAGGTCCCTGCGCACTAGAAACATCAATTTACCCCTTAACAAAAGTATAATTCGGTTTTGATGAATGCGTTTATTGTTTGGAATGGTTTACCCTTTGAACTTAAAAATATTAATATTTCTTAAAATTTTTAAAAAAACTTGTGTATTGAACTGTACAGAGAAATTGTTAACGTAATTATAATTTGTAATAATATGTTCATACCCCTTTGTAAATAATTTTGAATATAGCTGAGGATTGTTAATTTTTTTTCTTTTGTGATTTTTCTTTTTCGTAGTATAAAAGCTTCGGCTTATGCTTGTAAATAGACATGTAATAAATAAATAAAATAAATAAATAAAATATAAGGTTCGTAATGCATTGCTGGGAGACCTTTTTATTTTACCGACATGTTGCTTCCAACTCAGATTACAATCAGCAATAACTCCAAGGTACTTGAAACTCAACGGTTTCAATGGAAATGCACGAGTTGGAGCAATTAACGATATTACAAAAACTGGAATGATACGTTAACAGTGAATGTAAAATACTGCTATACGAACTAAAATGCATAATCTTAGTTTTGTCACTTAAAATTAGGAAATGCTGATCAAACCATTTCCTTAAAACTAAAACGTCGGCTGCAATTTTACGGCAAACATCAGTTTGTGAGGACCCACGATAACATAAGCTCATATCATCTGCAAAAGCAAGAATAGTACCTGCCAAATCTGTACTAAAAATTGATCTTATGCATATCAAAAATGAAAGAGGCCCCAAAACCGAACCTTGAGGAACACTAATATTACACCAATTCTACTAGATAGCCCCATACTAATTTTTTGTTGTTTTGTTTTGTTCTTAAGAGCCTACTAACTAGAGAAGTGATGGTACAACATACCACCTCTGATTTATGAAAATTTCTTTCCTCCCATTAAAACTGTGACTTAGTCAAATGGTAGGCAGGCAATATCAAAGCGTTGCCACATACATATCTAATTACAGACGATTCGTGAGTAAATTTATTTTGCCTCGCCACATTCAAGAAAAAAATACAGACGACTTTTACAACAACAATTCTTTATATTTTGTTTTGAGCTGAATCTTGAGATTTCTATTCAAAGTGTCAAACTGAAAAATTGTAATCATACGTCTAATCATGGTGTCAACATATTCACGATGAGCTTTTAATAAAAATATTAAATTAATGAAAAATAAATTTTTCTTTGAAATTTGGACATTTGTTTTGAAGTAATCAAAGAAAAACACAACATAGCAACATAGAAAAAAATCGTTTAAAATTTTTTGATGAGTTCGGAAATCGGTTGTAGATTTTTTTGCTTTTGTTCACGTGTAAAATTATACCATCCCTTCCAACATTACGTATCAGAAACGTACAGTTTACGAAAACTTGCTTATACCAAAGGCTTCATAAACGTAACGCTTTTGTGTAACAAATATGTTAAGTTTACGTAACCTTTGTCACAAGAAAGATGAAACAAAAACGTGTATACAATTTATCTACATACACAATGACGTACCGTAGTTGAACTGTTTTTGTTGAACGTTTTCGAATCACATAGACGTAACAAAATGGTATACTTCCGATGTATTGTTTAGTAATATGTATTTTTTTTAAATTAAAAGACAAAATGTATTTATTACATTATAAAGTATTTATGTTAATTAAACTATCACCAGAATACTATTAAATTATAAAACACTTTAAAATGTATTTTTTAATTAAAACTCAAATATATTTTAATTCGCAAAATATTTTAATAAAATCACAATACCACATAATATATTTCTTATCACATTAAACTAAAAGGTAAATAAATCAAAATGGCTGAATTTTGAGTAGTTAATCATAAACCCGCCAGAGACGCTGATGTGTCTTAAAATTGTGTTCAAAAGCATAACATGTATGTTACGTTGTTGATGTATACATTTTTTGTTGTTAGGGATTCAGAGCAAAAATCGTTTCTAGAAACGGCTAAATAGAAAATTGATTATTTTCCAATTAAAATTATTAAATAATTGCAAATTTATTATTTTAGCATGGCTACTAATTTGAGATATTTTACATATTATCTCATTAATTTGAGTCAAAAATATGTTCTAATTAATTCTTAAATGCTAAATCTGTTTTTAGAAGTCGTCCGTAGAAATGTGTATGTGGCATCTCTTTCCCGAATGTTCGGCAAATATTATTACATATATACAATATCAGCATTCCAAAAATGTTCCACTGAACCGCCGAAAACGTACGTTTTGTACTTCATTTGTACACGACATACTTATGTATGTCTGACGAAGTTTGTGTTTAAACTATTTCAGTTTTGAATGCACAAGTATAAAAATAATAAAAATTAAAACAATGGATGGAAATCAAGTGCTTTCAAGAAATTGATTTCTTTCAGATGAGGAGGAACTTGCAAGAGAAACTGATTGCATACACAAACAGAAGAAAAGACCAAGGAAAAAACGTAGAGCAGAATTCTCACTAGAAGTGGAGGAGCTCTCGCAAGCAAAAGTTAATGAAACTGTCAAACCAGTGCCTGTACCCCAACATCACCAGCGACAAGAACAACGCAAGGTTGCAATGAAGACTAAAGCAACACCGCCAATTAATGTTATAGGCATTACCGAGTTTGCGAATATCCAAGCTGTAATGAAATTAGTGTCCACAAACGACTATAGAGTAGTCGCACTAAACAATAATGTTTGGAAGATAAACACAAGAGATCCCGATGAATACAGAGCTTTAGCCGCAAAGCTCACTGAAGAAGGTAAACGTAAAGAGGGGTATACATATGAAGACAAAAATAACCGAGAAATCAAGGTTATGGCCCGAGGTCTATATCCCACCTGCAAGAAGGAGGTTATAATAGAAGATCTCAAAATGAAAGAACTGCAAATTGAAGACGCAGTAAATATCCTTAAACGAGAGAAAGTTGAAAATAGTCAAGGAAGATAGTTAAAAGAGGGCTCCCGCTATTCATGCTCACATTTAACAAAAGCGAGAAAATTGAAAATATATTTAATATCAAAGCAATACTTAATATGAGGGTTAAAATAGAACCACTGAAAAAGAACACGAGATTAATACCTCAATGCAAGAAATGCCAAGGTTATAACCACACCCAAAGATATTGCGGGAGAGATGTTAGGTGCGTAAAATGTGCCAGCAGACACATCGCGAAAGACTGTTCTCTTAGTCGAACCGAACCTGCAAGGTGTATAAACTGTAAAGGACAACACCCAGCCAACTATAGAGGATAAAAAGTAGCGCTACAACTGCAAAGGTTAAAAAATAAAACATTCCAATCGACTCAAAACAGTAATGTTAGAAGAGAAAGGATTCCAACTACAACTAGAGCACCGACATAACCAGAGCCCATAGGGCCAGAGAGGAGATCCTACTCTCAGATAACGCAGCAGAATACTATTAAAGAAAATCCACTAGAAAGGATATTTCGAAGTATGGAAAGCGCCTGGATAGACAAGAAGCTACGAATGAGCTTACATCAAAGCTATACTAATTAAATGAATAGATCACTTAGAATTGTTATTTGGAACGCGAATGGATTACACATTACATTAAACTTAGAAAAAATAGATACATGTCTTGTCTCGGAAACTCATTTAACAGAAACTTTATTTATTAAAATACGTGACTATTAATGCTACCATGCCATTCATCCATTCATCCAGGAGGAAACGCTAGAGGCGGGTACTACCGTAATTGTTAAAAATAATATTAAACATTATGAAGTGCCCGGCATTGAGGAAGAAATTATGCAAGTTAAAACCATAAAAGTTGGATCAATCAATAATAGAGAACTCAGTATCTCCTCTATTTACTGTCCCCCACGCCATCAAGCAAAAAAAAGAAGACTACAGTCGACTTTTTAAATCATTAGGACCAAATTTTGTCATAGGCGGTGATTTTAATGCAAAGAATACATATTGGTGATCTAGACTTACAACCTCTAAAGGGAAAGAGTTATTTAATGCAGCTCGTGAGAACAACTGTGAATTCCTCCCTGGCGATAAACCAACATATTGGCCTGCTGACATACATAAAATTCCAGATCTTCGTGACTTCTTTGTAACAAAAGGAGTTTTAGAGGACTACACATGCATTGAAAATAGTGAAGGACTATCATCTGACCACTCATCTGTGATCATGACGCTAAGTACAATGATAATAAAAAAAGATAATTCACCTAAATTAACAAACAATAAAACCAATTGGGATCTATTCAAGAAATTCGTAGAAGATCGAACAAATCTCGGTGAACCAATTAGAACGAAGGTGCAGCTGGAAGATGAACTAGAAATATTTAATAACAATATCCTATAAGCGGCTTGGAAAGTTCACCGATTTCTCATACCAACGCTACAATGAAACATTACTATCCTCTTGAAGTCAGAGAGCTACTTAGGGAGAAACGGAAAGCTCGCAAAATCTGGCAGCACTCTCGTGCACCGCAACACAAAACTATTCTAAATTTTTTGTGCAACAAATTAAAACAACTAATAAAGGAAATAAAGAACGAAAGCATAACTAAGCGATTACGAGGTCTTTCGAAACTAAAGGATGACGATTACTCGCTTTGGAAAGCAACGAAGGGACTAAAAAGATCCAAAATACATGTGCTGCTTATTTAGAAGAGACTTTTCAACCGTTGCCGAGACAAACAGCAAATGAAAATACAGTCGCAAACAAAGCAGATGACCTTGACATAAGGCATGTGACTTTATTGGAGCTTAAAACTGAAATCAATAGTAATTAAGTATCAGAAAAGCTCCAGGTTATGATTTAATAACTGGGCAAATTGTGAAAGCCATTCCCGAGAAAGGTTTGCGTAAATTAAGTCAAATAATTAATGTCACTTTCAGTTTGGAATATGTTCCACGACAATGAAAGGTGGCCGAAGTAATAATGATTCCTAAACCAGGTAAACCAGGAAACGATAAAAAATCATATAGACCGATACTACCTACTTCCAGTCATATAAAAAATATTTGAAAAACTGTTGCTGAAAAAAGACTCGGATGTCATTGAGGATGCACTCGAGAATAAAAAAATATGCTCCAGTATTTTCTTAGATGTAGCTCAAGCTTTCGACAAAGTTTGGCACCAAGGGCTTGAATTTAAACTGCATCGAAACCTGCCTAAGCAATTTTATCAAATTCTTAAATCTTACATAGCTGATCGACACTTTAGAGTCAAATTTGAAAATGAGTACTCTGAAATAAAAAGAATATCAGCAGGTATACCACAAGGTAGCATACTTGGACCTACTCTGTTTATTCTTTATACGAGAGACTTACCGAATATTGAAAGTACTACTGTAGCAACATTTGCATATATTTCGGATATCTCAGAAGCAACAAGCAAACTTCAAAGTGCAGTTAACACGGTGAGCAACTGGACTAAAAAATCGCGCATCTCATTAAATGAAGCCAAATCAGTATACACGTCAACTTTACAAATCAAAATGTAAACTGTATTCCCGTAGTTCTCAACTCAAACCAAATTCCATATGCAAATACAGCTAAATACCGTGGTATGACCCTCGATGCTAAGCTAAGATGGAAAGAACACATCAAGAAGAAAAAAGAAGAGTTAAACATCAAATATAGAAAAATGTACTGGCTCATGGGTAGAAACTCTGAGCTCTCAATACACAACAAATTGCTTCTATACAGGCAAATGCTAAAACCAGTATGAACCTATGGTATCCAACTTTGGGGTTGTGCCAAGAATACCAATGTACAAATGATACAATGCTTCCAAAATAAAGTGCGACGAGGAATTGTGAATGCCCCATGGTACATTAGGAATGACAACCTCCATAGAGACTCGAAGATGGAATACGCCACCGATGAAATAAAGAACCAAGCAAGGAAACACGTACAGCGCTTATCTCAACACGAAAATCCGGATATCCGTCGTATGTTGGATACCACTAGCGGAGTGAGGAGACTCCAAAGGCAGAAACCACTGGAGCTGGATAGTTTGTTTTAGAATAAGAAAGTATTATAAAATGAGTAACCAATAGGTTACTCATCTTAATCCGAGAACTTAATTTAAGAAAGATAAGTTACTAGATGATCTCTGAATCGTAATATTGTATAAATAAATAAATAAATTTATTAAATAAAAAAAAAATAGGAAAACAAAACGAAAAAGCGCATATGGAAACTGTCATTTCCGATGGACCGATTTCGACCAAAATTCATTGGTAACTAATAATTTGTTGAAAAAGCTTAAACATGAAGTTTCATACAGATCAATCAGGGCAGTATAGGGCCAAATTTTTGTTTAAAAAGAGCTTTTGGGCAAAATACGTCAGTTCAGCATAAATTTTGGAAAACTAATTTGGAAAGGTATTATTGCAAATTAAATTTGGAATCTTTTAGTTTATAATCGGGTTTCTCGTAAATGATATAATTTTTAAAATATTTCTACAAAACGGGAAACGGGAGGCTGCCACTTCCGGTGGGCCGATTTCAATCAAAAATCATTGGGTTCTCCTAATTTATGAGTAATGTTTAAGTATGAAATGTCAATCCGAGCAATCAATCCGTCTAGGTTGTAGAGAACTAATAGACATTTAATGCAGATAAAATGCAGATCTTCACTATAGAATGTAATTTCAGGTATGTGAGCGAGACCAATTTGAATTTGAACCGGGTTGAAGAAGTACTAAAAGAATACACATATCAATCTGTATACTTTTTTTTAGAGACGAACCGAACCAATGATCACTTTTTACATTTAGTTGTTTTTGTGTTTTTTGGTTATTTTGGTATAATCGTCTTAGATTTAGCCGTATATTGGCTGTGTTTTAATATTGGAGCACTATCCGGCGCCGAAGGGAAATTTTCTACTGAAACTGCTGCAGCTATTATTCACTGGTGTCGCTACTAATCAAAAAAATTAAATTGTAAACTTCATGCAGTCGAATGACATTTCTACTCTTGTGTTTTTGTTTGAAAAAAAATCGCAAACATTTTAAAACAAACAAATTGCGAAATAAATAATTTAACAATGTTTTATTAATATTTAATTATTCACAATAGTAAATATAGTGAATAAGTTTTTAAGTTTAAAATTTGAGGGCTCTGCCTTTGTGAAACTTATAAATATATGGTTACTCTAACGAAAGCCTCTCGAACGTCATTAATATTCAAAACATCGTTGCCCACAGTTGTAAATGAGTTAGATTTGATCGTGAATTTCATTAAATGTCCGAAACGGATAGTTTAATTGCTGAGAGTAGTAATCATGTGCGGGATCCAAAAGCAAGGGCCAAGGCTAAACCAAAAAAGTGACATCTACACACTTAAAAATTTTGCTGCGATTTATGATGCAACCCTTGCATCGGGGCATATACGATGCAATCGTGCATCAAATTCTGATGCAAAGCATGCATTGAAAATATTTACAATGCAATTGCGTCTAAAACTAATGCAGTAGTGTGTCGAAAGAAAATTTCTATATAATCTGTGCTGGGATGTTCTAACATCACATTTTGTGATATTTTATCGAAGTCTACGTCTCTTTCAGCTACAATAAATTTGACTTATCAATTATTTCTTCTTTATTGCTATCACAGCCTACTAGAATATATTTGAACAATATCTATTTCACTTATTTTCGTTCTACAATCGAAAAAAAATATTTGGTGATAGAAACACAGTAGAAACATCACAATGTTGCAATCTAGCAGGCTGGAAAAAGATATAAAAATTGAAACAGAGATACATTTCATTCTACAGAAACGAAAAATAAGCTTCGATAAATTATCGAAACATGGTGATGTTAGAACATCCCAGCCCTGGGGTGATTTATTTTTTAGCGAATTTATAATAATTCGCTAAGGCAGTATGTATACTTTTAATATAAGCTTGAAATGTTTTTCATATATTTGCAGTTTGGTGAGTGCAGTCTAGTCTGTCGTGACTATGACAAGGACAACTAAAATTTTATACAGAGATTTTGAAATCTCATGAAGTGAAGTATATAAAATAAAACTAACCGGTTTTTGCATCGGTTTTATTTTATATGATACAAATTGCATTGGAATAATTTCGTTGGTAGGAAACATTTATAATGTAAATTTGACGCTATTAACTTAACATCGAAATTGGTTCTGATACAATTTTCATTGAATCGCTTCTTTCAGTGTTAGTAACATCGAAGTGTTATTAGATTTAATTTTGCATCTTACATTATGTTGCAACGCAAGAAGCTTCGAAAAAAAATCGATGCATTTTATTTTTCTTTTCGAGGCAAATTATATTCAAATTATTTTCGATGTATAGGTTACATCGAAATTCGATACAAGCAAATGTCGGACGCATATGCGATGCTAATAGTATCGCATATCAGAAAAATTTTCAACTGTGACAAAGTTCAACCGTAACAAAATGTAAAGGAATGATAAATGGTAAACTAGATACGGTATCTTTCTTGGATCCCGTATTTGCCGATATAAAATCGAATTTAAGCGATATGAATAGTTCGAATGGAGCTTTTCTAAATAATGCACCAAATGAATTTATACTCAATGAGAACACCCGTTGAAAAAGAAATTTTATTTTATGAATTACAAAAAGCTGGACGGCCCGTTAAAATTAGGACAATATTTACGGAATACAATATTAGTTATAAGCCATGCGACATGAATAAGTACGTATTTGGCTGGAACCATCTAAGTAAGGAATCGCTCTATAACGATCTTTTTAATTTCAGAATGCTGTAATCAACCGCAGGTGATAGTAACATAAATATAGATGACAGCGATAGTGATAATGGATTTATGGGTGTGAAAATGTCGAGACGGTGTTGTGCTATTCATGCTATAATTCGCAACTTAAAAACCGTATGGTCTATTATTTCGAATTTCCAAAGAATGGGGGTTTGTAAGTACCATTGAATTATTTCGATCCTGTAGGTAGGTAGAGGATTTTAATCCAATGTACTATTCTTTTCTAGAGCTCAGAAATGGGCAGCCAAGATCCGCCACTTAATTCGAGACCAAAAAAAATACTGCGGCCCGTTACTGTACGAATCCCAACAATATTTGTTTCAAATATTGAACAATTTATGCCCGGAGGAGATAAGCGATTATTCGATCCAGTTAAGATAAATCACAGACGGAGGATGATATCACCTTGAGCAAAATGCCTTCAATAAGTCTGCTTTAGAGATAGCACTCTGACAGACAACCAATGACAAAAAATTTATGTGACAGTACATCTCCTGAATTGAACCTATCTATCTAGAATTTGAATTACCACAAACTAAACAGTCGCGAGATGTTGAATCTCCACTTTTAACGTCCGAACCGGATGACGAACTCGAAGAGCGCCTTGAAGAAGATGATGAAGATCCACCAAATTAAAAACTCACATGCTCCGATAAGTATTTTATAAAAGACGAAGGTTCCCAAACTTCAACCTAAGCCGAATATTTTCTGGATGAACAAGATGAAATTAATCAGGTTCCATGTCGTCTATGTGCCAATGAATTTTTCGGAGAGCAACTACTATTTTTCCACGAAGATGCTCACATGAACTAATAAATAGTGTGTTACCGCGATTCGCAATCCCGTCCCACGATTACTTACCACAACAAATAAGTATACCATGCCTAAAAAGGGTTCATCAATGCGCGAAACAACGTACGATTTCGACGCGGTTCAAGAAAAACTAATGAACAGTTGAAATCGTGTTTTTTAATTTAATAAATTTTCTTATCAATATACAAAATATTTTTGATTTATAAACATAATTTATTAAAGTTTTCCTTATTTTTCACAATTTTATTCTGTATTTTAAATCCTTAGATACATGTTATGAAATTGAACGATTGAAAGAACTGTATAAAAATTAAAAAATTTTTAACGGTTAAAATTTTACAGTGATATAAATTTAAATTAAATTAAGCAATTAAAATTGTTCTTCTTCCACCGGAAAATTTTCCCACGCTCGTCTTTTGCTCCACTGATTGGCCCAAATTCATAACCGCCACGTCCTTCGAACTGTAAAAAGTAATCATGGTGTTTCCATAGTTTCCATTACGATGGGATACGGTGAATAATGTGATTCCTAATTTTCGGCATTGTTGCTACATGCATCCTTCGACATCAACCGAAACGGCGCTCGTACATTCGTCCAAAATTGCAAATTGTGGATTGTGATAGCACATCGATAGCGTTTAGATCACGTCCCGACTTTCTAGATATGATAATTGTACAATTTCCAAAAATCGATGGTTATCGGTCTGACCCCGTCGCAACAATACATCGTACGTATGCGGCTAAATAATTTGATCACGTAGCGTACTTTAATTTTAATAAAAATTAAATTATATTATTGACGACTGTTAAAGTTGGGAATGTGACATCTAGCGCATTAAAAATAAGCTCATTGCGGGTTTTTTGTATGAAATTTTAGCACGGCATACTTTATGAAAATAAAAATTAACATACAAAAATATCCGGAACAAGCTTATTTTTTTTTGCCGTCAGATCCACTTATAGTTGTCTATAAGTTTAATTTTTTTTTTTTATAAATTTTTTTTAAAACACAAAATTATTTTTTACTAAAAAGAATTTGGTATATTTTTCTAAACAATACAAAACAAAAAAAATTGACACGTCAAAATTTGAAATTTTATTTGATTTAAGGGTTGTACAAAACAAGGGAAATTTAAAGTTTCACCCTGAAATGGATAGTGCTCCCGATAGCGGCTCCCGATAAATAAGTGAGCCAAGATATTTTTTTATCGATTTTTAATTAAAAAGTTGAATGAAAAATTTTAGTTTAGAGTTAATTAATTATATGCAATAATAGCGCGCTAAATATAAGTTTTGACATAGAAAATTGGCTGCTCCGGATACAGCTATCGGGCGCTAATAAAAAAACAGCAATTATTAAACCAGCGACCACATGTTCGTTTTGTTGCATTCACGAATGACTTTTTTTTTTTTTAAATATGATTTTAGCGTGCTCGTTTTTTTCCACCGTTTATGCCACAATGTTAATTACACGGATACACATCAAGCATACAATAAGTCATTGTATATTTTAACTTGCGATTAACACAATAATTCACTATATATACTTTAACAAAATAAGTACTTATAATATAAACTAATTAACATTCTGGTAACATAATTTCAATTCGGCTATCTAAATTGTTAATTTTATTTTGGCCTTTTCATAATTTTCACTACAATTTAACAATTTGTCCACAATCGTCCGTGGAAGATAGAATGTTCACCAAACCGCGTTTAGATTTCACAAAATGAGTTTTTATTTTATTTTTTCTTTTTGGTAAGCACTGACATGAAATAAATTTGAACAAAACAATGAATTTGCTAACAGTAGCTTAGTATTTATCATAAATTCAAATAGTTATAAGGAAAGTGCAGTTAATTTATGCTTGCACAAATGTTCATGAACAATTCACATTTGATAATTTTTGTTTTACCGATTTTTTTTTTTTTTTTTTTTTTTTTAAAGTTATGTTAATACAAAAAAATTGATCAGCAAATACATTACTGCCGTATGCAACTCAAAAATGTTTTTCACTAATAGCGAATTCTTTTACCTTTTTGATGTAAATCAAATTTCCGATAGTTAAAAAGAATACGAAAAAAATTTGATGCGTTTTTATCGTAGTGTGCCTAATGGGCTAGTTATATAACTGAAAACGAAACGGACTGAAACGAAACGAAAGGATTGGTTGCATGAAAACATAATAGGCTAGTTATGTAGAAGAAATGAAACGAAAACGAACGGATGAATTGATTCAATTCAATTTGCTTTCGTTTCGTCTTTGCGGTTATACATTATCGGTTATGATTTTTTTGTTATCCTTACAAGCACATGTCAAAACATGTCAAAATATTTTATATTTTAATTGGATTTAAACGCAGTATATTTAGTTTGCCAAACATAAAATGCATTTTTCGAGTTAGTTTTCATACTCACGAGAAGGAAACTTCAAATAATATAAAATTATAAACAGATATGAAAATGTCAAAACCGTTTTCACTAATTCGTCTATATAACCATGCCTACTTCGTCTTTCCGTTTCATTTCGTTTCAGTCCGTTTCGTTTTCGTCTAAATAACTAGCCCTTAAGCCCGAAAGGGATGCCGGGAACAATAACAAACCATTTTGAAAAAATTTCAAATGACGCGTTTGACGTATTAGACAATATTTACGATTGACGTATTATATGTATATAAATGTGTATGTGGTAGTCAAAATGGAAGTAAAAATCTACATTTTCATTTTTTGATGTACATCAAATTTTTTTGCTATTTTTTTTCGCTATTTTAGCGCTATTTTACTCTCCGTGCACCCAAAAGCAAAACCTATTTATACTTTTCGTTTTTGTTTTTGTTATAAACCGAAGCTTGCCCCACCCATTAACAATTATTACCAAAGTATTTAACTATACTTCACTACTACATGCAATATATTTTTCCCGCGCTTTCAATGTTCAACGTATTTGTTCTTTACCGCTACATCAGGGGAGCAAAACCTAACCAAACTTGAAACGTGCGAACTATAGACGACGTTACAAAACCTTAAACAGCACCACCACTAAATAAAAGTGGCACTTGCTGGCAAATACGGCTATCTTGCTCATGTCAATAATCCCTGGTAATCTCACTATTATAATATCATGGGGAAGAATAACGCAATTTTTTAGTTTAGTTTAGAAGTACGTGGAGCGATATTTTTGTGAAATTCTTACATATAATGGAAATTTTAATTTTATGGACCTTATTAAACAGATAAATGGCGCTATTAATAGGATTATCGATCCATGATTAAAAATTTATGTATTTGTATCTATGTACTAACAACCATTAACAAATTCAAAATATTTTTACTAAAGCTGATAATCAAATGCAGACTAAACAAATTACAAGCACTATAATAGTCATTATCAGTTTACGTTTGCTTATACAGAAGCATATTTCATATTTTCTAATCTTACGCTAAAATACGAGGAGTAAGTAAAATTTCTAAAAGTAATTAAATTTTAATAAATGATCAAAAACGATTAAAGGGTATCGTAGTCATATTAAAGAATTTCAAATAAGAATTTCCGCGATTTGCCTTCGGTAATCATTTACAAATAATATGGGAACCTTCACGTAAGCTAGGGCCAAGATCCGTATTATATATATATATATATATATATATATATATATATATATATATATATATATATATATATATATATATATATATATATATATATATATATATATATATATATATATATATATATATATATATATATATATATATATATATATATATATATATATATATATATATATATATATATATATATATATATATATATATATATATATATATATATATATATATATATATATATATATATATATATATATATATATATATATATATATATATATATATATATATATATATATATATATATATATATATATATATATATATATATATATATATATATATATATATATATATATATATATATATATATATTATATATATATATATATATATATATATATATATATATATATATATATATATATATATAATATATATATATATATATATATATATATATATATATATATATATATATATATATATATATAATTAATAAAATATCGATTCTTATTCAAAATGACCTTATACCGGGAAGATAGAAAATTGATATATACTTCATATATTTCGAGATACTTCATATATTTCGAACTTAGATGGCTTCATCTAATACCAATGTGATTGAGACAAGAAATTATATTTTGTTATTGAGACTAATGTACATAAGATTTAACTTGAAATTGGATTATATGTACACATATAGTTAATTAGGTATAGATTATAGTGTGCAACTTTAATTCATGCGTCACTTGATTGGAGAGCCAATTAGGCTGCTTTAATGAAATTCTAAGTGCGTTATAAAAAACGTTTTTGTTTCAATTGTTTATCACATTAATCCGAGACTAAACATAAACAATGATCGCATAATACATTATTTGGTTTCTGGCTCATCCAAACTCGCCTCTCACCTACATTTTGTACTCTTCTAGCCAATACGAGTGTAGCCGACATACTTTTTTGGTCGATATTTTTGAATTTCAAGTTTTGTTATAAATCAACATACAGTGCTTTCGTTACTTTTAGTCTATCGCGAATTTTACAACGAAAATCACACAATAATATTTACAATCGTGCATAAATTGTTTGTTTATATTTTTTTCTAAATACATAATACAACTAATATAATAATAATAATAATAATAATAAATGGCTGCAATCAAAGAAAATAATTCTAGTTATGTTGCGGATTTGAAAACATCAAATATTCTGTCAATTGCAATGACCGCGTTACGTTTCATTGATAATAAACAAACGTCTGTGAAAAATGTGGATTCAGATCAGAATCAACTAAGTGTTTATACATTGAGTGAGGTGTCAAATCATGATTCACCAGATGATTGTTGGATAATTCTGTACGATCGAGTTTATGAAGTAACACAATTTTTAAAAATGGTAAGTTGTAATTTTTGAAAACATGTAGTAGCATGCGTAAGCACTATACAAGTACAATTTGGAAAGAAAGGCCGCGAAAGTTCAAATTTATCTTATCACTTCTTTTGAGACTACATATAAAACAAAACTTTAAAAAATTGGTATTTCATTTAAATGCGAAACATATGATATCGTTTCGATCTTATGAAATCTTTCAAAAATTTGTAGAAATTCTGTACAATCACGCTTAACTGGTAGAATCTCGCTTAATATTTAAACTACGTAGCGTACGTTACTACATATTAAGCGAATAATCTCTTTATAAAGAGATATATGTATATACATATACGTATATGCATCCTTATCGCTACGTATTTATGTAATTGAAGCATTGAACGAGGAACTGAGATGCAAATTATTTACGATAATTTAATCGAAACTATGGTGTAATCATTAAGTGATAAGCGATACGTATTCATTAACAAGGTTAAAAGCGTTATAAATAGTTCGTTTAATGAACTGTAAATAAGCTTACAAATAAGTGTAACAAATTAAGAATTATATTTTAATAAAAAATCGTAATTCTTCGTTTCAGCATCCAGGCGGAGAAGATATAATACTCGAACATGCCGGACGTGATGCAACAATCGCATTTCGTGGAAGTGGCCATTCTGCAAGTGCTATAAACTCATTGAAACAATATGAAATTGGCCTATTGCCCGAATGCCAAAGTATATTCCGGTCAAATATTTTAGTAAAGTTATCAGATATACCTATCTGAGCATTAATGAAACCGCAATAAAATAAAAAATTTCAATATATAATATTATTTACAAATATAAGAACTTAGCCTCTAAATGTAAGAAATATTTTAAAAGCTTTAATCATCGGAATCATCAAACACAATTTGTAATATCATTGAAAATTCATTTATCAGTATTTTGTATTTTAATAAATAATTTAAAGTAAATATGTTAAAATGTATAATAATAAATTGTGTATATTATTAGATTTGCGGTGCATGGGTATGCAATGCGACGCTTTATCTCAATTTGTAATTAATGTGTGTAGCGAACTGCACAAGCAAATAGGTAAATAAATTCATTTGATGTGCTTTCAAGCTTCAACTGATATTAATAATATTTATATTTTATAAAATGTTTCACATTGAATCCCTACAGTTCGATTTTCTAAACAGAAGAGACCTGCTGTTCATAAAACTTCAAACATAATTAGCGTTTAAAAGTGTAACAAATAACAAATTGTGTATATTATAAATTTAATTTGTCCGTAATTGTTTTGCTTATGTACTTCCAGTGTTATATCATACCATCGCAGTGTAGGTATACACATACGTGTTTTTCGTAAACGTTGAAGATGTGCCAAGGGGCCAGATAAATGGCGACCGAACGAAATAGAGTACATTTAAATTAAATAATTAGACGGTATTCAAAAGTCAATATTTTTCCCACTATTTCGTATTCTACTGAATATTTTTTTTTTTTATAAAGAAAAGAAAGATTTAATCTCCAATGGATTTAATGTCCTTTTAAGGTCAAGTAATACTCCCCTTTTCATTCACGCACACACCCACCCACCTATTCACCTACTCACACAATTACTTTATACCACATGCACGTTGCAAGCTCCATGTCAACCTGCACACTGACATGGACGGTGGGTCGGCGCTGAATTCTGCACTCCAACGGCGGATCTAAGTTGTGTTTATTATCATCACCGATCGTAATCAATGCAGAAAATTCGCTTTACATTCTGCCTCAGGTGGGATTCGAACCCGCAGTACCTACCGGTTCAAGTGCCGAAGCTTTAACAACCGTGCCACTTGTACGGCAGCATATATTAGCACAAATAGTATATTAAATCAGATATGAAAACAACAAGTAACAGTTCTCTAGTTCAATATTTAAGTTAAACTCCATTTGTACAATCAGCAAGATCTATCGTATTAAAGGAAACACAAAAATAAAAATTGTCTCGGATAAAAGCTTTTTAGACTCACAACACGACAATAAACCCTTGCCCTAATGCAACAGAGCAAGATGCAAAAAATACATTTTATTATAAAAAAAAACAAAAAAATCAAAATATCCAATAAGATATGGCATTTACGGAACTTTATTTTTATAATAGGTATAGTAAATAGCTCGTGGCCTTTTTTGGGTGACATTGAAACAAAGAATTTTCTTATTCAAATGAACTTTAATAAACCAAATATGTGCCATTTTGATCGATGACCTTTTGCCATTTTCCTGGTAGAGCCATGATCCCATCACTGTAGAACTTCTGAGGTTTAGAGGCGAAAAATCGAGACACCTCGTTTTCGCAGGCTTCTTTTGAATTTAATGTAAAGCCATTAAGATAGTTCCGCATGAACTATTACAAATGGTAGTCCGATGGTCAGGACTATATGGTGGGTGTATCAAAACTTCCTAGCCAAGCTCTCTCAATTTCTGTCGGGTTATCAATGATGTGCAACGCTGATCAATTCTGCACGTTTTAACTGGATCGCTTGTCTTAAACGCATTAGTTGCTGACAGTAAAGATTAGATCAACCGTTTGGCCCGGTAGCAGCACCTCATAATGCACGATTCTTTTCCAATCCCATCCAAACACCCAGCATTACCTTTCTTGGCGTCAATCCTGACTTTGATACCGTTTCGGAAGCTTCACCTCGTTTCGTACATGACAGTTTTCGCACAACCTAGTCGTACCTTATCCACTTTTCATCACCAGTAATCATTCCCTTTAAAAATGGCTCGATTTCGTTCCGTCTCAGCAGCGTTTCGCAGATAGAAATCGGCTGTTAACTCATGTGATACCCAAACGTCAAGCTTTTTTGTGTATCCAGCCATTTTCAAATGGTTTAAAATTGTTTTGTGATCAATATTTAGTTCTTTACCAATTGCATGGCTGCTTATATGCCGGTCTTTTTAAATTTTCTGCGTGATTTCATTGACTTTTCCAGTGGTTGCGGTCGACCAGAGCGTAGAGCATCTTTGACATCCATATTTGCTGCTGATTTTGATAAAGCACCTTCTCCATAAACAGCACAAATTTTGTCGCAAGCCTGAGCCGCGTTTTTATTTTTGTGCTAATAAAATTATAAAAGATATCGATTTTTTTCATTATATACCATTATGTTTAAAATGTTGTAACTTTTTATTCACTTTTCAACACATAAAAATTGCCCGGTACGATCAATGGTTACTGAGATATATGAATGTAAAGCCAACTACCTTGAAAAAATCAACAAACTATTTCCCTTACCCATTATTTATATCACAATGAAAGCCATAGTGCTAAATGTATTTTCGTTTAATGATTTCTGAAAGTAAATTTATTTGCTGTCTGTGAACGTATTTGCTTTACGAGAATGAAGAATATCTACATTATTGTTATTGTAAGTATATCTACATTATATATGCATCTACATTATATATGCATATGTATATCTACATTATTGTTATTGTATTATTCCCAATACATACATCGTCATAGTGTAAAATAATTTTTGGGAAAGTAATGGGCCTATTACCGGACAAGTGGTGCAGTGGTTAAAGCTTCGGCACTTGGACCGGGAGGTACTGGGTTCGAATCCCATCAGAGGCTAGATGCAAATCGAATTTTCATCATCGATTACAATCGGTGATGTTAATAAACACAACTATGACCCTCTGATGGAGTGCAGAACTCAGCGCCGACCCACCGTCCATGTCAATGTACAGGTTGACATGGAGCTTGCAATGTGCAGGTGGTATACTGTAGTTGTGTGAGTAGGTGAATAGGAGAATGGGTTAATGATGTAGCATAAATGCGTGGTATCACAATGGGCCAAAAATGGCCTAAGTGTCAACCACTGAAACCTAACCTAATGGGCCTATTCCATGGAAATAATCTGCTGTCAGCAAAAATAAAAGCGAGAAAAAATATAGATTTGACTGGTTGTGTACGAAACAAAACATGTTGTCAGTCGATTAAGCCAACCCGTGTTATTAAGTTTAAATGATCCTCGGTTTTGTTTCAATCAATTTGAATATTTTTATAGTGAGAATCGGCTTTCGAACTATTCGTTTCTTAACATGTAAATAGAGTTTTAACCCAATCCGTATAGTTTAGAAATGGCTAAGATTAATTTAAAATAACAAACTTTCACAGGCACGAGCAAAATTTATATTAAATTTTTATTTTCGTCATGTAATCTGAGTTACATATACCTCCTTCAATTGGGAAATGATAAAACAACTTGTAAAATAAGACGTCTAAATCGGAGCACCCCTATACAAAATTTCCGGTATCATGAGCCATCTCAGTCAATTCCTGGCACTCGAAAACCCCTTCACTACTTTTTTTTTATCATTCGAGCCAAATTTTAAATGGGAACCACCTGAACGAATTTTTCCAAATTTAAAACTCATGATAATCGATTCTTAGCACTGGAAAACTCCCCTAATTCATTTTTATAAATCGAATTAGAAAACCCTTATCATTGCAATTGTTATGAGAATCGTTCGTGTCGAAAAACATTTAAAAAAAGGTCTCAATCGGTGTCTGGTACTCGAAAACATCTTCTCAGCAATTTAATAAAAACCGTGCGAGCCTAAAAAAATTAGAGAAATGAACCCGGGCCCACCAGACGATATGCTGGAAATAAATGTTGTTAATTAGATATGCTGGAAATAAATGTTGTTACTCATAACAACGAACATTTTCAAAAGATGCGATTAACGATATATCAATGTACCGCAACATGGAGCTACATTCCTCAATATGATGAAACATAAAGCCAGGCATCTAATAAATGCAAGACCCAACGAGAAGCAACTTTTAGTGGAACATTACACAACATTCCTAAACAAGATCCAACATCAAAGTAATACAACATCACGCAACATGGCGCGCAACATGTGCAATATTATGCAACCTGGCGCAACATGACAGCCTTTTCGGAGAATCCCTAAATGAATTTTCCGGGAATCAGAACACCTGGTAATCATTTCCTTGCAATCGGAAACCCTGTTTGTCAAATTTTATCAAAATCGTTCAAGGCAAATAAAGTGTTAAAAGAAGCACCTAAACCCAACCAAAAACCTCCTTGTATAAGGACCCACAGTAATCGATTGCTGGTAGTCGAAAACCCGCCAACAAGCTGTATCGGAATTATTCGAGCTAAATTTATTTACAAAAAATAGGAGCCAAGACCCAGCTCATCAAAATCAATTCCAATCATGCGAAATCTGGATCCATCTGAATTGGCCTCTGGTACTCAAAAAAAATAATGATAGAGATCCGGTGTCCATTGGATTGATTTTGCGCCGAAATCAGGACCGATCGCCAGAATTCCTCGTATTTGAACTCCCCTCCCCTTCACTTATTTTTTTCAAAATTGTGCGAGCCAAAAAAAAATTGAAAAGGAGACCCGGACCCCAACCTGATGACTTTCTAAACGAACTTTTCCGAAATCAGGACTCATTGCAATCGATTCCTGGTACTCGAAAAAACTTCCTCAGAAATTTTCATGAACGTCGTTTGGGCTAATAAGAAAATAAGAAAAATGGAAACCGGCTCACATTGGAGAACTCCCTAAATGATTTTTCTTGAAACCAAGACTCATCGCAACTGATTTCTGGTACTCGAAAACCTCCTTTCAGCAATTTTAATGAAAATCATTCGAGCCGTTTCCGAAACCCTTGTACAAACACATAAATATATGTATTTATAAATATATTTATATACAATACGAATTATTATGTTTGATAGATAGAGCATTAAATAGAACGTGAAAAAAATAACTGTGGCAATTCTACAAAACCACTTATCTATTTTTGGCTACTTTTCAGGGGACCGGGAATTCCCAAAATTTGTAATTAGCATTTAGAACAAAAAAGCTTATATCGATTTAAGTAAATACCAACCGCAAAATTAAATTCAAAATAAAAACTTATTTCAAGATAAGTTTATTCTAAATTTATTTCTGGTTTTACAAATAAAACTATTACTTTAAATACTTATATCATGCTACAATATCAAACATTATCAATTAACTGGTTTTCAATAAATATACCAAACACCTATCTATAGCAAACATAAGTGGTTTTGTTTTTTGCTTATATCTCGGTCAAAAATAGTCGGATTTTGATGAAAAATTGAAAGAAAAAAAACGGGAAATACTATCGATTAAAATATAGTTCAATATAACCACTTATCTTGACTTAAGTGGTTATGTTAAATTGTCACAGATATTTACATATATGTGACATACATAAAATCATAATAAAGTATGCGAATGGTTGTTTCACATTTTGCCATATGTATTTTTGTTTTTTATATATAAATTTATATTCTCATTTCATTTTATTTAATTCCGCAATTAAAATAAAGAAACAACTTCAAAACTTCATTTGTTTTTTTGTTACACATTTAAGCAGGGTTCAGAACCATTTTATTTATAACATTTACAAAAGCTTTGTTGAAAGTTTTCTTAGTTTCAAGTCATTATTACATAGATGAGTAGGAGTTTAAGTAAAAAAAAATGTTTTGTTCGAATTTCTTATCTGATAGCTTTATTGTTTGTGTTATTAGTTATATTTTAAAGGATTTTTCCCCGAATCTATCAATTAAAAAAAAGCTTTACTAAAATGAAATTTGGCCTTTTTGTAGGGAATTAATGCGTTGCTTATCTGAGTTATTGGCAGCCTGCGCAAACAAGGGCAACTTTTATGAAAATTGGCAGTTGAAAATTTTTTGTCTGGCATCCTGTTAAAATTGAATGATTTGAGTCAGGGAATGTGCGGATGGCAGGTCGGATAGCAAAATATATCTAACATTTCTGACTATACTAACTGTTTATTTATTAATTTAAAGAAATTTATTCTGTGAATTAGGAGTATGATTTCAGATTATTTAGTTTAAAACAAAAATAAAAAATAAAACAATAAACTTTAAAACAAAAAAAAAAAATACTAATATTTGAGTAATAATTTTTTTTGTTTGATTTAACATTTAAAAATTTATAAGATAATTTTTCAGGATATTTTTAAGCATTTTTGTTAAAAAAAATGCTATATGGTTTCGGTTTGCCGTCCGTCCGTCTGTCCGTCTGTCCGTCTGTGTGCACGATAACTTGAGAACGAATGAAGATATCAACTTAATTTTTTCACTAAAAGTTCAAGCAATTCTTGGGAATGATCCCTATTGATTTGGACATTTCTGTGTTTAGGGTGTTCGGAGGTAAGTAGGGTTTTGTTAACCCCCCTCCTTAAAATTGTTAGATTTTTTTTTCATTTTCTATTCTATTTTGGTTTCATAGAGCATGTAAATGTGGAATCAAAATATATCTCGTTTGGATGTGGTTTTGTGTGGGTGGTGTGGTTATGGGGGTGGTAGGAGTGGTGGCATGGGAGGTGGAGGGGGTGGGATGAGGTGTTTTCGTTTGGTGTAGGAATTTGGGATTTGGTGGATGAGGGTTTGTGTGGTGGTTTGTGTGTGTGTGGAAGTGGGTATGGAGGTGTGGAGGTGTTAAAGGGTGATAATATGGGTGGTGCGGTATAGGGTGGTGCGGTATAGGGTGGTGCGAGTGAGATAGGTTTTGGGGGTTTTGGATGGTGGGTGAGGGTGGTAATAATGTTTAGGTGTGGTGGTTTGTGATTTTTTTGTGGAAAAACTATTTTCTTTTATTTTATAGGCAACAAAAATGCTTATAGGGTTCGGCTCCGAACCTTTCCCGTCTTTTTGAAGTTGTCCTTTGGAAAATAAAACTCAAATATTTAGACATCCTATTAATTCCTATTGTGGAATGGTATCCTAGTGATAAAAACTCATGGTTTCGAAATGTTCTGCATGGTACATGAATTGATATGTTTTCTAAAATGTAAGCTGAATCAATGTGACCAAGCAAAACGTTACCAATAAAACCGGCGCCCAAGAGCAGTCGTATATTTTCAAGAGTACACATTTTGTAATCGGTGCATCTTATTGAGTAAGGAGGTAACCGGACCACATTTTCATGGAATGGCAAATTTTGGTTGCAATTCCAGCCACTTTTATTTAACACATCACAACATCAGAAACTTCTTTTAAATGCTTTTAATTCTTTTAATGTGCACAGTATAGTATGGATTTCAGACCGATACAGCGTACTCCAGTAGTGATCGAACGTAAGCGAATTAGAGTGAACATATTTGAATATCTTTAAATTCACCTGTCCATTTTTAATAAATCCAAACATTGGCATTCGCTCTTGCAATACAATTTTCAATATGCCGTTTTCAGAAACTGGCATTTGCAACGAATATCACACATAAATCTATAATCTCATAGATTCTGCAATACATCGTTGTTGACTTGAGGATTTGACATTTCTTAATATTTAAGTAAAGCGAGTTTCGATCACAGCACTCACTTAATCTAACGATGTCTTCTTGAAGTTTCTTCGTATCTAGCATTCCATTAACAGTACGAAAAATTTGAAAATGTCATCAATAAATATGAACACGTTTGAGTTTTTGATTATGGTCCTATGTGGTCCTATGTCCCCATATCCTTGGGGAACACCAGACGTAACTTTAGTACGTTCGATTTCTCATTTCCCATTATTACAAATTGTCGCCGGTTTGATATATGAGACTTGAACCAATTTATGTACTCGAGTGAAAACCCAAACGTGAATAAACTCTGGAGTGCTTTTTGATGACAGATGGAATCAAATGCTTTACTGAAATCGGCCAGGCATAAATACTTGTTTATTGATATATGACGTGCAATTGTGGATTTAAAGTTGTTGCATAATACTAATTCAAACAATTTTGGAATTGATAATGTAGTTGATGCTCATCTATAGCAAGTATAGTGTCATCTCGTTTACTCGATTTAAATATATTAATGTAATTTTTGAAATTTTACATTTTTCGGAAAACACGCCGTTGCTTAAGGAATGATTGAATAGGTAACATATTGGAATTGTTAAAATGTCAGCGTACTCCGTCAGAATAGAAAAGGGTATATTGTCAAGACAATAGCCGTCTCCAAATTCCTTAAAAGCCGATAAAATATTGTTCTGAAAAATAATAGGAGGAGTTATTTATACGTTGCTATTGCTCGGTTGTTCGTACAACCCACTAGTAATGCTTGGCTTATTATTGGTCATAACTGACTAAACGTGTTCTTTGTAAAACTATGTATATCAATATTTACTTCGGATCCATTAAAATACATTGATAATATTTAACTGACATTGTTTGCACATGAAAGGCTATGCTGAAGTAAAGGTAGCTCTGTTAGATTGAAAACTAATAGTAGTGCTAGCCGAATTACGACCAACATCAAAATTACAGGTGTCTAGCTGAAAAATAGTCACAATCCATAACATCTGCGCACCGAAAACAATACCATCTGTGACTATTTAAAAAAAGAATATGGATATCAAAAGATTAAACATTGTTACCGCGTTATCCATTTCACCACCTATAAGAGTAGAATCACTAATAAAATAAAAATTATAAGCAGTTTCTGGAAATGGTTGGCCAAATCCCGTATATCCAAATTGCGATTTCAAAATCCCGTGTTTCATAATCCCGTTTTCAAAATTCCGCATTTTACCTCAAATAAAATAAAAGTAATTAATTAATTTATTAAATTTCAAAAAACTTATTTTTGAAAATAGGATTTTGGTTTGCCCTCTTCTAAACATCCACCGACACAAATATTTAAAATGGAATCTCTATATACATTATATAAATATGACGTATGTGTTTGTAACATTAAAACTCAAGAACTACTGCACCGATTTTGATTTTTGTATATGTTCTACATAACCCGTTCTTTTAGCTGAAAATGGTCCACCGGAAATTGCAGCTTCCATTGGAGCAAATCAAGCACTTCTGCACCGATTTCAATAAAAATTTATATATATATATATATATATATTCTATGGGTCGTGAGGAGTGATTCTGTAATTTCTGGCCGAAAATCGTCCACCGAAATTGGCAGCTACTATAGCAGTTTTTTTCGATTTTTGCAATTATATTGCGAAGTGTATCATTTACAAGAGAAACTACTAAGAACAAAAAGATCCTTAATAAATTTTGCCACGATACCGTAAAATTTGAGCAGAATTGACGATTTTTGACAAGAAACTGTTTTCCAACTAAAATTCGGTCGGTTATTTTGGTTTTCTCCAATGATGTCATTTTCGTGGTTTTCGGAAGTGCTTTAGAAACATGGCAGAAATATGACATCCGTTTTAAGATCTGAGATGGAAAAATTTGGTTTTATGCAAGGCGAGAAAACCCGTGGCGAGCTGCAGCTATCGGGGGGGTCACAGGTGGTGGATTGTGAACGGCCTATCGATAGGTAGGTTAGCGGTGAATTAAATAAGCCGTCCCCAACCGCAGCTCTGCTAGAAGGAGAGTCTCAGAGAACGGGGGAGTGGTTAACCTCTGTTCACTAAATTCTGAGTGCCTATGATACCCAGTACTGAGCGTCACGTCTCCCTGCTCTCTCGAGCCTCCAGGTAGTGAGTAGGTGAGTAGGGAACCCTATAAACGGTAATCTCCTGAATGAAATGGGTCCCATTTGTTTGGGATATCCATATAGATGGGTGAATGAGTGGGTGGATGTTGGACGGGGCGAGGGCGTGGGGGTGGGGTACTCGGTGAGCCAATGGGCTGGATTAAGGTGTTACGCGACCCGTGCTGATGATCGACTAGACTGGGGGCCCATTTAACAAAGCCTAGTCGTGAACGGAGCCCTCTGGATACCTGGCGACCTCCAGTTGTATTTAGCCTTACCTGCGTATACGGATCTCTGCGCAGGTGGACGTATTTCTCCGATACTCGTGGGAATAAATGAAAGTTTTAAAAAAAAATAATAAAAACAAGGGGACCGGTACCCACCAAAAACCGGAAAATACTATAGAGGGGAGTAACTCTAACCAGAAAGGTGGGGCTCCCTTATCTGAGGCAGGGGTAAGCAACACCATGGCATCGAAGCCAGGTGAAAGCGGAACCGCCAAATAGAAGAGCGGGGGACCGAAAGAGATCCCCCCAGCAAAGCGACGGTACAGAGAGAGAGACGGTCGGCGTTTAGAATTCTGGAGAAACTAGCTGCTCGGAGAGGGTGCTTGTGTCTAAAAGACAGAGGTCCCAGGATGAGCTTGAAGCAGAAGGTAGTAAGCAGGCCAAAGTGCAAGCAGACATGACGTCGGGTGCTCCTAAGGAGCAGAAACTGAAATTATTCAGTGAAATCCTGAAGGAGCACGTGCTGGTGCTAGCCGTCATTGACAAAGGTCAGGAAGGTGGGAGCATCACATCGGAAAAGTGGAGGGTAGTGTATAATGCACTAAACTCCATTTTCTTGAGGATCCTGAGAGAAAATCCGGGATCCCCCCCGTCCTGCAGAGATGCAGGATGGCACCAAGGGCGTGTTAAGCTAACTGCTTGCTCGGACCAGAGATCGGTCGATCTCTATAAAAGGGCAGTGGCCGAGGTAGGCGAGGTGTGGCCGGGCGCGAGGCTTGAAGCAGTCAGCAGAGGGGAAATCCCGAGCGGCCGAGGGCACGCGTCTGGTTACCAACTGAGCCGGATAAGCCAGAGGAGATCATTGAGATTATCCGGGCCAGTAATCCCGATCTTCCAACGGAAGGATGGAGGATTGTGAAGCAGGAGGAGGCCAGGGGGGGCTTTAGATTGGCAATCATGCTGATCAATAAGGAATCCTTGGCTTCCTTTGGTAGATCTAAGGAAGTGATCAACTTTGGTTTCGGGTCGATCACTCTTAAAGTTTATAAGAAAGACGAGGTCGATAAGGGCGCGGAAGACCAGCCTGGGGCGACGGCGAACGGACGCGGCAGGAAACGGTCAAGCGGGCTGAGGACGACCAGGGTAGCCGTTCCGATATTTCGGATAAAGAGAAGTTGGTGATGAGAGGCAGCCTCCTCTCTCTGAAGTCCGATGGGGGCAACCTATCGAACACACGACGAGAGGGGGTTGGCGACCAAACCAACGAGCCAGATGACACTATCCTGATGCAGGGATTGAATGAAGTGGTGGGTAAGGTAGATTACAATGGTTAGCATTGTACAAATAAACCTACATCACACGAAGGCTGCCTCGGCAGCTCTCGCGCTCAGACTGACTAAGTCAGATGAGGACTTGGTGTTAATCCAAGAACCTTGGATTAACAATAACAGGATCTGTGGCCTCAGAATGAAAGGGTATACATTATTATACTCAAGCAACTCTGAAAAGATCAGATCGTGTATCTTAGCGAAAAATAATTTGAATATTTTTCTTCTTCCACAATTTAGTAGCGGGGACGTTACAGCGGTGAGCGCTGAGGTAGGCTGTGAAAAACTATGGCTAGCCTCAGCCTATATGGATCGTGAGAAGGAGGTTCCACCGGATAATCTGGGGGAACTGATCCGGGATGCAGGTCAGAAAAAGGTAGGTGTGATACTTGGATGTGATGCAAACGCGCATCACACAATCTGGGGAAGCACAGACATTAACGAAAGAGGTGAGCTATTTTTTGATTACTTATTAAATACTAACCTTGTAGTTTGCAATATTGGGTGTGAACCAACATTCATTGTTAGAAATCGACAGGAGGTTCTAGATGTAACCTGTGCGTCAGATACAATTTTTTATATGATCAGTGGGTGGAGAGTGGCGAAGGAGCACTCAGTCTCTGATCACTGATATATTACATATAACCTCAACATCAAACCTGTTGCCCGGAAAGCCTTTAGAAATCCCAGAAGGACAAACTGGAACAAATATGGGGAGGTGTTGAAGGAACTATTGCCGCTGGAGGCTCCTGGACTTCCGGCGACAATAGAGGAATTAGATGGCATGGTTGATATTGTCACAAAAGCATGCAATCTGTCAATTAATGCTGCGTATCCCCTGATAAAACCTAGGGGCAGGCAGAAACCGACATGGTGGACCACGGAGTTGGGAACCTATCGGAGAGCGTGTAGGACAGCCTTTAATAAGGCTAAGAACACCAGGGAAAATCGGGATTGGGATTCCTATAAGGAAGACCTGAGAGAATACAAAAAAGAGTTGAGGAAGGCACAAAGGGGGTCTTGGAGACTCTTCTGTTGTAGAATGGAGGAAGTCTCTGAGACTTCTCGCCTTAGGAAAATTCTATCTACTAACCCAACCAGTCCTAGTTACTTAATTAGGCCGGACGGGTTATGGACAGCTTCAAGTGCGGAATCATTGGAGCTTCTCATTGAGACCCATTTTCCGGGAAGCATTGATGACTCGAAGGAGCCTGAAGCTCATCGAGGAACACCTTTAACAGATGCGGATGGCATCGTGGACAAGAAATGAATCCTGTGGGCGCTGAACGGTTTTAAGCCTTATAAATCGGCGGCCCCGGATCGGATTATACCAGCAGAGATCCAAAGGAACTCTGCAGATATCCTCCCCTGGCTGGAGGTTATCTTCAGGGGATGTCTGCAATTGGTCTATATTCCCAGGAAATGGACGGAGGTCACAGTGGTTTTTATCCCGAAATCGGGAAAAAGCTCACAGGCTTATCCAAAGGACCTGAGGCCTATAACTCTATCATCCTTTCTGTTCTGTTCTGCCTTGGAAAGATTGATAGACGTACTTATTCGAACAAAAGTTCAGCCAAGGAATTGGGCAATGTCGCAGTATGCGTACTGTAAGAGAAAGTCGGTGGACACAGCTCTGCACGATCTAGTACAATTACGATTAAGTCAATTTACTCGCAAGAGTATTGTATGGTAGCATTTCTCGACATTGAGGGTGCGCCTTTAATAATGTAAAAACGGAGGCGATCATGGAAGGGTTGTCATTTTTGAAGGTGGATTATCCTATAAGTAGGTTGATAAATCAGATGCTGGTAAGCAGGATTATTATCTCGGAACTGGGGGAGTCCACCATTAGGTGGCGGGTGGTTAGAGAAACTCCGCAGGGAGGAGTAATGTCCCCCTTTCTCTGGAGTGCAGTGGTGAATGGATTGCTGTTGGAACTGGAAAAAGAGGGGATAGGGGTTGTAGCGTATGCGGATCATGTAGCGATAGCTGTCTCAGGCAAATATCTGGATACGATTAGGGATGTTATGCAGAATGCACTCCTGATCGTTACGAAATGGGCCAGCAAATGTGGATTAGGGATCAACCCGTCCAAGACAGAGCTGGTACTATTTACTAAGAAATATATAATTCCGGTAGTTAGCCCTCCTACCGTGAACGGCATTAGACTGGCTTTTGCTGACAGAGCGAGATTTTTGGGCATAATCTTGGACGGTAAGCTCAGCTGGAAGCCTAACATTGTAGAAAGGGTAAATAAGGCTAGTGTAGCCATTTACTCGTGTAGAAACGCCATAGGGAAGAAATGGGGTTTGAAACCAGAGCTGGTACACTGGCTCTATACCGCAGTGGTAAGGTCTGTGCTGATGTACGGGGTGGGCGTGTGGTGGCCAGCTCTGGAAAAGGTAACCTACATAAGGATGTTGGAGAAGGTGCAAAGAACGGCCTGTATGCTTATAAGCGGGGCGCTTAGGACAACACCTACACGCACTTTAGAGGTTATGTTCGATCTTATTCCAATCGAATTTTTTGGTAAGCAGATGGCAGCCAATGTGGCTACAAGGCTCTCGGCTGTCTCTCAGTGGAAGTGTCTTCAGGCTGGACACTCGACGATAGTTAGATCACTAGCGGAGGAACTGGAGAATCCAGATTATATTAAACCAACGTTGTGCTTCGATATAGGTTTCCGGATCATCTGTCCTTCTAGGGAATACTGGAGGAATAGATCAATACTGGAAAACGAGGCACTGGAATTTTTCACGGACGGCTCTAAGCTAGACGGCAAAGTAGGAGCCGTCTTCTGTGAGAAGCTCAATGTTAATATTTCTGTTCGTCTCCCCGACTACTGCAGCGTGTACCAGGCTGAAGTGGTGGCGATAGGGGAAGTCGTGACATGGTTGAAGCATAACGTGGTATCTGTTAGGGGTATCGCGATTTATGTGGATAGTCAAGCGGCACTCAGGTCACTAGAGGCGGTTTCTCTGAAGTCACGGGTGGCGCTGGATTGCCGATCAGGTTTTGCCAAAACTGGACCTGCGGCGCTATTGGTCGTAGGGATACTGACAGGACACTGCCTTTTTGGGGAACATGCGAGAAGGCTGGTTCTAGAGACGAATGACTTTTGTAGAAGCTGTATGGACGAAGAGGAGGAAGAGACGTTAGTTCACTTCCTATGCTCGTGTCCAGCACTATCATACAAAAGACGTAAGTACTTGGGTGTGTACAACATGGACAGCCTTTCTGAACTCGCGGACTTTGGGGTGCGAGATATTTTACGCTACATCAGTAGCTCTGGTTGGTTTCAGCGGGAGTAAGGGGAGATTGGATCCTGTGGTATCACAATGGGCCATTATTGGCCTAAGTGTGCGATAGCAGCCACTCTAACCTAACCTAACCTAACCTAAGGCGAGAAAAAAAATATGGTGGGGCGGTGTCATTTTGGGTATCTACTAATATCTACACCTATAATGCCGATATGTGTATCATTTTCGGAGTTTCCGGGGAACTGATTATGTTACCGACTTTTGTTTTTCTGAATTCGAGATGGGGGTGGTGTCTCTTTTGATGCCCACCTATACTATCCACGCCAATGTGGGTGTTAATTTAAGAGGTACTGATTACATTACTCACTTTTGTTTTTTGCAATGAGTGAAGGCGGTGTCAATTTTGGTACCTGTACCATCTACGCCTATAATGCTGCCATGGGTGTCATTTTCGGGGTACTGATTACGTTACTGACTTGTGTTTTACGCAAGTCGAGACGGTGGATTCTGGTACCTAATTATTCTAATTGTACTAATTGGATATAGATGCCATTTTCAGAGGTAATTACGTTATTGACTTCCATTTTTCATGGGGTCATTTTCGGAGTACTGATTACTTTATCGGTTTCTATTGTTTGCAAACTGAGATGTAGGGCGATGTCGTTTATGGTACGAAAAAATGAAACAGACACAACAATAAAAAACAAAATAAAATGTAAAAATTCGTAAACACGATAAGTTAGTAATGAGAATGAAAAATGGGAAAGAATCGAATTTCGTAGGCTAAAAGCGGAACCAGTCAGAAATAAGAACTTAACAAAAAAAATTCGAATTTTACCGAACCCAATTGTTTTTATTTTTTTTCGGTATTCCAACCAGCCAAAAATAATAATTTTAAGTGACAGTTGTTCGTTTACAAACAGCTGTTTTTTATTGTAAAATGTCTTTTAGAGAAATGTCATATTTGTTCATGTTGTTATACATTTTTATATATAAATTTCTTATTTGAAAATGTACACATACACGAGATGCTTTTACATCACAAAGAAAAAAGGAAATAAACTAAACAAAATTAAAATATTATAGTAGTAAAATAGCGTTTACACTACGACTATAATATCATACCATTAACAAATTAATTTTTAACAAAATTCACTAAAACACCATTTTTACTTTATAATATTAAAATATTAAAATAGTTTTAAAAAAATGTACACAAAATAAATATGGCTTCCACCCGTATCAAAAATTTATCTTCTTTTGCTGTGTATAAAACACAACAACAAATCGTACATATTTTTAAGTTTTTCTTATTTTCGAGCGAAAAATAGCGCGCACTATTTTTTTATTAAGTGACAGCTATAATTTAACGAAGGGGAAATTCGGTTTCTTACATGAAAATTAAGTTTGACTGGGTAATAACATTGAAATGCCATTTATCGCATTCTTATTTTTTTATTAAATTAAGTTTTTATTTCTGACTAGTTCCGCTTTAAGAATTACGATTCGCTAGCTAACTACTGATTGTTTTGATTCTTACAAATTTTCCATCTATAAGTCAAAAATTCAAATTATATTTATTAAAGTATTAAAATAATTTAAGAGTAATAAATAAAAATTTATGGTAATTAAGGAAAATATACCATTTTATTTATTTGTTACACAGATTTTATATGTGAAAATTAAAATGCCACGAAAAGTTTCAAATATCGGCCGTAACATACGACGAAATAATCAAATGAGAACACGAATTTCCAAAAGGAACACCTGCTGAACATAGAGAACGGATTGGAAGGGTTTAATTACAAATATCACAGTCACGTACACATGCATCTGCTGCATAATATGAATTAAGAAGTGGATCAAATCGATTTGAAAACAGAAAAGCAAGAACAAGCACATAAAATTCAAATAGATTAATTTTGACTTGCTTTTCGTTATGATCATACAAAATCCAAAAATAAAATTCATGGCTTATGTTGTGCAAATGGTAAAGTAAGTTTGCCAGTTTTAAATGATCCACCAGACTCATTGCTTCAGGAACAACACCACGTTCAAAGCATTTTTATCAAACATTCAAAAATATAATACCTAACTCTTTTCAAATTACTTCTTTTAGGCTACAAATATTACTACTGATAATTGAATGCCAACATTCAACATGCCAACCACTTCCAGATGCTACACATAAATTTCCACAAATTTATTTTATTGGGAAATTGTAAAGATGAATTAAATGAACGCTGTGAAATTAATTCGGGAACAAGAAGAGAAATAATAGGATCATTACAAATTTTACCGTAGGAATCAATTTATCCTCTTGAATTCAGGGAATTAGTTAGTTCAATAAACTGAAGCAACCTATAAAAGAAACTAAGAACGAAGCTATTAAGTACTTAAGTGGTCTTACCGAACATAAAGAAACTGATTACTCTTTGGAAAGCAACAAAGAGATTACAAGGGACCAAAATGCATGTGCCGCCTATTAAAAATGAAGAAAGACCCGTGGGCCTTGGAAGAAACCTTTCAACCGTTACCCGAGCAAACTGCAGATAAAAATATAACAATAATTAGCAAAATTGATGACCATAATATACGGTCTGTACCATTACAGGAATTGAAAGATAACATCAAGTACAATTTAAATGCAAAATAAACTCCAGGTTATGATCTAGTTACTGGCCAAATCGTAAAAGCCATTCCCGAGAAGGGATTACGAAAATTGGTTCAAATAATCAATGCTGCCTTCAGACTAAAATATGTCCCACGGCAGTGGAAGGTTGCCGAAGTAATTTTGATTCCTAAACCAGGCACCCCAGCAAATGACAAAAGTCGTCCAGGTCGATTTCATTACTTCTACTGTCATTTCAAAATTATTTGAGTAATTACAGCTCAAGAGGCTCAGCCAATAATAGAAGAACGAAATTTAATTCCATACCAATTTGGATTTGGGGAAAATCACTCTACGAATGAACGGTATGATATCAAAGGGCCGAATGTCGAAGGGCCGAATTTCAAAGGGCCGAATGTGTCGAAGGGCTGAATATCGAAGGGACGAATGTCGAAGGACCGAATGGGTCGAAGGGCCGAATTTTTGTTTTTTTGTTTTTAGAAATAAATTTTTTTTTATTTAATAAAATTATTTTTTATTTTTTGTGCATATACCTTTTTCAACCAAAACACAAAAAGTTGGCACTATTTAAGCCCAAACCACACAAATTACAAATGTGTGGGTAAAAAATCATAGTATGTAATGGCGTTTTTGATAAAAAATTTGGCTAAAGTGTAGATGACGTATACATCGCGGAAATCGGGTAAGATGAAAATTTTTTAAAAAATTTTCTTTGCAGGATTCTTTGCATCTATCGTTTTTAGGAAGTGCAAGCCAAAAATTTCGAGAAAATGATCACATTTTCTGGGAAAATTTTGACCTTTTAATTTTTTTTTTTGGTGACAAATTGCGTATTATTTTATTCAAAATAGTACACATGTGTAATTTTTTTTAAATTGTGATATTAGCATTGTATTTTAACAGTTTTTCGACAGTACAAGTAATTTTTCCGGGAAAATTTTGCAATTTTTCTAGGAAAATTTTATTATTTTCTTTGTTTAAAATCTTTCTTTCTTTTTTCTTAGTTTAAAATTATAAAAAAAATTGAAACTTGAACAATTGTATAAATTCTGGAAAAGCGAGGATTTGGGGCCCCCATCCTCTAAGGTGTACAACGAATTAAAATTACATTTAAAAAAAATTATTTTTACAAAAGTTGATTTTTTTAACATTTGTGGCATCTGATAGAAGCGATAAGAGCGGTAAAAACTTTTTGATCTGTGTCTGCAAGGTTGACGAAGCAATTATTATTAATAAAAATAAATAACACTAAAAAAATATTGAAAAAATAAAAAAAGCGAAAAATTTTCCGGAAAATCAAAAAGTTTTATTAAAATAACGCAAAAAGGTAATTTGTTACCCGTTTCATGACAGTGTAATTTGAATTTTTATCATTAAAATAAAGATTTGATAAATAAAAACGGCAGATTTTTAATTTTTGGATGAAAAAAATCAAAAAAATATTTTGGGAAAAACTGAAAATTTTCCAGGAAAATGAGGTAATTTTTCCGAAATTTTTGGCTTGCACCTCCTAAAAATGATAGGTATACAAGCCTATAAAGAATTATTTTTTTAAAATTTTTATCTTACCCGATTTCGGCGATGTATACGTCATCTATACTTACGCCAAAAATTTCGATTACTTGAAATACAACCAACACAATTGTGTATATAGTTATAGTGTTATTTTCGGACGAAAATAATTTTAAAAGGAATGCACAAATGCGTAAGTTGGGTCAAAACACATATAAAAATAAATTCTTGACCTGGTACTTTTACAGTACCCACACAATCGTGTTAGCGGGCAAGAAAAGGGATATACATATTGGTGGCGCATGACAAAATTTTCCTTCACCAAAATGTATCGCTGACTGGATACGTGATGAAAAATAGTAAAATACTAAATTCATAAGAAATTCATTTATGTTTAATAAAAAAAAATTTCAAAATATTCAATAAAACAACAAATTTAAAAAATTATATTTTTTAAAACAAAAAAAAAATCGGCCCTTCGATCCATTCGGCCCTTCGACACATTCGGCCCTTCGACACATTCGGATCTTCGACATTCGGCCCTTTGTACCCATTCCGAATGAACAAGTTCACATTATAACGGACATAATGAAGACGCAGAAAAGAAGAAAACAATATGTTCCAGTATCTTCTTAGATGTAGATGTAGCACAATCTTTCGCCAAAGTTTGACATCAAAAACTTGAATGTAAATTGGATCGAGATGTCAATAAAGTGGATACGAATCCTAAGCCAGAAAACCCGGTGGCCATGTTTGGGGCAAATGATTGTATGCATCCATTTGCAAATTTATTACAAATAGTTTTATTATTTTATGTAGTGTTAAGTGTTTAAACCCCGAGCGGCCATTTTGTGCAGCATACACGTTTTTATAAAGTGCAATTTCTTCATACATTTGCTGTGGTATTTTGAAATATTTCTATAGGCATTTTGGATAATAAAGTTGGCTCAATTGTTGCAAAAATGAAATGTACTGGTTCATATGGACGCGTCTCCTAGCTATATCTTTCTTTTCGGTGATTTCATAATTATTTTGCCAATCTACAAAGTCAATTTCATTATGACTGTTAAATAGCGGATATTCAGATTGACCACCAACCCCGCCTTCACCCTCTGAAAAGTGCTCTGCTATAAAATAAATACCCTACAAAATAACTTGTGCAATCACGCATTAAATTATTTTTAATAAAAATACACAAGCATTTAACAAATTTCTTTATCTAAAATATTTTTTTTGACTTGAATCAATTTTTACACGTATATTACATATACGAATCGATAATATACGTGCTTGCAATGGTTTGTTTTCTCCATAAAAACATTTTTGAAATAAAATTAAAAAGGAGTGGCAATGGTTTTTTACTGTTGTTTGCCATAAAAAAATACTAAACATCATATTTTTTATGAAAAATTTATGGCAACACAACAACAATTTGTTCAGCAAACTATAATCGGGCGCGCCCTTCTCCCAAATAGTCGATCTATATTTTTGTATCGTTTTAGTTTTTCTGAGACCATATTTTTTCCATGGAATAGGGGCATAATTGTTTAAACAAATGAGAATAGACCCTGGCAATAATGTTACCACCAGGCCCCAAAGGGTTAAATGTAGCCTGGATTCCATCTAGCTACCTACCACTCATTTTGTTCAATAACTCAAAATTCGCGTAATACTAAACAAGTTTACAGTGGAATTATGCAATGGTCATATATCCATTCAGTCTGGTCGAATCATGAAGTTCTAATAAAATCTATACCCTTAAATGTGCTCTGATTGCATCTACTCTTTACTTTGTTTGATCACTCAACTTTAGCTTCCTAGCATCCAGGCCAAATTTGAGGGTGATGATTTTAATTATCCAAAAAAATGTATATTAAAAATATTCTGTAGCATGAACGGGTTCCATAAATAAAGTGTAATCATCGAATATAAAGTGTTCCATAATACCAAAACTCAAGACTCATGACATTTTGAAAATTTTTCCAACATTCTCGCAAAGTTTTCCAATCCAAATTTGTTGAAAAAAATAAGTTTTAGTTAAGATAAACCCGATCTCGTCTGATAACAATTTGCAAACTATACCTTGTAAATCTAGACTAGTATTACTTCACACGGTTGGCTATCCACTACACTTTCGTCACTTTTGATTCACTTTGACTTTGTTTCACAATTTTGAATAATATTTTCTGTGGAATTGAAATAGTAAACCAAATTCCTTCTTATTTCTCAGAATTGGATGATCAAATAGCCCAGACAGTTTGTCGCATTTTGCACAAAATAACATCGACTTTAAATAAAATTAAAGATAAAGTTTCTGCGCATTTATTTGAATCAATTATAAAATAATTGTTTTTATGAATTAACGATTAGCGTAAGAGATTATAAAATTGCATCACTAAAGATTAAAAATTTAGCAAATAATATTTAAGTTCGTATAGACTTTTTTGAGAAAGTTAATGAATTGATAACCTTTAAACTCTCCAAATTTTCCTAAAGTAAACATCAGTGATCTGTTTATGTTGCCTCTAATCAAGGGTTCTCCGTGCGTGTCAGAGTTAATTGTTATATTGATGTATGATATTGATAACAGTATAGTGTGTCTAAAGTTTGATTAATTTGGCAAAAATACAAAAATGAAAAACAAGCCTCTTTCTTCAATGTAAATAGGGATCTCTTTGACGTCAACTTTTATGACTGAGCATTAATTAATAATTGAAAAAATAATTATGACTGACAAATTACACCTTCCTACCAAACCAACCCCTCCCGAAGGGTTATCACGTTCATAGTTTACGCATTTAAATCACAGAAAAATATATTATTGCGATTCAATAATTTGTGACGTATTCTGCTTTGATGGAACTGCTGTTTGTTTTAGGTGGCTGCACGCAGGATCTTATTCTCCTAAAGAAATAACTATTGTGTTTATTTCAAAGAGTGAACAAAAGAGAATACTAAATATTTAGTAGTTAAATGATATATTGTAACAATCGATCAGGAGTCACCTTATCCTATCCAGGAAACGCATGCTGAGATCTTTTTGTTCTTCTTATGATTCAAAAAATATTCGACAAATAGGAAAGTGAACTGAAGCACTGATGTACGACTGGAGAACGAAACAACTTCACCACGTCAAGTATACAAATTTGGGTGATAGCATGGGAATAAAATAAATGGTTTGGTGTACAGGTTGTGAACACCTAACTTTCTTTTACCACAAGTGTACATAAATCTCGAATACACCACACTTGAGTTTTATAACAACTTGCCAGAATTTTGGTCAAATCTGTCCTTTTTAACCAAAAATCCTCATACCCGCTTAGTTTCAGAAAACTTATACTTAATGATAAACTGATTCTTTACATTTATTAGAATCTTATAATTTATTGGTCGGTTTTATACAAAAAAATAAGACCCCTACACAAAAGCTACCCTTTCCAGTACGCTGATTTACGCCAAACTTCACAAGAACCAAATTATAGAAAAAACTGACGTATAAAGTATACTACCTAATCACTAAGTATACTATACTAATCAGTCAATTGATCTAAAAATCATTTTCGCTTAAATGTTTTACAAATATTTGAGAAAAACTGTATCAAACGAGAAAGCTTTCCTTAGGAGTTTCCACTTCCGATAGACAGGTTTTCTAGGAAAATTGAATTTATGGCTAAATTTTTAGCATATAAGTTCCATCCTATAGTCTGTCAATCCGTCTGGACTGTAGAGACTGTATGTCCAAGTTTTTGTGGAAAACATTTTTTTGTCAAAAAAATCATCATTTTCGCCTAAATTTAGACAAAATGATGTAGACCGATATTATTGCAAGTTTAGCATAGAATCTTTTAGTTCAACATTTTTCAATAAAAATTTCAAAACATCGGCCACTGCCACTCTACAGATATGACGGTTTGAATGAACTGCTCTTCGAGTGCTATGTGGCGAAATTTTGTGTACCGGAAGTGGCAGTTCTGGTTTTTTTCATAATAATATATTTTAAAACACTTATAAACAAAAATTCTAAAAAAAAATTTCTACGAAATTGGTCAACAATTTAACCACAAACGTTTTTCTAACGAATCGATTTTTAATTTTTGGTATGTTGTTGAAATGTATAGCATTCACAAAAATCGACCAAGAATTTTAAAACTTTAATAAATTTAAAGATTAAATTTTCCAGAAGGGTTGTCATTTTAGGTTTCCTGGAACTTCGTGATTTATGTACATTATATTGTCCTGAGCGGTTTGGGGATTGAACGTGGACCTCTTAAACTAATTCTTCATTCTTAATTATTATATACATATATGTTTATTAACAATTTTATTGGTTATTAGATTGATGGCTAGTTCACATTTATTTTGTGATGAATTGTTTTGGTTGATAACGAATTTTTAATTATGTTAATAATTACTGATTGTGACACTCGTTAAAAAAAACTACAATGTTCTTCTTATATGCTAAAATTAAGAGGAAATGGAAATGTTATACAAGCAGTATGAATACGGTTAATAGTATATTGTAATAAGCTTCCATACTCTGTGGTAATTAGATATGAAACTAAATCTAGAACTAATAAATTATTGGAAGAAATCCAATAATGTAAATTTTGAAATTGTTTAAGGGTTGCATATATTATAAAATAAATATATACGCTACTAAGTGGATCAAAACAATCAGACTCTACCCTTATTGAATGTAAAAAAATCCAGTGTACAATTTTTTCACAACTATTTTCAACCTTTTTCCGTACAAATCAAAGATAAAAAAAACAATTGAATTTTTTCTATCCAAAAATCATGTAATGTCGCTTCTGTTTGTATTCTATGATTAGGTTTTCAATTTTCACGGCATTTTCAGCATTGCATATTTCAAAACGACATAGGGACTAAACGGCATTTATCATAACGACATGTGCATAAATGAATATGTACGAGAACATACATACATAAATAAATTTATCTTAATACTAATTAGTAGGTAATTACACACTAAAACGATATATTTTCAGCAATTGCTTTCAAAAACCGATATTGTTGTATTCATTTTTGTATTAAAATGAAGTTTATGCTTTTTCCCTTAATAATATATTTTCTATATAAAAATTTAGGTGAAGAGGAATTTTATATGCATACTAAATCTTCAAATAATTTGTAATTCCTATGATGTAATTATTATAATATACCTACTAAAGTTTTTATATAAAACATGTAGAAAAAATTTGTTATAATGAATTTCATTTCATCAATTTTTTTCCAAATCATTTGTAAATCCAACCCTACCATAGGAAAGTGTGAAATTTGATCTTAATCGACTAAGAAATATACAAGTTCTTTTTCGTTTGGCTTTATTCTATAATTTAATCCAAGAATCAAGAATGGTTCAAAAATTTCACTCATGTCAAATTTCATCGTGTTCCGTAAATAAATAAGCATACCTGTTGGTCATATTCCAGAAATTAATGAAAAGATAACTCTAGATTCATAATCCGTTAAAAGATTCAATTGTACCTTGTACAGTTTTAAAAAATGTCGTTTTGAAAAACGCAGTTTTGAAAAATGCCGATTTGTTGCCTATGCTGTTTTGAAATATGCAGTTTGGAAAACTGCCATTTTGGAAAATTCCACTTTGAAAAATGCCGTTCTGAAAAAAGTCGTTTCGAAATATGTCGGTTTGATAAATACCGTTTTGAAAAAGTCCGTTTCAACCCTTACTCCGTTCTGAAATCAATTTTGTACCTTATCTCTCTCACTCTCTATCTCTAGCTTCACATCCCATGAAGGGATTTTGCCGCCCACACTATGGTCCTCCAGCCGTCTCGGTTCATCGCTCTCGACCTCCAGTTTCGACATCCTAGTGCCTGTAGATCTTGTTCGACGTCGTCACGCCAGCGCAGTCGGGATCTTCCTCTACGACGCACACCGGCTGGTTGTTGATGGAACACTTTATTGGTCATCCGTTGTTGTGGGGACCTTGCAACGTGGCCAAGCCATCTCACTCGATTGGATTTGATGAATCCGATAATATCGCAACCTCCAAGAATTTGCTTTATCTCGTGGTTCATGCGAATCCGATATTCATTTTTCGCGACTTTAATTGAACCAAAGATGGAGCGAATGACCTTCCCTTCGAAAGTTGATAACAATCTACAATCATTAGTGGTCATGGTCCAGCTCTCGCTTCCGAAAGCCAGCACAGGTCTTATGAGTGCTTTATAAAGTGCGAGCTTGCACGACTGCGATAGATGTCTCGATCGCAATAATTTTGATTGGGCGTAGAAAACTCGATGTGCGGCAGCTATTCTTGCTTTTATTTCTGCCTGCATGTCATTTGATGATGTTATAACTGACCCGAGATATTTGAAATTTTCCACGCGATCAAAGTTGTGGTCGACAATTCCGAGATTTGCCATGGGGATGTTCCTGGGTCTTGATACAAATTTGGTTTTGCTACTGTTCACCTTCAAACCAAGTCATCTTGCGCAGCGATCGAGCGGCACGAAACTGTCTTTGATATCGCTAGGTCTTCGGCCAAGAAGCACGATATCATCTGCATATCCAAGAATTTGGCCTGATTTATTAAATATACAGCGCGAAGTTTCGATGTTGCTTTTCCTCACTACGTACTCAAGCGCCAAATTGAACAGCACAGGCGCGAGTGCATCTCCCTGTCGAACAACAGATGTTATTTCAAAGGAGTCTGACACAGTTCCTTCGATTACAATTCTACATACAGACCCAGACGTTGCTAATTTGCACAGAGAAACGAGTTTCTCTGGAATTCCTAGGCATATGAGCGCGGCCCAAAGGTTATCGCGGTTTATACTGTCATATGCCTGACGGAAGTCTATATATAATTGATGTATGGTTATGTTGTACTCCCAACATTTTTCCAGGATCATCCTCATGGTGAAACACTGGTCAGTGGTCGATCGGTTGGGACGGAAACCACACTGATAATCGCCAATGATGTTTTCGGCGAAAGGGATGAGTCTGGCAAGTACAACATTAGCCAACACTTTGTAAGCAGCGTTCAATAGAGCTATGCCACGATAGTTTTCACATTTAAGACGGTCGCCTTTTTTATGCAACGGACATATGAGCGCGGTCTTCCAATTCTCCGGCAGCTCTTCTTGGTCCCAAATACATACGATGAGATCGTGTAGACTTGTTGCAAGAATAGCGCCTCCGAGTTTTATTAATTCTGCGGGGATTCCATCGAGACCGGGTGCCTTGCCGTTTTTCAATCGACTAATAGCTGCGTCTACTTCCTCCACTGTGGGATATTCAACGAAGACCTCATCACCTGGAGGAGCTATTGCTCTAATGGGGGTCACGTCGTCATTCCGATTTAGTAGATTTTGAAAGTAGGTTTGCCATACTGAGAGAACATCAGCCACGTTTGTTCTCAATTCTCCATTCCCGTCTTTGATGGCTGTACTCCTTGGGTGGAAGGTTTTAGTGAGATTCCTGGCATTAGCAAAACAGTCCCTTGAATTTCCTACTTCCGCTTGGAAGCTGATGTTTTCGATGCATAATCTCATATGATCGCGTTTCTTTTGACGAAGGTATTTAGTAGTGGCTTTCCTAGCGCGAAGATATTCTGCATGTGTGCTTCTAGTGTTGCGAGCCAACCATTTTTCACGAAGCTTTTGTTTATTTGCGACGATCAGGCGACATTGATCATCGAACCAATCATTGCGTGGTCTCGGAGGTCTTCTTCCGATAGTGTTTTGCGCCGCGGTGGTAATGGCTGACTGTATTGTGTGCCACTGCTCCTGGATGATAGAAAGAGCTTCTTCGTTGTTGCTAGGCCGCTCTAGATAGTTAGTGACAGCTGATTGGTAACTCTGCAGTGACGTTTGGTCTTTTAGAGCATCCACATTCCATCGAACGGTTTTTTGTGCTTGTCTGTTGAACTTTGATGACAGTTTGCACTTATATTTAAATACGACAAGCATATGATCGCTGTCCATATCTGCACCCCTGTAGGATCTAACGTCAGATATACTGGTCGAGTGTCTCTTAGACACCATGACGTGATCAATTTGGTTTTCCGTTCTTCCATCATTCGATCTCCACGTTACTTTGTGGATTCTCTTATGTGGGAAAAACGTACTTGATACAACTAATTTGTACATTATTGCCAGGTCAGTGACGCGTTGGCCCTTGTTGTTACTAGTTAGATGCAGACTGTTAGGACCGATGTGCGATGTATTTTCTGCACTCCTACCGATTTTTGCATTAAAGTCGCCCACAATGATTTTAATGTCGTGGTGCGGTATGTTATTGATGACTTCCTCCAGCTCGACAAAGAATAAATCTTTGATGTCATCTGATTTATCTTCGGTGGGTGCATGCACATTAACGATCGTGATGTTAAATTTCTTAGTGCGAAGTCTGACCGTGCACATCCGCATGTTGATCAGGCGGAAATCGATGATATGGTGCTTCACGCGCCGATGGATGAGGAAGCCAACTCCAAATTCTCCTCCGTTCTGATGGCCGCTGTAGTGAAGAGTGTAACCATTGGTGGTGTCATGGATCCCACTCCCAGACCATCTAAGCTCTTGTAGTGCAAGTACGTCTAATGTGTAACTCTTTGCTTGGTTCGAAAGGTTCTGGAGATCTCCAGGTCTTTAGAGGCTAAGCACGTTCCATGTTCCCATTTTTAAAGCGTTTGTCCGTGTACAATTTCCGAGGTCGAGTTTGTAATGAATCCGATATGGTAATCCGAGGCCTTTGTTTAGGGTTCATAACTTAAATGGTTTTTATGAGGGTTAGGTTGTTGGCCTGCCGCTCAACCCGCTTGTTACGTGTGTGGGTCACGTACTGGTGAGAACCTTAAGGCATCCAGTCCTACCTTGAACACATTTATATAGCGAGCCGCTTGATACAAGACAGACGCCCGCTTCAGCCGCTCCTAACATGGAGAACAGACGCTGGTTTGGTATTGGTTTTAGGGCGCCAATAACCCGCCCTGACATGTAGTGTCCATGACTATAAACAGGATTTAGTCTGCTCGTCTCCACTACACCGCCTGATTCATTTAGCGTTACCCAGGGAGCACCGGCGAGGAGGTATGAATCTCGGACTTCGCCCCCCTTATGCCGTACCTTAAGCCGTTTTGAAAAATGCAATTTTAAATTATGCTGTTCGTTATTTTATACTCGTATATACTTGTACATTTAACTTTACTTGTACATTTTGTTTACTTGTATGTATATTTAACTTATAATTATAACAGTTTAGAACAATTTTACTTATATAATAAATAGAAAATTTTGAAGTATTTCTGGTTTTAAATTGTCGAAATTCGAAGGGGTATTTTTCAGTACCCCATTTCATATTTTTATTGGGATAAGTCGGTAGTTAGGGTATTTTGCAAATTGATTGTAAGGAAAAGGGAATAATACCCAAAGGGATATGATATGACAGGCCACCCTAATTCTACAGAAAGTCACGGCTTAGAACAATGAGCAATTCTGGAGAATGCTAACATTATATAGAGCAAGGTTAGTGAATGTCTGTAACCTTTGCGGACGTTGTCTCGCTTAGCATAAAAAATGGCAGTGCAGATGGCCATACACTTCCGCGTTGCCATAATGCGGCGTCTTCAAGCATGGATACAATTGACTCTTCTAGTCAATCAACAACTGTGTTACTATCCACCGCTGATTAAAGCAACTACCGGCAATGGACAGCTCGTTATTTTAAGATCGTTGATAAATTCTGGGTCCCAAGCCACCTTATTATCATCAAATGCTACCAACCTATTGAATGTTAAAAAGGAACACGTACGTAAATGACGACACGCAATTAAAATCAAACGGACACCAAGGTTTTCTGGAGACGTTTCTGTAAATATCGATGTTTTGATATTTCAAAAGCTCACACAACAGCTTCCCGATACCAACATTAACATAAGTAAATAGAAGTAGGTATCTATCACCTTTATAAATTAGCCCAAGCTCAATACGAGGGTATTTAATTGAAGTGTTTTTTTTTAAATCTGAGGATTTTAATCCTAATGGAACTCAATCATTTAATGTGCTTTTCCTAATCCAAAATTTGTAGTCAATATAAATAAATAAAATTATGTAATTTGTTTTTGAAATGAGTGAGTCCATTAGTACTCTCAAGGAGATGTGTAAACATGGCGTGTGTATAGTACGTGGGTACAGTTTACTATGAAGGAAGAAGGAATGCAATTTTACTAACCAGAGTTTTTCATTTGTTTATTATCGTTAAATTGGTCTATTACTCTTTCGGTATAATCGACGCAATTGGATTTTGGTAGCTAAAATAAGATATATTATATACTGTCGACTCTAACTTTAAAAATTTTCATTGAAAAACTGCACAATATGGTCGTCCCATATCTAGTAGTAAATATATTTCGATCTGAGTTCATGTGCAAATCGAATTCGTCTCGCAGGAAGTTTATAAGTGGTTCAGCTTGAGGAACAGCAACATTAATATTGAAATCCCCTCTCATAATCACCGGCAAAAGATGATAGTCTCCTTGGAGAATTTTTGAAATTCTTTAGGATATGGAGCAAGGACGAAATGTATGAACTTCATTATGTCTTCGAAAGATTTATTCGGCGAGGTTAATACAACTACAGAAAGCATCTTATTCCCATTTAGAAGCTGAAGTTCAGCCGTATATATATCATCAATGAGTTGTGTTGTTACGCTCATACCAATTGTTTGTCCAACGATGATTTCTTTATGCGAGGTGACTGTATGGTATGAGTATTCTATTTGAATTTTTATATATTGTTACTGCGGCAGCTCACTCACCGTCTCTCTTGAACTGAACGCAGATCTGGAAAAGCAAGAAAATTGAGCATCCTTGCGTGACTGTTTCAGTTAGGTCGAGGTGATGTGTATGACCTAAGACTCTGACAGTTAAATGTTAAAAACCAGACGTCATTATTATCTCGTACAAAATTCGCCATTATAACGGATAAAGCGGATTTGTGGTGAGGCGCGATAGCTAATTTTGAAGAAGACCCATTGAGGTCCCATTTTTACGTCCATGGTAGACGACATGATCATCGATAGCCGACGTGATGAACAGTCCTTCGAGACTCGTTACTCGTGCTAAAGCAATATACACAATTTGTTAACTGTGTCTTTTATCGTAAGAGTATATACTGACTATCTCGTTGTAGGTACCACCGTGTGATGCATGAATTGTGGTGGCACATGAAGGTACGACGCTTTACATTAATTGTTGTTTATGCTTAACATTAATTGTTGTTTCGATTAATAGTCAAGCTTTTTCTTGAAATGGGCACCAAACATCGGTCGATATTCGCGCCCATCCAGCTTCAAGCCACCCAACCTTCTTGCCAACTTGTGAATTTGAACCGAAATCCATCCAGAGTCGTTTGACATTTTTTACTGTCGACGTTTTCATCGTTCTCGTTGTCCTGGTTAGGATGCCTATGCATTCGATATACTTTAGACAGCCCATAGTTCCATTCGCCAGTCCATTTGTTAATTCAATATTGGTTTTGAAAAAGTACGGCAAATTATTTGTGTCCACTATGCTCATTTTATGGATCTTTCGACGGAATTGCTACTCCGGCACTGACCATCTCTATTGAACTGAAAACAGCATTCAAACGTAGGAATATTAACAAGTTCGTCATTGCGCAGCCAGGTCTCGAAAACCAAATGAATTGAGCATACCTGCGTGACTGTGACCTGAGACTCTGGCAGTTCAGTGTTAAAAACGAGATGTCATTATAACCCCATTCAGTAGAAGACATGATCATTGATAGCCGACGTGATGAACAGCGCCTAGAGACTCGTCACTCGTGATAAAGCAATATACAGCAGTTGTTGACTATGTTTTTAATCGTATGAGTATGCAATTTCGTAATCGTAATTCGTATTTCGTATCGTAATTTTTTTTTTGATTTTTCTGATCGATGGAAATGTCGATGGTTTCTATTTCATTCATTAAATTAATTTTTGATGTGTAAACATCTTTACGCGCGCCTACCAAAATTTTTTGTATTAGAGTAAACTTGTAAATGAAACGAACGGAAATGACGTATACCTACTTCGTTTGAAAAAAAACGCAAGAAACTCAACAAAAACAATTTTTACTATACATGGCATGCTTTTATGTATATGTATAATAGTAGGGAAAATGAAAAAATTTAATTTAATGAATGAAATAGAAACCATCGACAATTCCATCGATCAGAAAAATCAAAAAAAAAAAAATTACGATACGAAATACGGATTACGATTACGAAATTGCATACTCATACGATTAAAAACACAGTCAACAACTGCTGTATATTGCTTTATCACGAGTGACGAGTCTCTAGGCGCTGTTCATCACGTCGGCTATCAATGATCATGTCTTCTACTGAATGGGGTTATAATGACATCTCGTTTTTAACATTGAACTGCCAGAGTCTCATGTCACAGTCACGCAGGTATGCTCAATTCATTTGGTTTTCGAGACCTGGCTGCGCAATGACGAACTTGTTAATATTCCTACGTTTGAATGCTGTTTTCAGTTCAATAGAGATGGTCAGTGGGCTGCCGGAGTAGCAATTCCGTCAAAAGATCCATAAAATGAGCATAGTGGACACAAATAATTTGCCGTACTTTTTCAAAACCAATATTGACGTAACAAATGGACTGGCGAATGGAACTATGGGCTGTCTAAAGTATATCGAATGCATAGGCATCCTAACCAGGACAACGAGAACGATGAAAACGTCGACAGTAAAAAATGTCAAACGACTCTGGATGGATTTCGGTTCAAATTCACAAGTTGGCAAGAAGGTCAGGTGGCTTGAAGCTGGATGGGCGCAGAAAACGAATATCGACCGATGTTTGGTGAACATTTCTAGAAAAAGCTCAACTATTAATCGAAACAACAATTAATGTTAAGCATAAACAACAATTAATGTAAAGCATCGTACCTTCATGTGCCACCACAATTCATGCATCACACGGTGGTACCTATAACGAGATAGTCAGTATATACTCTTACGATAAAAGACACAGTTAACAAATTGTGTATATTGCTTTAGCACGAGTAACGAGTCTCGAAGGACTGTTCATCACGTCGGCTATCGATGATCATGTCGTCTACCATGGACGTAAAAATGGGACCTCAATGGGTCTTCTTCAAAATTAGCTATCGCGCCTCACCACAAATCCGCTTTATCCGTTGTAATGGCGAATTTTGTACGAGATAATAATGACGTCTGGTTTTTAACATTGAACTGTCAGAGTCTTAGGTCATACACATCACCTCGACCTAACTGACACAGTCACGCAAGGATGCTCAATTTTCTTGCTTTTCCAGATCTGCGTTCAGTTCAAGAGAGACGGTGAGTGAGCTGCCGGAGTAACAATATATAAAAATTCAAATAGAATACTCATACCATACAGTCACCTCGCATAAAGAAATCATCGTTGGACAAACAACTGGTATGAGCGTAACAACACAACTCATTGATGATATATCTTATTTTAGCTACCAAAATCCAATTGCGTCGATTATACCGAAAGAGTAATAGACCAATTTAACGATAATAAACAAATGAAAAACTCTGGTTAGTAAAATTGCATTCCGTCTTCCTTCAAAGTAAACTGTACCCATACACACGCCATGTTTACACATCTCCTTGAGAGTACTAATGGACTCACTCATTTTTTTTTTTCATTTTCCCTACTATTATACATATACATAAAAGCATGCCATGTATAGTAAAAATTGTTTTTGTTGAGTTTCTTGCTTTTTTTCAAACGAAGTAGGTATACGTCATTTCCGTTCGTTTCATTTACAAGTTTACTCTAATACAAAAAATTTTGGTAGGCGCGCGTAAAGATGTTTACACATCACATGTGCTTTTCCTAATCCAAAATTTGTAGTCAATATAAATAAATAAAATTATGTAATTTGTTTTTTAATTATTAGTTGATTATAGTTTATCTTTATTTAAAATATAATAAAATCAAATATAAATGCATCGCTTACAATAAAATAATTATAAACAGTTTACTGGTATATACATGTAGATACATACTATAAAATTATGAATCAAATTTTTTGCAAAGCTTATGGCTCAAAGCTCGGTTGACTTTGGACTCCGATTGCCTACCAAGAAAATCACAAATGAATTGTCCAGCATCGATTAACTTATTTAGATTAATGCCAGTTCTAATTCCCATTCCATTAAGCATGTACACAATATCTTCTGTTGCTGCATTTCCGGAAGCACCTTTAGCATATGGACATCCACCGAGTCCCGAAACCGAAGCATCAATTATTGATATGCCAAAATCCAGTGAAGCTAAAATATTCGGTAACGCTTGACCATAGGTATCGTGACAGTGCATCGCTAATTGATTTACCGGTACTACTTTTAGAACTTCCTTGAGCATTTCGGCTATAGATTTTGGAGTACCCACTCCGATCGTGTCCCCCAGTGATATTTCATAACAACCCATTTTTAACAATTCCTCGGAAACATAGGCCACAGACGATGGTTTAATTTTACCTTCATAAGGACACCCAACTATCGTCGAAACATATCCTCTAACTTTAACATTATTTCGACTAGCCGCCTCCAACACCGGTTCAAAACGTTTTAAACTTTCTGCAATCGAACAATTCACGTTCTTTTTACTAAACGCTTCCGATGCCGCGCCAAACACAGCAACTTCTTTCACTCCAACAGAAATTGCCGACTCGAATCCTTTTAAATTCGGCGTTAAAACCGAGTAATTAATATTATCATGTTTCTTGATTCCTTTATAAACCTCCATATTATCGCCCATTTGCGGTACCCATTTAGGACTAACGAAACTGGTCACTTCAATACTTTGCAGCCCTGTGTTCGATAGACGATCAATAAAGTCTATTTTCACATTCGTCGGAACCAATTTTACTTCGTTTTGTAAACCATCCCGCGGCCCAACTTCCACTATGCGAACTTCAACAGGTAGTTGTTTAGTTACCGATGCCTAAATTAGCAAATACAAATTGTTTAATTACAAAATTATTGTGTAAAATTTTTGATAATTATACATTACGTGATTGATTTCGTACTGGTGTAGTAATAAGCAAAAATAAACTTTTACGAAAACTTGTAGGTCGCAAAAATGACATTTTAATTTAGAAGTGGTCTAATTAGAACCCCATTAATTATTTCTGATTCTCATAAGATTCGTAATGGTATAAATTTTTGTAATGGCTGAATTTTGTACTAAAATTATATGCGCCTTAATATATGCTATTTGAAATTTAATTTGAAATAGGCTGATGCCACACTAGGGTAACTGGTATCCGGTAACTTCTTCGTTTGTTTCCCCTTTACCAATAAACTTTTGGTGTTTACATTGAAGGTTCAAAGCGGCCGCACGAAATTTGTCGAGCTAGACAAAGTTGAAAATGTGTGATATATAATGCAAATTGTTGTTGTAATGCGTTGCACCGCTGACATTTTCAACTTTGTCGAGCTCGAGACAAATTTCGTGTGGCCACCTTCAAGCTAGGTTGAGCCTAATACCGTGGACAGACACAAAAATTGTTGCGATTGCATGTCAAACAAATAAAATCGCGATTTTATAATTATGGTGACGTGACAGACACAAACCCGATTTTGTAACTCGCAAACGTTCAAATTCATATTTTACCAATGAAATAAAACAATTGGCCGATTTTGAATTAAATCGAATCAGTTACAATAAGTTAATATTAAATAAATGTATAAATAATTTCTGTGATAGTTTAAAAAATTTAAAATTTAATTTACAATCTAACAATTTTTCTGTATACATTCAATGAAAATGACTTTGGCCTCATACAATCCTACTGATTTTTCTTATATTTCACATTTATCTTCTTCCTACAACCCGATTGTAGTAATCTTGTCTATAAACGCAGTAATCCTGGAGGGTAGGATGTCATAACATCACTTTTTTCGATATTTATCGAATATTAGATCTCTTTTTCCTAAAATAAAATTGCTTGTCGTTTTACTTTTCAATTTTGCTTTCTATATTGCGATCGCACACTACAATAATGAATTGTATATTTATCTCTTTTTTGTTTTTCGATAAAGTATCACTTTCTAAATAAGTAGGTCATACAATAAGAGTAGAAAGACAAAAAGTTTTATTCGAACAGGTAGAGATCGCAACAGACGCAACGTAATTGAAAAATGGAAAAACGATAAAATTAATTTGTGATGAAAGAGAAGTAAAAAAAATGATGGTACAACATCCCGCACCCCTGGGGCGGTATGTTGTACCATCACTTCGAATCGAAATTCGAAAAAAGTCGAATTGCGGTATGTTGTATCATTTTCGAAAAGCAAAAAAGATACATAACTTTCACTTTTTCGATTCGACTTTTTCCGAATTCGACTTTTTCGATTCGAAGTGATGGTACAACATACCGCCCCTGTTTTGCCAAAATCGTGTACTGACAGACTGAAAAAAATAACTACGTAATCTCGAATTCGCGATTGAGCCTTGCCACACTTTGACTCTTTCGTCGTGATTCAATGATTTCAAAAAATCAATCGCCGTCCACATTTCATTTCCCCGGCGTCTACACTATGCAAATCCACTAATATTTTCTATCATGATAATTTATGAATGTATGTGTGTTTTCAATGTATTGATAAATTTTTTTTGCATCAAATATCATGTCTGGGCAATTTTGCTATCATGATAATTAATTTGAAATGTCAATTTTGTTAATTGTCAAAATAATATTTTTTTTTTTTGGATTTATTTTATTTGCTTGGCTTGACCGTCACCATTCACATCACCAAAACACAAAAATTAAAGTATGAAAACACAAAAATTAAAGTATATTAATATGATAATTAAAGTAAATTAATATAGTCTTCATCAATTAGACAAGCATCATTCGCAGCAGTTCGGGTTTTCTGGAAATGATTTCTTTGATGGTGGAGGCTTTACATTTTATTTAGAATTGTACATACTATTTGAAGCGAAAGGCGGTGAAGTAATGGTTGAACTGGATAGTATAGCTGCAATATCAGAATCATTTAGATAATTAATTGAGATTTCTGAATTTTGTAGAAACAAACTGTGCTGGCCATCATCGTTGATGACATTACTTTTCGGTTGAGAAGAAGCACTCTTTGGTGGCAATATATATTTGGTTAATGGAGTAGGGTTAGACAAGGCAATCACTTCATCCATTAATTTTAGTTCTTCAAATAAAAACCATTTTGGGTCCTCTCCATCATAGGCGCTGCCCAATTTTTTTTCCTGCAATCTTTTTTTTTGTTGTACGTAAGTGTTTCGTAAGTTACGTATTTTCTTTTTAATTTTTTCTACATCATTTGTCAGTTCTTCTGAAATTTCTGAAATTTTTGCAAGTGCAAAATTTTTCAAATCAGTTCTTCTATAACTTCTGGTCGAAATTGTTCACAAACACTCATTTTTTCTATATAAATCGATTATTTAACTGCACTTTCCGTCGAAAAAAGTGACATTTTTATTAAATAGTGTAAACATAGAATAACATAAATAAAAAGTAAAAATTAAAAATACGGGGTTTTCAGTTTTAATGAATTTCATATGAATGGGTACTGTCAATACGTCTTTACTCTAAAATTAATATTTATAATGAGGAAACCTAACCTCAAAATTTGACATTTCGTAATAATTTCATAATAATTTATCGTGAAATAGCCTCCTAATAATTTGCTGATAGTGTCAAAATTTGTATAACATACTCACACATACACTGACAAATTTGATATCATGATAGAAAATATCAGTGGATTTGCATAGTGTAGACGCCGGGTTCTTTGCGGGTTTCTTGTTTATGTATGTGCGTAAAATTATGTATGTGCGCATCACCAATAGAATTCCTTATGACTTTCTTCTTAAACAAAAGTATGAAAAAACGAGAAAAAAAAATATGTTTTCTTTAGTTTTTTTTCATACTTTTCTGTAAGGAAAAAGTCATAAGGAATTCTAACATATTGGGGATGCGTTGTATGTTTTTTTATTTATGCGTATAGTAAAAAATGTTTATTATTTGCTGCGAAAACTGCTTCCTTGGTTGAAAAAATATATTTTTTGCTCTCGAAGCAAAAATTAAACTACAATTAACCCAAAATCGACGAGGCCAAGTAGCCGTAATAGATAATGGGGCCGATTCTCGTGGCATAAAATTGCTCTTATGTTATTTTATTTCCCCGCTTCCTAATGGAATTTGTATTGAAAAAACAAAAATAACATAACATAACATAAAAGTTTAGATCCCGGAATCGACCCCAATGTATATGTATGTGTAAAGCCTCAGTTACAATTATACTGTTTATGTTGGAGGTTGAACCCAGGTTCAACCTGGGTTCAACCTCCAATATAAACACCAAAAGTTAACTTGGAGTTAACTCGACTCAATCCAAAAAATTTCTTAGGTCGAGTTAACTCTGGTTAATATAAACGCCCAGAGTCGAGTCGAAAAACAACAACAACAAAAAATCAATAAATTTAAAAATAAAAATGGCGATTTTTCATATTTTTCTTGTACGAGCGCGTCTGTGATTAAATTCGGCGGCATATTTTTGTGTTTTTTTCGTTTTTTTATTTTATTTTTTTATTTTTTTTAAATATTTTTCTATGTAACTAGTTCGAAAGAAAAAGTTAGAATGATTTTTTGAAGGAAAAAATTAGAATGATTTTGACATTTATAACCTGGTTTCGACTCAACCTTAAGATAACTCTCCAATATAAACACTAGAAGTTAACTTCAAGGTTAACCTGAAGATAACTACAAGTTGACTCGACCTAGGTTCAACCTCCAATATAAACAGTATAAATGGATTCGCTCCGCTCCGTTCCGCTTTTCCGTAAAAATTTAAATTTGACATGTTGTATATAATTTACCATGAAAACGGAAAGGTTAGTTACAATGGAGCGGAGAAGACGGACCGTTTTTTTAAAAAAATTAAAATTTTACGGAAGAGCGGAAAGCATAACCTCAACAACTAATTCGTTCATTCGTTAAAATGTTGTGTTGTAATATTCAGCGCTCTTTCTGTCTAAATTTAAAGGGCGTACCCACCATCGCCCCGTTTTAAATGTTTTTCGATATTTTATTTATAAAATATGCAAATCGCACAGCAACTTTAAAATTTCATAATCCTCCATGACGTTTTATTTACTTTCATTTAAATGTGATTTTGACAAGCGGAACGGATACATTGTAACTAGCGAACGGAAAAGACGGAACGAAAAATATTTTAGGAAAACGGAACGGAACGGAGCGGATGCATTGTAGCTGAGGCTTAACAAAATTTACAAAAAAAAAGTAAATATTGATATCTCTTCGCATCTCTTCGCATATCTCTTTGCATCTCATCCGTGTATATACATAACACCAATTTTTTTATTTTTTTTTATTCTGCTCTCTTGAAAATAAAATTTAAACTAAAATGTATATACCGTGTATATACACAATGCCTCCTAAACTAGTTTAGGAGGCATTGATATACATAACTCCAAATTTTTTTTATATTGTTTTATTCTGCTCTCTCGAAAATAAAATTTAAACTAAAATCAATGCCTCCTAAACTACAGGCCACTTACACCAAATGACGACGTTTTTGTTGCTTTCTCTAGTTGTTTTGTTAGTGTAAATAGCTTAACATTATTATTGCGCAGTCTCGGTTTAGACATAAATTGACATATATATTGTTTCCATGCAGAGTTGAAAGTGGCTTGAGTTGGAGTTAGCGTTCATGGAAACAGAGTAGAGTTGAGTTTTCGTTAAATTATTTTGAACTCGACGAAACTAATGGGATTGAGTAGAGTTGAAATTCAAAATGGTGGCAAATGAAAAATTTTCATTTTTAATGTCAAGGAAATTTATATTAAAAATTTTAAACCACAAATATATATATTTAAAACAAAAAATTATTTTAAAATAATTTTCCGGACATATAAAATTATACATAGAGTATTATTAGGCACAAATTAAATTAACTTTATCAAGCTGTACCAAAATTTCAACTCAACCTAACTCTACTCCATGGAAACGATCAACACCATTTTGGAATTAACGAAAACCTAATTTCAACTCAACCTAACTCCAACCTGGTTCATGGAAACATGATAATAATCACCCATGCTACACATCAGCTATGCTACACACAATTTTGGTTTCTGGATTCAAACTATTGTGCAATAGATTTTTATTTTTAATTTAAACTCTTATTTTATTTGAATTTTGATTTTATAGATGGAAAATGTGTAAGAATCCAAACAATCAGTTTCGAACCAATGCCTCCTAAACTACAGGCCTCTTACTACTCTCATTTTTCGCACATGGCGTCAATTTATGTCTAAACCGAGACTGCGCAATAATAATGTTAAGATATTTACACTAACAAAACAACTAGAGAAAACAACAAAAACGTCGACATAGCGTGTCGTCATCATTTGGTGTAAGCGGCCTGTAGTTTAGGAGGCATTGTTCGAACTGATCGAACTGAACACTATTAATTCGAGAATACTGAAAATAGACCAATATACGGAACAATCACAAACACCATTACTATCGAAAAAACCAAAAATTAAAAAAAAAATCTTATTTTATACTAAAATACCAATTTTTTGTATTGTTTTATTCGGTTCTCTCGAAAATAAAATTTAAACAAAAATCTACATCTCAAAAATGCCCCTAAATTTTTTTATTTTCATTTTTATTTTTGTATTTCGGACTCAAGAACAAAAATTTTATGTCGCAGAAATTTTTCGGTAAAAGTCGAACTAACACAAATAAAAATGAAAATAAAAAAATTTAAGGACATTTGAGATGTAGATTTTTGTTTAAATTTTATTTTCGAGAGAACAATACAAAAAAAAATGGTGTTTTAATATAAAATAAGTTTAAATTTAAAATAAAAATCTATTGCGCAATAGTTTGAAACCAGAAACCAAAGTCATGTGTAGCATGGGTGAATGTGCGAAAAATGAGAGTAGTAAGAGACCTGGGCCGACATGTTGTAACTATCACTATTCTCGATTCGATGCATTTTCGATAGAATAACGGTATTTTGAAAGTAAACATTTTTTTCTTTCATATAAATTTTTAAATTTTCATCAAAGTAGCACAGTTTTTTCGTCGAAGCGAAAATAGTGATAGTTACAACATGACGGCCCTGTAGTTTAGGAGGCATTGCTAAAATCTACAAGTCAAAAATGTCCTTGAAATACTTTTTATTTCATTTATGTTTGTGTTAGTGTGGTCGCACAGAAAATTTGTTTAAGCCCAATTAAAACCTGTATCATAGGTAAACGGGGAAAGAAACGAAGGAAAATAAATTTTTTTTTCGCGTGTGCCATCAGCCAATAGAATTCCTTATGACTTTTTCCTTACAGAAAAGTATGAAAAAGAACGGGAAAAAGAAATATTTTTTCTCAAGTTTTTTTTATACTTTTCTGTAAGGAAAAAGTTATAAGGAATTCTATTGGGGTGGGGATGCGTTGTCAGTTGAATCAAAAAAAAAATGTTGCTGAAAAAGGATCAAAAATTTCCCCGCCATAAAATTATTTGGCGGTGAAGGAGAAGGAAACGAGGAAAAAATCACGACGAAAGAATAAAAGTGTGTAACCACGGATTAGCTAGTTTGCGTCTGTCTAGGGTATAAATCCGTACACATACGTCGGATGGAAATCCGGGATTTTTATATCCGAGATTTTTTTTCAACTCTTTTGTATGAAAGGAGGCGTATCTGTTGTATAATTTACGTGATGTAATTGGTTAAAACGATGGGATAGAAAAATCCCGGATTTACTGTTATGTAATTCTGCTAAATAAGGCCGTGTCCCAAACACCGACTTATTTCAAACTTATTGACTTATTTGACGCCATCTTCAATAAGTCGGTTAAGTCGTTCCAAACGATTTTGCTGACTTATTTTGACAGATATAGCAAACAAACAAATGTTTTAGGAATTTGTTATTTAATCATAAAATAAAAAAATTAAAATGAATTATTTAATAAATAAAAACATAAAAATGTGTGTTGAGTTATTAAAACACGATGAAAATTTATTATTGTAGCTGGAGATGCGCGAAATGCGCAGGCTACAATTTTTTTTATGCAAGCTATACCTCTATTAACCCTCTTTATAATATTTTTATATCTCTAAAATCTATTAATTATATTAATTTATTAAGACAATATTGTATTAATAAGTCGGTTAAGTTATTAATTAAGTGGAATATCATTAATGTTTGAAAATTATTGATAATATTTGATAATTTGTTGAATTTTTCATGTTTACATGATCAAATGTATATTACTTGTTTACATGATCAAATAAGTTTTTTGCTTTCATAATAAGTCACCTCGATAGCAGACTTATTTGAATAAGTCGGTATAAGCAAATAAGTCGGTGTTTGGGACACGGCCATGATTTAAATCTAAATTAATCGACTAGTGGCACCAAATTACATCTTAAGAACAGGAAAACTGATGCATTCAATACAGAATCGCATAAAACTATAACCTGTTTGCTTTAAGCCTTTATTCCACAATGAAACATATTTTTTCAGTAAAAAATACTGAGAAATTGAAAAGAGGAGAGTATACATATTAAAATTACGTTAGAGTGACAAAGGCAACAAATGTTGCCATAAAAAGTATTGTGTCTCATACTTTTTAGGGCAACATTTTCCCCAGTAAATTTTACTGAGATTTTTTTTTGTTTCGTTTTGGTACGTGGCGAAATTATATTTTTATCTCACTATTTTTAATTAAAAAATATGTTTCATTGTGGAATAAAGGCTTTAACCTTGCTCAGAAAGGGTGGCACACAAATTATTAAATATATTTATTATGGCGTTTTCTTTTTACAACAAAAAAAAATTGCAAATTTTTTTGATGTAAATCGCATTTTCGCGTTCTTTTAGCGGAAAATAGCAAAAAAACTTGATGTACATCAAAAAATGGAAATGTAGATTTTTTCTTCCATTTTAACTACCCCATACACATATTTATATACATATAATAAGGTCGATTCCGGGATCTAAAATTTTATGTTATGTTATTTTTGTTTTTTCAAGACAAATTCCAATAGACAGCGGGGAAATACAATAACATAACAGCAATTTTATTGCACGAGAATCAGGCCCATTATGCCAATCGTAAATATTTGGGTCGATTCCGGGATCTAAAATTTTATGTTATGTTATTTTTGTTTTTCAATATAAATTCCAAAAGGAAGCGGAGAAATAAAATAACATAACAGGAATGCCACGACGTAAATAAAATAACATAACAGGAATCTTATGCGTCATTTAAAATTTTTTCTAAATGTTTTGTTATTGTTTTTGGCATCTCTTTCGCATTTACGCACACTACGATCAAAACACATCAATTTTTATCGTATTTTTTTAACTGTCGGAAATTTGATTTACTTCAAAAACGTAAAAGAGAGGGTTCGCTATTAGTAATAATACTACGAACTGTATGTTTTTTTGTTGTATGTTTTACAGGTTCTACGTGCTTTTCTTTTCATAATTACTTTTTATTTTGGAAATCTATAAGTACAATTTTTTACCGAAAATAAAAAAAAATAAATCCGTACTATATTGGAATAAAAATAATTGTGAATTTGTGTAGTTTTTAATTTCGACCGAATAAATTCTAAATACTACCCGGAGAGTTACATTAACGGGCTTACTTTGGTACCGGTTAAATCCATGCTGGAATAGAATAAATATTGTGCTCAAAGTAACAACCAAAAATTGTATTTACTTATTTTTATTAGTTGGGAACAATTACATTTTGAAGTTAAACAAAACGTGAAAACACAACTAAATATATCTATTTAAATAGTAATATCACCGAATAATATTGAATATTATTAGAAATCGTAACTAATTTAAAACCGGTAGAATAGAATTATTCTATACCAGCAAAAAAGTTGGTTTAAAACAATTACATATATGGGATTGTTGTTGTAAATTTCTCAAAGTAAGACCGCAATTGTTACAATATTGTTAACAATGACAGCTCAAAATCGTTCATGAAACTACATTGTAAGAATGACCACGTACGTTTTTCGTTCACGAACTCTACATTGTTACAAATGTCATTCTGAACCCTACTCGAGACTGCCTCTACAAATGTCATTTTTAATGGTGTATTTATCATGATCGTACTATCAACAACCATTATGTAGTTTTGAAAAATAATTTAAAGAACAAAATTCAATTTTTAATATATTTATTTTAAAAAAAATTGTGTTTTATGGATACGGTGATTACTTTGATACTCCATAATATTATGTTACTCTTTATGTTATGAAGAAATTAAGAGATCAACTTTTTATTGTTTTCATTTGTTTTGACTGTTGTTTTTTGAATGTTATTATAAAACACTATATGTAATTTATAAAAATTTCTTTTAATAATTAAAAACATTATAGACAAAAGTAATAAGAAATTAAAATGAAAAAATTTGCACAAAACTGGAGATAGAGATACAAAATAAAAATTTATAAAAATAAAACAAAAGCGTGAAATAGAAAGAGAAAGAAAATATTTCTTGTCCAAAATCAATGTGTCTTTGCTATTTTGTAGTACAGAATTTAGTATGGAATTAAAACAATTGTTTCCACACAATGGAAAAATTGCATACTGGGTCGTTTTGTATTTTTTATTTATGTTTATGGCAACCAAATCGCAACAACAGAAATTGTAGTATAAAAAATTTTATTTATACTGTTTATATTTCAGGTTGAACCCAGGTTCAACCTGGGTTCAACCTGCAATATAAACACCAAAAGTTAACTTGGAGTTAACTCGACTCAATTCAAAAAATTTTTTTGGTCAAGTTAACTCTGGTTAATATAAACGCCCAGAGTCGAGTCGAAAAACAACAACAAAAAATAATCAATAAATTTAAAAATAAAAATGGCAATTTTTCATATTTTTCTTGTATAAGCGCATCTATTTTTAAATTATGCAGCATATTTTTGAGTTTTTTTTCGATTTTTTATTTTTTTTATTTTTTTTTTAAATATGGATCTATGTAACTAGTTCGAAAGAAAAAGTTAGAATGATTTTTTGAAGGGAAAAATTAGAATGATTTTGACAGTTATAACTTGGTTTCGACTCAACTTTAAGATAACCCTCCAATATAAACACTAGAAGTTAACTTCAAGGTTAACCTGAAGATAACTACAAGTTGACTCGACCTAGGTTCAACCTCCAATATAAACAGTATAATTGTTGCGTCGCTCACACACAGGGATTTTTGATTTTATATCTTTTTGGGTTTCTGCACAAAAATAAAGCCGCAGTAATGGAATGCCGTCTTTACATCACAGATCGTAATCTGTTGATCGAACCCGGTACCTTCCGATCCAAACGGCAAAGCTTTAACCACTGTGCCTGGTTATTTTTCATATTTAATTTTGCTATACTACAATCATATTTAATTCTGCTATACTAACATTTTTGTGGACACTCTCCAAAATAAGTCAAGAAAGTCTACAATAAGTCTCCTCATGAGGTGACTTATTGTAGACTTTCAAATACGTCAGTCGACACAAAACAAGTCATGAATTGGACCGCAGACATTTTAAAATAGAGGTAACTCGACCTAAGAAATTATTGAATTGAGTCGAGTTAACTACAAGCATTCTAAACAGTAGCTGTGTTCCAATGGAGAAAGCAAACTACTCACAAGTACTTGTATCTACTCGCAGCTACCCATGCTCAAATGGTGGTGTAGATGTTGAAAGTAGTTACGCTTAAAATTAACGGTAGGTATTTTGGTTCAAAAAATTCTAATAGATGGCTTTGTGAGGGGTAGGCTATATTGAAATGTCAGGACAAACAATATTTTATGTTTACTTCTGTGAAATACCAATCGATTTTTGATATATTCTTCTTTTCGGCCGGCGTATATAATAATCAATCCGTTGCCTTCATTATAAGACCAGTTCTTACTCATTTTAGAGATTTTAGTTAAAACAAATTAACCTTCCAAAATAAGACAACAGCAAAATTATACACATAGCTAACTTTGTACACTAAAAAGGTTATGTTCTACTTCTGTCATAGTTTTAGCTCGTTCCATTGGTTATCTACTTGCAAGTACTTGTGAGTAGCAAATTTGTCCCGTTGGAACACAACTAGTGTAAAGGTGGAATTATACCTCAACCAGCGAAGACTAAAGAGCTTAAGTTACACGCTGTTTGTACCATTTCGCTTACTGCTACAATCACTAAACGTTGATAGGCTTCTCGTCACAAATAAACAACTAACCTCTAAAATTTTGGTGGTCGAACCGCTCTCCAAAGTGATCCAAACGGAGCACAACTTAAGCTGTTAAGTTTTTACTGGTTGAACCCTAAGAATATGACTGTGGCACATTCAACCAATCAGGGGTGGGATGTTGTAACATCATGCTGAATTCACGGAACGGGATTATTTTGTATCCAACTCTTTAGCCAATCAAATCTTTATATTCAACTAAGTCCCGCCCAATTTGATCTCGGTTTAGTTGAAATATTTCCATCTTTTTAGCAAATAATCTAATTCGTACAAACATTGTAACAAAAATAACCGGAAGTATGAGCAATAATTTTGCGTAAATATTTGTTGCTGTTTTCGAATGAATTTGTTAGATTATCGCCTTAAATAATTTAATTTAAAGTTATTTACGGTCTTACGTTGGTACCGGTTAAATCCATGCTGGCATAGAATAAATATTGTGCTCAAAGTAACAACCAAAAATTGTATTTACCTATTTTTATTAGTTGGGAAGAATTACATTTTGAAGTTAATAAAACGTGAAAACACAACTAAGATATATTTTAACAATTAAATAGTAATATGACAGAATAATATTGAATATTATTACAAATCAATATTACAATCTTGTTTTTTTTTTAAATTGTGTCAAAATATTGTTTATGTATGTATGTGTGAAAAAAATGCGATGAAAAAACGTCGAATATGCAATTCATCGGAAATACATAGCGTTCGCCGAACTTCCTGCGGTAAGCAGCCTCGTCGAAAAATCGTCGGATATGTAACCCACCTCCTTAATTATATGTTAAACAGTGTAAACTTAATAAATTTATATTAAAATTTCAGTAAAACGCGAGATTTGTGCTAATTTTTACGTACGATTTTAACCGTTTGAGTCCCAAGCAGCGCGAGCGCATTAATGAGATTTTATGTCGAGAAAACCCAGCACATTTCAAACATTCCGTGGTTCCACATTTTGATTCTTTGGTCGTGATTCTTTCCTCGTTCCCTTCCCCTTCACACACAAACTAATTTTTGGCGGGGAAATTCTTGATTCTTTTTTCAGCAAAATTTTTTTTGATTCAACTGATTCTCGCACAACAACAAAAATAAATTTTTCAAGGACACCTTGTTTATTTGTCGTTTTTGGCTTAGTTTTAGTTTAATTTGCACTTCGAGTGCAAAATTATATATAGAATATATATAAATATATATACAAAAATATATATAAATATATATATATATATATATATATATAGTTTCAAAAAATATATTTTTTCAACCAAGGAAGCTGTTTTGGCAGCAAATAATAATCATTTTTTACAATACGATTAAACCAAAAAACATAATTTTTTCACACAGCTCCATTTCTTGCCTCAACCAGTCAGACTTAAGAGCTTAAGTTAAACGCTGATTGCACCACTTCGGTTAGTGCTACAATCACCAAACGTTGATAGGCTTCTCGCCACAAATAAACAACTGACCTCTAAAATTTTGGTGGTCGTACCGCTCTCCTAAGTGGTCCAAAATGGAGCACAACTTAAGAACTTAAGGCTGACTGGTTGAGGCATAATATAAATCAGCCATGCTACACGATAATTTGGTTTCTGGATTCAACTAAAGCCTAGTACTCAGTTCGATTTCACGTGAAATTTCCATACGATTTTACCAAAGTGAAATTAGAAATGAAAAATTTCATTTCTGTTTTCGTTTTGTAGTACTCAGTTCTCCAACGAAAAAACCAAGTGTGTTCAATACATCAAAGATGGCGCGCATAAACTCTCCAAATTATTTTCATGTGAAAATAATGTCTCGGCACATTATTTTCACGCGAAATTTTGACATTGTTTGTTTTTGGCAAAAAACAAATTTTTTAATACCACAAATTCATAAATTTTATTTAAAGTCAATTTATTTTAAATTATTTACGTAAAATAAAGAAATTAATTTATGCATGTTTACAAATTTATACGTTAAAATTAAAAATTCTCCAAATAAAATTTCATTTCTATTTCACGCGAAAATAAATAGATTTTTGGAGACCGCGTTAAAATTTCATTTCACTTTGAACTGAGTACTAAGCTTAAGTCGCAATCAGCTATGCTACACACAATTTTGGTTTCTGGATTCAAACTATTGCGCAATAGATTTTAATTTTTAATTTTAAACCCTTATTTTAAATTAAATCATTAAATTTTTTTGTCTTGTTTTATTCTTTTCTCTCGAAAATAAATTTTAAACAAAAATCTACATCTCAAAAATGTCCTTAAATTTTTTTATTTTCATTTCAATTTTTTTCATTTCGGATTCACGGACAAAAATTTTATTGCGTAGCTGCAACGTAAAAATTTTGACCGTGAATCCGAAATGAAAAAAATTGAAAAGAAAATAAAAAAATTTACGGACATTTTTGAGATGTAGATTTTTGTTTAAATTTTATTTTCGAGAGAACAGAATAAAACAAGACAAACAAAATTTAATGATTTAATTTAAAATAATTGTTTAAATTAAAATCTATTGCGACTTAGTTTGAATTCAGAAACCATATTATCGTGTAGCATGGCTGAATATGTAGTACATTTTACAATAGGTTTGTCTCATAATAGATCGCCTTTTCATCTCATTCATTTCTTCTTCTCTCATTTAGAGAAAGCGCGGCCGCGCTGTTTTTGATTCTTCGACAGTGTTTTTTCAATACCCCTACCTGGGGTGGGAATCAAACGGGTACGACGGAACAGATGCAACTATGTACATACATATACAAAAAGGTAAATTTTTTAGGGGAATACCTGCCTTTTGAAGGTGAGACAAGAAATGGGGTTTTAATTAAAGTATGTATGCATAATTCATACGTAATTCTACTTACTTATTGATTATGTATCTTCTCAAACCGAGATCAAAGTTATCGTATCAATTTCGAGCACATTGTATGATTAATTACACTTTGTTGTGAGTACAAAGGTTACGGTGCACGCTTGTAGCTTGATAATTTTACTTTCTTTAATTCAATAAAAGAGACTAATTAAGATTCTATAAAATTATGATTATTAAGAAATTATAAATTTGTTTTACATATAATCTCAAGTAAAAGAAGTAAAACAAATTAAAACAATTATTTAATAAACTTACTTCCCCCACTGTGAGCACTACCAGCAGCGGCGCACGTGTAAGGGGAAATTATATTTTAATTTTATAGCAGACATTTTTGTGACGATTTGTTCAGTTGTGTTTTCTACTTGAACGTAAAAAGTTGATTTGTTTAGCTTTGTTGTACTGCTTTGTAATTTGGATTTATTTGATTATTAAATTAAAATGTCTTATGCTTATTTAACACGTAAAGAAACTTTCAGTGCATGCCATAGATTGCATAGGTAAGTTTATATAATTAATAAAAGTACATATAACTGGAATCGATATAAAAGTATGTAACTAATACAAATATTAAGAGAAATTCGTGAGTACGTCATTTGTTTTTATTTATGTTTATCGCTTTTTATCTTGAGTATATATTTTTTTTAGTTTTATGTATTGTACTACGACATGGAAGCTTTCAAAAATACATAACATATTTATTTCTGTATCGCTACTTAGTTCAATAAACTAAATAATTCACGAACTTATAAGATAAGAATTTAAACATTAAAACACGACCAAACTATTTGCACAGCTACCTACCATGTATAATTTGCGAGTAGTTGGGGGCCCACAAACTCCCGGTTGATTCACTATTATTCTACGATGACCTCTAGTATAATTTACGCATTATTAAACATGTTTTGATTTAGCCTGCGGTTTAAAATTCGCTTATACGAATTTATAGATAAGACCCTCAATTATCTCGATCTAATATTAAGCGGCCTTGAGTACATATTTAATTCAAGATTTAATTTTGTCTCAATATTGCGTTTACTTGGAAAATTGTATTTCTGATTCATTCTTTCAGTGTAGAATTGACTGATGAAGAGAATAAAGAAGTCTATGGCAAATGTAATAACCCTAATGGACATGGACACAATTACACGGGTGAGTTAATGGCGTAGCTTGTATTTTTTTAATAATTCATTGTTTATGTATATTTTCAGTCGAGGTCACAGTATGTGGCCCAGTCGATAAGAAAACTGGTATGGTTATGAATATAACCGAAATAAAATCAATTATCAACGAGGCAGTTATGAATCGACTTGACCATAAAAACTTAGACAAAGATGTAACATATTTCAAGAATGTACCCAGCACTACAGAAAATCTAGTGATATTTATCTGGCAGAGTATTAAAATTTTAATGAAGAAACCAGAATTGTTGCATGAGATTAAGTTGTATGAGACCGAAAAGAATATTGTTACCTATCGAGGTAATCGTAAAACTTCTCATATCACGAATGGAATTACGTCCGCCGGCAGAAAGAAATGTGATAGTTTTACAAATATCTCGTCGGATTCAGATTAAAATACGCATACCTAAGCAAAATATACAGTTTAATTGAATTTTAATAAGTTTTGTAAATGTATAAAAGAAAAAAAGATGATGCATTTGTATCAGCTGTTTAAATCATGATTTTTAATTTTTGCGGCCATCCATAGATACACAGACACGAAGAGACCAGATACATCTGCATTCTGCCTCAGAAACTTCTGTATTTCTTCAAAATTTGGGTGTGGTGGGTGCAACCTAATCACTGAAACGAGTAAATGTACTGTAATATTAAGAAACACGGTTAAGAAATTTGCTGCTACACTCACAGTCAAATCTTTCCGAAATAAGATCATAAGCCAAACATACTTCTGCAGTATTTACCAATACCTCAAAATTGATAGTTTTCGCGTTTAAAACTGATTTCTGTTTGAATTTTATCTTAATGTCCAGTGCAGCAAGATAATTATTAAAAGCGTTGCTAATTTTGTCAGTTGTTCGTAATAAATCGCTATCTTGTCCGGCTAATATCTTCTCTTTTAAATGAATCCTTTGTTCCGTGTACATTATCTCATCACGAATGTTACTATTTTTTACCAGTTCCTCATCAATCATCCGTTGAAGATCCAACAGCTTTTCGTACTCCTCCCATTGCGTTTGATGCAACTCTACCTTTTTCTTATTTAGATCACTTAAAATTAATTCATTAGTTTTTAATTTAATAACTTGAGCTTTTAATGTATCGATAAATTCATAAAATATTCTTTCCTCGTCTTTATAATGGAGTAATTCAGCCACATTTTCCGTCTGCGTTTCTTGTACTCCATTCATTTTTTGACAGTTGGTTGTTTATATATTGTTGACGTTTTCAAAACCCATTTAATTTTATGTTCGAAAAACCGAACTCACTTTCGTAATTTTATACCATTTTTAACTTATGACATGACAGGTTGACAGCCATTTTTATTTTTGTTATTTATTTTTTATTTGTCAATTGATGTAAAAAAGTATAAAAGCTTGCTTCATGTGCAAACAAAATTACATATTTGTTTTTTGTATTTTAAATTAAAATTGTAATAAATAATTATAAGATTTTAAATAAAATGACATCAGCCACGTATTTGGAACACTATTTAGATGGACTAGAAAATTTACCAAGCGAATTACAGCGAAATTTTACATTAATGCGTGGACTTGACACACGGGCACGAAATGTTATGAAAATTCTTGATGAAAAGGCGAATTCCTTTATGAAAAATTGCATTAAAGAGAAGGAAATGTATACGGAGGAGGAACGCAAAGATAAATTAAACGAGATTCAGCGATTATTCAATAGGGCAAAAGAGTACGGTGATGATAAAGTGCAATTGGCTATCCAAACGTATGAACTTGTGGATAAACATATTCGTCGTTTGGATTCAGATTTGGCGAGATTTGAAGGTGAAATACAGGATAAAACAATAACAGCGCAAGGCAAATCGGAAGAAGCAGTTGGAAAAAGTAAACTAATACAGAATAAAACGAAAATTTCTTCTAACGATATTCGTATTCCAGAGGGTCGTAAAAAAGCAAAAGACACCAAAGCGACTGGGAAAAGGAAGAGAGCTCAGTCATCCGACGATGAGGCACGTGTAAGTGGTGACGGTGGTGGAGTTAGTGTGGTAGGAACAAAAACAACAAAGGCAAAAAAGCAGAAGGTAAATCAAGAAAAAGAGGCACGGAAAAGTCAAAAGGTAATTCTCATCCTATCATCTAACCTTCCCATGTCTCGTAACCGATTTAATCAATTTTTTTTATTTTGTGTTAGAACTTTATGATTTTATTTTATATGTAATTCCAATTTATATTTTGGTTTGTATTACACACATAAAACATCGCCAAGTCATATTTCCATTTTCATTCATCGCTTATCGATTCATGCTATGGCTATCCCATTATTCGTTCAAATCGATAAAATGGTATAACGATTGATTAATCGCAGTTTTTCATACATTTTTAGAAAGTAACTGACAATGAGGAAAATTCACAAGAAGTCATCGGTCATATAACGCCGCATCCGAGTGATGTTCTTGATATGCCCGTGGATCCAAATGAACCTACGTACTGCTTGTGTCACCAAGTATCGTATGGGGAAATGATTGGATGTGATAATCCAGATTGTACGATTGAGTGGTTTCATTTTGCCTGTGTTGGATTAACGACTAAACCTAAAGGTAAATGGTTTTGTCCAAAATGTTCGCAAGATCGTAAGAAAAAATAAATTGTATAATTTTTTTGTATACCTATTTATTTAATGATATAATTTTTTAAAAATAAATATTTAAATTTAAAACAATAAATGCATAAAACGTGCAAAACTTTCAGTTAATGTTGAATCTCAGCTCAAAATATTTTTATAGTGCGCTCCGCATTCGCAGTTTCTACATCAAATTCTTTGGACGAAAAATGATCAAAAAAAATTGATTATAATCAAAAACTTTTGATCAGAAATACCTTATCATGTTCTTTGGAAGCAAATAAATTGATTTTTGTTTTTGATCAGTGATCAAATTTCGAAATCCTAATTTTTGGAGGATTTGTTTTGTGATCAAAAAAAAGAAAGACACTGACTGTCAAAGCAAAGAAACAAAAAACGCGCCATTTTCATGATCGGCATTATAATTTTGGTGTTTATATTTTTTCGTGCGTTATAAGTGTATTTAAGGCTGTATGGTACTCAGAAAAAATTTCTGTTTTGATGTCGATATTTAAATGCCCAAGAATGTGTCCAAGCTAAACATTTTTTTTGTTCTTTTTCATCTAAACGATATATTATTATATACATACATACTTGTTTTTGTTTTATTTTGTTATTGTGCTCTTTGTGTATTGTATTGATTACTATGAAGCTCTGATAGTATTAGTTTTGCGTATATAAATGGGACGAAATTTTATGAACGAGAAACTAAAAGCGAAGCAATTGCAAGAAAATAATTCAAATTTCGTTTAGTAGTAAAATATGTATATTTTAAACATTGGCTTTTATCAGAAATAAGAAATCTTATCTCTGCTTTTATAGATGTTTTTGATATTTTAAATATCGATATGAAATTTTAATTTTATTTTAAATTTTGTCAAACAGTTGCACAATAAAGTTTACTGTTTATAATAATAGTAATATAATCTAACTCTGATGATGTAGCGGTTATATGGGAGTTATATTTATCATAGCTGTGAAATAAACACAGCAATATGAAAATGGTCTTGATTATGATTTTACATTACTAACTTATTTTGAGCTATTTTCAAACCAAATTAATTGTTAATCCCTGTATGGTTGAATTTGAAACAAGGCAAGTTTGAATGGGATGCAATGAAGTGGAACCAGCTTCACCAGTACAAATAGACCGAAGTGTCTGGGTTTCATCTATGACAGAAAATTAAACTAGACACCTATAAGTTATTAATAAGCTGAACTAGTAATAATAAATAATACTCATTTGTTCTAAACATATCTCTAATACTACCGACTACTCCTCAAAACATGTTTTGATGAGAGATTTGGAACTCATATTTGGCCAAATTACACTAAAGAATTACGCTAGAATAGACAGCAAAAATTCACGGTAGCTTATTCTTATTTTAAATCGTATCATAAATCATCTCGATGAATTTAGACAATATGATTGAAATATGAAAATTAAAATAGTGCCCGATTAATTGAATTTGACATAACAACCAATTTAACTTCAGAAGGTTTTATAATAAGATAATTATTCAAAAGCCAACTGTGTTGACAGAATATACTTGCTACAGAGATTGTCGAAGATCGCTTTACTCATTATTGTATTGGTCAGTAAGTTTTTCAAAATACAACGAGTTACCGTCATTAGTGATGAAATAACAGTTACTGCACTTACTACATTTTCCACTTGGTCATGTGGCTTTTTAAATATTTATTTGAATAATAATTCATGAATCATTGTATCAACTATACCTTTGTCATTAATATCGAAGACGAGCTATATATTTTTATTAAAGCAACACTTATTGTGAACTTCAAATCTAATTTAAATCGATCAAAGCGCATGGTTGTCCTTAAAATATAATTTTTTAACAAACCTGGATTTATTTTGATTCTAATGTAACGGAAACGGGTCGACCGGTCCACCGTGTAGGACCTCCTAGAAGTTTGGCTTAAAAAAGTGCACATCGAGCCACAGTTTAAGTATTACCAACATACAGTCAGTAACGAAAATGATGTACACACTGATTTTTGAGAAAATTTTACAAAATATAAGGATTAAGGAACTTATTTTGAAGTTTTTATTAATTAAATTTTACAAATTAAATCCAAAAATACAAAATAAAATGTCATTTACCGTTTATAATAAAAAAACAAAAAAAAATCAAGATTTTTTTAAACGAAAATTATCATACACTTATTGTATGATCCTTGAATTTTTTTTAAATTATTTACATAAATTATGAATGAAAATGTAATGACTGCGAGTTGTTTGGCCGGTGTTAGAAATCAAACTATAAACGGAGAACGCCAAATAGTAATTAATATGAAACGTACTGGAAAATCTATGTACGAAGTTGGCAAATTATTTGGCCAAAATTATTCTACGGGGGCATAAATAATATCCAGATTCAAGGTCGGCTGAAAACGGGCAGCGAACAAGGCGAAAAGCAACATTTTCCAATCGGGACGAGTGAAATATTTTGGATTTGGTGAGAGAAAATCCAAATTCAAGCGCTCCAAAACTAGCTTAAGAAATAGAGAAGGTACTTAATAAAGCTACCCGCCCCAAAATATTACAAGGGTTTTGTGGAAACATGGATATCATGGCCATTCATTTCGAATGTTAATTCCAAAAAAGAATTGAATTTGCAGAAAAATTAAAAATAGAAGACCTCAACTTCTGGAAAACATTTTTTTTACAGAGCCGATTTTCAAAGCCGATGAATGAGGTACAATTCGGAGAAAACCCCAACTATTAAACATGATGGTGGTTCAGTTATGCTAAGGGGTTCAATTTAGGCGAGTGGGGTAGGTAAACTTGTTTTTATAAATTAAAATTTGGATCGCTGGAAATACATGGTATTCTAAAGGACAATTGGAAACCATCCGTGGAACAATTGAAGCCAATGCCATCATGAATCTTCTAGCAAGACAACAATCCTAAGCATACGGTACAAATACCGTACAAAAATACGGAAAGAATGGATTCTGAATAGCGTCCCAAACCGGTTACATTTGCCACCTCAATCGCCTGGCCTGAACTCCAGTGAACATTTTGCTGATGATCCTGTATTTTCTCCAAATTAGAAAATACAGGATCACCAGCAAAAAATTTTGTAAGAAACAATAATGAAAGGATTGGGTAAAATTTCACCTGAAGTTACCCAGAAGTTAGTAGAATCGTTTTTTGAATACTGAGTTCTGTCGCTACGTTTGGTTAATGTCTCTACTAGTCACATGTATAGGATGTTCCAACAAGAGCGCAGGATTTAATTTTAAAGAAAAACACATTTATTTTTCAATTAAACAAACATTTTTATTTCACCTTATACGCGTGCAAATGCAGATCTTTTACCAAAAATCGTTGCACAACGCTTCTGGAAATGTTTAATTATTGACCACGTTGCCGAGTGGAAGTCCATGGATTCTCGGCCACAGATTCCCTTACTGTGGCTATATTTTCGAGTGACCAACAAGACGATGACGAACAATGATTTTCTGGTCCATCAACGTAATTTTGGTCGCAAATTTTGTAATTAAACGCATCACTGTCGATTAATTTGGCGCATTATTGCGACCGAAAACTTGACGTAAAACTTTCACCATTTGTGTGTGTTTTTACAATAATTAAACGTTGTTGGTTTGACTACTTCTCCATATTCTTAAGTCGCGTGGTCTGTACGTGACAATTGTCAAAAAAAATCACCGTACAACTCGTATTAACAAAATGGCGGGAAATTTAAATCCGACGCTCTTGTAGAGACACCCTTTAGATAGAGGCATAGTTCTGCGAGAGTGGTTTTTTCTTTCTAGCAACATAAAAACGGAACAATTGAATAAAATTGTTTTAATAATTGTTGTTGTTTTTTCTCTATAAAAATTGCATTTGTATTGTATGTATATCAACATTTTATTACATAAAAAAATATTATTTTGAAATGTTACGACTGTTATTTCACTTACTCTTATTATATACAATTGTACAGGCTCTGATTGTACCATCAGTATATAACAAAATAAATATAAGGTTGTACGGAGTTATCATTGACAGAGTCTACACTATGCAAATTCACTGATATTTTCTATCAGGGTATCGATGTATGTGTGGGTATTTTATATAAATTTTGACGCTGACAGAAAATATCAGTGAATTTGCATAGTGTAGACTGTAGGACCCAGATGAATGAGGTAACCTTAGTTTTAATTTGTTTCGAAAAATATAAAAAATAAAATTTAGTACTTAATACAGATAGCATGTGCTACAGAATTCTTTGTCACATGAAAAGTCAAAAATATGTCATTTATCTTCCTAGAGTCGCTAACAACACAACAACGCGTTTTGATTATCCAAATTTATTTCGTTCAAAAACAACAACATTTCGTAAATTACGTGAGAGTTTTGGTCGATATGAACTTCTTACTGAGCGTACCATTGGCAAAACTATGGATCGTTTTGAAAAAACTGTTTCAGTGGAAGGTTGTAGACTGTATCAGCTTGTTCATCTAGTTCCTACTCTTGATGCAGTGCCAGCTGTTACTCAAAGTGTTTGTAATCCAAGCCCATCAACCAGGCAATGTTCACAAGAACTAAACATTTCACGAACCACATTACGACGCATTTTGCATGTTGGTCTTCATTTGCATCCATAAAAATTCAACTAACTCAAAAATTGAAGCAAGGACCATTTAAATCGTCGTCGTTTTGTTAATTGGATCCTTGAACGAAATGAAGGTTTTTAATCAAAAATCCTTTTAGCGATGATGCAATGAGCTTCATCTTAACGGATATCCGTCAATAATGTACGTCCTTAATCGGTATAAGTCAAAATTGTCGAATTCGGGAAGCGGAAAATCCTCATGTTATTCAGGAAGCAGAAGTTAATCCTCCAAGAGTCACTGTTTGGTGTGGTTATGGGGCTTTTGTGACCGAAATTGAATAAATTGCGTGTCAACGACCTTTGGTTTTAACAAGACGGAGCGACATGTCACGCAAGTGGTGCAACAATCCATTTATTGTTAACAAAATTTACTGCACGCATAATTTCAAGAAATTGTGAAGTTCCTTGGCTACCAAGTAGCCCGGATTTAATACCACTTGATTATTTTTTGTGGGGTTATTTAAAAGTTAAGGTGTATGCTAATTCGAGAATATTGAAAACAGACCAATATACGGAACAATCACAAACACCATTACTATCGAAAACCTAAAGTAAAATGTATGCTAATCACCCACAAACAATTCAACAACTTAAAAACAACACTCGAGCTGAAGTTGAGGTCATTAATCCACTTTTATTGGAAAAGTTCATCGATAAATATGATATTTGGATGCGAGGCTGTAGACGAAGCCGAGGTGGGCGTATGACCGATATTGTTTTTCATACATAAATGGCATTCAAGGTGGTTGCCTTATCAAGAAAAATGTTTGCACCTTTCTATTGATATATACTTATATATAAGACCTAATTTAGCCAGTACAACGTTTTAAATTGAAAATCTATTCCTTTTATCTTCGATTTTATTATAAAACCAGAGTAAAAAGAGAAAAACTTTCTAAATTTGGGCTTATTGACATTGGTAGATAATTTACCTTTATTTGAGGTTAGGTTTCAGTGGTTTGACACTTAGGCCAATTTTGACCCATTATGATGATACCACGCATTCACGCCACTTCATTAACCCATTCGCCTACTCACCCACTCTCACAACTACAGTATACCACCTGCACATTGAAAGCTCCATGTTAACCTGTACATTGACGTAGACGTTGGATCGGCGCTGAATTCTGAACTCCATCAGAGGGTCTTAGTCGTGTTTATTAACATCACCGATTGTAATCGATGATGAAAATTCGATTTGCATCTAGCCTCTGATGGGATTCGAACCCAGTACCTCCCGGCAAGTGCCGAAGCTTTAACCACTGCACCACTTGTCCGGTGATTTTTCTTTAAAATGGGTAAACTTTTGAAACATAAAGTGTTTATTTCGAGCCTACATTAGAGCCTCCAAACTTGAAATAATTTAATTTTTGACACTCTTTTACTACAATTTAGTCACAGATATACCAGTAGATAAACAAACAATGACGTAAGAAATTTATTCCTTACATTATCGAGTGTTATTTTGACAAGAAAACAGACACGTATATTTTTGTTGGTTTGTGACCTTCAGTTATCCCGTTATACGGTTAGGGAATTCGTCGGTTTTCCAATTTTTAATAATTTTATTTAACAGTTAAATTGAACTGATGTATTTCCGGTTTTACTGAAGAAATTGTTAAAATTAGTACAACTTTAGAAAGACCTTAGATGGTGTTAAAAAATTCAATAAACAATTTCATGAAACTACCATTATTTTAAGAGCTTTTGTGAAATGAATGTAGCCAAATGTTATGACGTGTAGGGGGCGCAACTGAATTCTATAAAGAAGTGTGACCCACCGTTCGTAAGGTGAAGGTTGTACCTTTCTAGATATTAACTTTGGATTTGTACAAGACCTAGTTTCGTCGGTACAGCTGTTTTTATATTGTAAGTATTTCAAAACTGAGGTATTCCAATTTACTTCCAACATTATTTTAATGTATCGGCTAAACTCATAAATTAATTTTATATTTATTAGTAAAATTTTATAAATAAATTTACTTTAAATTTTAAAAATAAAATGTTAATTACTAAATATAAAAAAAAATCGAAAATATGTACATAAATTATTTAAAAAGTAACACTGTCTTATAAACAACACAAAAATATCTCGTTTTATGAATAAACAAAAACAATGACACGTGACTTGCATGTGCAGTAAAGCAATTCGCGCAACACAAATACTACTACCATATCTGCCCGGCTACACACATTTTGGAAAAAACGATATACAAAAATAGGAAAAGACGATTCAAGGATTTATATATGTATATTTATATACACACATAATATACATATAATATACTTATATACAATAAGGCACTAAACGCAAATGTTTTACAAAACGTACTTTTTCTTAAATTATATAACATTATTTATGATTAATTATAGAATTATCACAATAATATTTTAAATTTGAATGTGTTATGTACCTCAAATAAAACAAAAATTCAACATCTGTTTTCTTATTATAAAACCACCAAACGATAAGTTTCAAATTGTGTCTCCGCTAATTTTTTGTTGTAATATTAAGAATTTTTGAGTACGCCATCTATATTATAATTTAGCAATTAATTTTCAGCCGAGACATTGTACATGACAAAATTATCCTATCGTTATCAATCGATAAGTATAATGATGTTGATAGATTTTTAATTATATCTTTGTTATTTTAATGTTAATCTTTATAATCATGAATTAATCCCTCGTAAATATCATCCTGTACATGTCAATATAAAAAACAAACAAAATTTGGTGGAAAAAAATAGAATAAAACGATTCGTAAGATTGCAACATTTTTTAAAAATTCGTCAACTTTGAATAATAATTGCGGATTAAATATACAGAATTTTAAAATAATCATGTATTAATCCCTCAAAAATACCTTTAGCTTTGCGTTAAAACAAAAATTATGCCATTAGCTAAATTTTTGTAGCCACTAGGTGATTTGCGCGTAACCCTTATTTTGATAAAATGAGTACCATACAGCCTTAAATTAAATATTATAAATAATATTAATTTTGGTGTAATTTAAAGTGAATTTGGTGTAATTAAAAGTGTTTTTACGTGTACAACAAAAACAAAGAAACTAAAAACGAGCCATTTTCATTATCGGCATTATAATTTGGTGTTTATATTAACGTGCGTTATTGTTTTTTTAAATTAAATATTATAAATAATATTAATTTTTGTGTAATATAAAGTGAATTTGGTTTAATTAAAAGTGTTATTTTTTTGTTACGTTTAAAATAAAAGATAATTTGCCATTACAAATTGTAATGGATTTTGGTATTGAGGATTCTATTGAAGATGCGCTGTATACAGAAAACCTAACCTCACAGCAAAATTTTTTGTTGTTGTTGTTTGTTTTGATTTCCCTTTAAACAAATGTAAACAAACCATTTTTCTTTTTTCGTGTTCTTTGGAGCAAAAAATAATTGATCTCTTTTCATTTTTCCCAAAGAATTTAGATAGTCAGTCATTTTGTAGTTAACTACCAGTTTTTGTTAAAAACTACCACCGATTTTAGAAGATGTTAGCCGTGTTCCATTGGCGTTAGAAAAGTACTTGTGAGTAGATGTTCAATGGAACGCAAATTTGTAAGTTAGTGTGGGTTCACGGAATGAGATAAAAAAAAAGCTGGCTTTTTTTACCAACTTTTGCTCAAAAAATTTGTCTACGGTTGTCTATCGCACATCCTTTAAAAAATGTCATAACACAAAAAACAATTTTGTGATAAATGCATTTTAAATTGCTATACTTGATTATTTATTTTATAAAGCTAATAATGAATAATCCCAGCATCATCACAGTAACGTTAGCAATTAAAAAATAAAATAAAATGCATTTATCTCAAAACTGTTTTTTTGTGTTGACAGTATTTAAGAGGATGTGCGATATGTTTATTGTTGTTTTGTATTTTTTGCTTGCAATTTCTGCTTTGTTTACGATTAGATGAGGCTTTATTTTAATTTAATCGAATAAACGTATGTCTGGGGATTACAAATACACAATATTCGGTTTTATACACACATCACAATTTATAAATTATCAAATAATTTATAGCCCAACAGTTTGTAACAAAATAAAATTTTTGGTTCTCATCCTAATTGTTTCACTTAAATGCATCTCGCATATTTATTTCATTTATTTTATATAATAACTTTAAATAAAATTATCTAAGGCGATAACCTAACAAATTCATTCCAAAAATGTCAAAAATAAACAATAACAAAAAATATTTGAGCAAAATTATTGCTCATACTTCCGGTTATTTTTTGTTACTATGTTGGTACGACTAAGATTATTGCTCAAAAGATGGAAATATTTTAACTAAAGCTGGATTAAATTGGGCGGGGTTTAGTTGAATATGAAAGATTTGATTGGCTGAAGAGTTGGATAAAAAATAATCCCGTTCCGTGAACTCACCATTAGAAGTAAAAGATAATACCTCAAACAGATTGACGTCGAAAACATCGGCGCTAAATTTAAAATACATGTATTTCCATACGAGCGAACAGATAGAGCGTCGACAATCGACGTCAAAATATAAAAATTTATATTTTTTTGGACGATGAGTGACATTTAGTTAAAAGCACAGGAGCACGTTCACGAGAGTTACATTGTTACAATATTGTTAACAATGACAGCTCAAAATCGTTCATGAAACTACATTGTAACAATGACCACGTGCGTTTTTGTTCACGAACTCTACATTGTTACAAATGTCATTCTGAACCCTACTCGAGACTGCCTCTACAAATGTCATTTTTAATGGTGTATGTATCATGATCGTACTATCAACAACCATTATGTAGTTTTGAAAAATAGATAAAAGAACAAAATTCAATTTTTAATATATTTAAAAAAAATTTGTTGTTTATGGATACGGTGATTATTTTGATGCTCCATAATATTATTTTACTCTTCATGTTATGAAGAAATTAAGAGATCAATTTTTTATGGTTTTCATTTGTTTGACACTTGAGACAACCTCATTGTTAACTACTACGTCATTTCTACAATGACAGTTGTTACAATAGTTAACAATGTAAATCTCGTGAACGCAATCCAGCACGGAACACACAGTCACGGAATGAGATAAAAAAAAGCTGGCTTTTTTTACCAACTTTTGCTCAAAAATTTGTTTACCCCAAGTATAACAAAACGAAAGTAAAAATTGAGCACATTATTTTCCTTCGTTTTCATCCAAAATTAACGAAAGTTAAACTTCACATTATAATGATAGTGTTTGTAGCGTATACGTATTATAATTATACATATGCGTATACAAATGGCGTTATTTATTTTATTGTGAGAACGCTAAGTTTATAGTAACTTTTAACGATGCGGATACATTTGTCAACTTTGATATTAATTTAATTGAAGGTAGGGAGGCTGTAAAACAATTGGTAATGTAAAGATTCATTCGAGATATTTTGGTACCATCTATTATATTTTGTTTTCCTATTTTATATTTAGAAATCATTATTTATGAAGCAAGATGGCCACGAACTAAAAAAGTGCATTAGGGCAAACTTTACAGAGCTGTTCACCGAAGAGCTTAGCTGCAAGTTTACGTTTAACGGTCAATAAAGATAATGTGAGGTATGGTTTACGTTACTCCGTGTTAAATTTAATAATTATAATATTATTTTCAACATTTTAGATTGTACTATGGAAAAATTTACGAACTCTATCGAAACCGATTTAATATCCACAAATTACTTTTATTATATAAAAGACAAACAAGGAAAATTATTTAAAAAAAAAATCTAATGTAAATATTAGAAATTAAAAAACTGAATAATTTGATCGAAATGTATATATATGTATGTCCAAAGTAATCAATAATGAATTAAAATAATGAATTTAATAAATCATTTTATATTACAAAAACAAAAATATTTCTTTAAAAACATTTAATTTTACAACCAAAATTTGAAATTGCCGTTTAAACAAACACAAGCACAATTGTTCCCGCCAAATATTTCTCAATACGTATACACATGCAATAAAATGTTTATAACGAGTTTCGTCCAGTTTCGGATTTTCGCGACGCGCTTCATACGTTTTATTTTAATAAATTGCAACTCAAACTTAGAAAAATACTAGACTAAGTTTAGTACTTAAGTACGAATATCGCCAGAAAAATTGCAAGTAAAAATACTTGGGACGGTTGTCTATCGCACATCTCTTAAAAAAATGTCATAACACAAAAAACAGTTTTGTGATAAATGCATTTTAAATTGCTATACTTGATTATTTATTTTATAAAGCTAATAATGAACAATCTCAGCATCATCACAGTAACGTTAGCAATTAAAAAAAAATTAAAATGCATTTATCTCAAAACTGTTTTTTTGTGTTGACAGTTTTTAAGAGGATGTGCGACATGTTTTCTGTTCTTTTGTATTTTTTGTTTACAATTTCTGCTTTGTTTACGATTAGATGAGGTTTTTTTTTAATTTAATCAAATAAACGTATGTCTGGGGATTACAAATACACAATATTCGGTTTTATACACACATCACAATTTATAAATTATCAAATAATTTATAGCCCAACAGTTGTAACAAAATAAAATTTTTGGTTCTCATCCTAATTGTTTCACTTAAATGCATCTCGCATATTTATTTCATTTATTTTGTATAATAACTTTAAATTAAATTATTTAAGGCGATAACAAAAATGATGGATTAAATAGATACGGAATTTCAATATGAAAAAATACCCATGTAGAAAATAATTTATTTTTTTCAGCGTTTGGTTTGCGATTTTTGGCGAAAGAGAAGGTGTTATAATTCTACATCTTTCTAACACTTGCATTTTATAAAACAAAATAAAAACTAGCCGATCATCTATTTAAAAATCATACGAAGATCAAAACATGAATAAAATCAACAATATTCGGACTCGGGGGGTGGAGTCAGTCGATATTTATTTATTTACAAATGTACAATCATACGAAATTACGAATAGCCGCATGCAATTTTTCATTTATATTTATTGCCTAGGTAAAACAAACAGTAGCAGTTTCGCTTTATCCTGTGAAGGTTGCGTATGCGTAAAGCGCGTACCTATGAAATATGTATTTTGTTTTTCAGATATTTTTAATGAAATATCTGTACATGCACATAAATATACATACATACATATTTTATTTAACTGTAGTGTGATCTATGCGCATGTGCATTGTATTTTTGTGTGTATATGGGATAAAAAAACAACGTGCGCTTATTGTACTGTTATTTTTTTAACACGTTCGCGTAAACGACTACTATAGCATTCAAATTTGTGTTCCTGAATAGCACACAGTATAGAAAGTGTTGCTCAATATGTTAAATAAAAATTGATTTAATATTTTCGTATTGTTCTATATAAATTTGGTTTTTTGAAATTTTCTTCGAAAGAAAAAAAATGTGTATAATATTTTTGTTTTGTTGTTTTGTCTGGTTTACGAAAACAAAACTAATCAAATGTTTCTGGTTTTGCTCGGTTGACGAATTCCAAATGCATCAAGCAAAAGTGTGTGCATAATTATGTATTTTCTTCTTTGATAGGATTTAATGTGCATTGCATAATTGTCTATGTATATGAGAGAAGAAACAATTTGGGATTTGTTAATATTATTTTTTTTTAATAAAAATTGTTGTAACATAATATTTTCTATTTGTCGTGTGTAAATTTGCTTTTAGAATAAAAAAAGAAAAATTGTTTAAAATTTAATTTTTGGGTTTATGTAGTTCAGGAAAACAAATATGAGCAAATGTTTTTGCTTGACTGATTTTCGAAAACAAAAATAATCCAGCAAAAATTCCAACTGATCTTGTTTAGTCATACTTGTAGAGTCTTTTTTCTTCAATTAGGAATTTATTAATTGTACATTTTTATGTACATTATATTGATCGCTCGGGTCTATATAATATGTATACAATATTGTATATACTGGAAAAATCGTTTTATTCGTATAGTTGCCGTCTTTAAAAAGGACAAATTTAAAAAGTAAATCTGTGTAGAAATTACTTTGTAACGATGCTATCATCTCATGTTTAAATTTATTGTTAGAAATCTTTATATTATGTATATACTCATAAAAAAATCGCAGAGGCAGATATAATTTGATTCTTCGTTGGTTTTGAAGCCCGCAGGAAGCAAACACCTATAAAAACAAAAGCGTATCAATTAGTTGGCGTGCTCAGTTGTTACTCAGTCCAATCTGGTATCATCTGGATAAGCTGAGTAGTCTCACTTTTCCGAAAGATGTTACGAAATATGAGAGATAGAGTATCTCCTACCCGAACACCAGAATCGACAGAAAACATTTTCGATAGCCTGTGCTCAACATTTACACATCATTGGGCGCTTTCAGGACACCCAACAGTTGGGAACATGTTGAGTAAAATCGCGGCCGACGCTATGAAAATGTTTAGCATTATGAAATTATCAAATCAAATTGGCGATGATTTTACTAATCATGATAAGGGAACTGAAAGCCCCCATTGTGCCTATGACTTTTATTAATGGCGGAAGAGATCTTCTAAATAATTACACTACATATAACTGAACATACTAAAGACTTTTGTTTTTGGCAACAAAAATTATCTGTATAATAGCATTATAGACTGTGTGAGTTCTCTTTAGGAAGCAATGCAAATCTCAGTTGTTAGTGCCTAGCTTTGGTTTGATGAGGAAAGCCTCTTACTGTTGAGCAACAGAATATAGCCCATATTGACGTTCCATAAACCGATTTACAATCGCAGGTAAAGTAAAGCTAAATCAGCTGTACTCGCTAAAGCAGCTAAACAAATTTTTAGATGGAAAAAGCGGAAATTTACCCAATTTACGTAATTTGTTCTGAAGTTGAAATGAAAGTGATTAAATCTGAACATGATTAAGATCCATCCTACGATGAATTCTCTAATTCGGCGCTCTTGTTATTCGGAGGAGAAACATTGTACAGCCGTACTTTTGACCATATTTTTCATATATCATGGCGAAGCGAAGTTATGTTTGATGAATTGAAAGTGGCCGCGATGTGCCTTATCTTCAAAAAGGAAGACCGCTTGAAATGTGAACTATCGCAGTATAGTTCCCCTTTCCAAAACATACAAATTACCGTGCTACATACTACTTGATAGGATTAGTTCTCTGGGAGAAAGCATGATCGGTGATTACCAAGGAAGATTTCGTCCAATTCACAGTCAGTTACTCATCAGGTTTTTTTTGGATAATGGTTCTTCCACTTGTGACGAAATATTTAAAGATGGTATTGCACTATTGGTCAGTCATACTTTTTCTCAAAATGCTTGCCGCGTACAAAATTATATTTGTTTATTACACTTGTCGTAGTCAAACCTATTGTTTCCAACCAAATGTTTCTTTTTTCGGTATCAGAAGGAACTTTAAAAAACCAAGTTCTGACAAGGCAGATTTTTCATTGCAGCTTGGAACAATGCATGTAACACGCTTTTCTTCATTGATTTTTCGATTTGCTGAAGCATATAATCAAATTAAAAAAATATATAGTCATTAATATCCCTAGTACATTATGAAGAAAATTTTACCAGTTAAATTAAAGCTAGATATAAAAGTATAAACTAGATAATTATAAGAAACTTTGTTTCCACTAAACTTTTACTAAAAAATTATTGTATGCATAGAAGAGTTATAAAATAAATAAAATAGCATCAAATCAAGAAACCTAAAAAGTTCCTCCGTGACACTAATGTATTTTTTTCTTTTTTCCGGTAAATTTTACAGCCAAAAATTTTTTCACAATGAAACATAACATTTAAACAATTTATATTTAGTTACTTACATACATGTGCTTTGCTCACTTATCAGCCAGCCCAGCCCACCTTGGCATCACCCGCTGAATTTTGAAAATTAGAGTTATTCTTGATACAGGGAAATTCCTATATCGCATAAACTACTGAAACATTACTGATTTATTTTTCAAACACGTTCGTATCACAAATTTTGAAATATGATTAACACGCTCACGACCACACGACGCATATGTGTGTCGAGCGGTTTATACAATGAAATTTTGTTCTAAAAAACCTGCTATACTATTAATAACGTCACAAACCTCACAAAACACATAAATAAATCATTTATTCTACCATTAGGCTTTAATTAGCTCATTTCGTGTAGATTTATCATCTGATTTGTGGCCACTCCAGGCTAGGGTAGCTTCTTGGTCGTAAACGTGTTAAATGTATATCGAGTCATAAAACCACAATAACCGTATTATTTTGAACGTAGTACTTGACTATAACTCTTTTATCTTTTTCTAATGAGCTATCAGGACACCTTTTGCCCTGCATTTACCAAATGTGCGTGAGTGAGAAAATTCTACTGCAATATAGCTCGGTTTTTCACAGCAGTATTAATACATTTTTTCAGAAAAGCTTTCAGAGGGGATTTTGTTGTTCACTGTTTCACATTATATAATTAAATTCTAAATAATAGAATTTTCTCACTAACACACATTTGATAAATGCAGGGCAAAAGGTGTCCATATAGCTCATTAGAAAAAGATAAAAGGATTATAGTCAAGTACTTCGTTCAAAATGTAACATAAGATTAAAGAGTTCCGGAGATAGTGTGTCTCGAAAAGGAGTCTCTTTTCGATGTAAAAACATGACGAGTAACTGACTGTGGTTTGGACGAAATCCTCCTTGGTAGTCACCGATCATGCTGTCTCCCAGAGAACTAATCCTATCAAATAGTATGTCGCACGGTAATTTGTATGTTTTGTAAAGGAGAACTATACTGCGATAGTTCACATTTCAAGCGGTTTTCCTTTTTTAAGAGAACTCACACAGTCCTCAATGCTATTATAGAGATAATTTTTTTTGCCAAAAACGAAAAAGTCTTTAGTATGTTTGTGGAGGTCACAACTATGTTGTGGCAATCCAACATTTCCCAATCTAAGAATTAACACACTCGCGACAGGTAATTGCATGGGAGGTGAATGCCTCAAAAATTCGCTTACAATAATTGTGAATATAAATTTGTAATTAGGTTAAGCATGTCGGGTTTCTTTTTTATTCTACCTTTCATTCTTACGACATTGCCGCAATGTAAAATAAGCAATTATTTACATTCACGCGGTCAATGTCGTTTTGACTAATTTCTACGTGTATATACATAAATGCTTATTTTAACATTTTCCTTCTTTTTTCATTTTCAACATATTAATTCGTTGAACTCGCATATTGTGAGTTCGCGAAAAACAAAAAGTTCTAAAAAAATAGAAGTTAAGTTAGTAAGATAGGAATTGTTATACCGACGAGATATAAATTAAAATAAATTATATATAAAAATAAAGTATATTGTGAAAGATTTATATTAATGATAATTAAATAAATAGTAGTCGAACTATTTATATGTTCAGTTATATGTAGTGTAAATTATTTAGAAGATCTCTTCCGCCATTAATAAAAGTCATAGTCACAATGGGCGCTTTCAGTTCCCCTATCATGATTAGTAAAATCATCGCCAATTTGATTTGATAATTTCATAATGCTAAACATTTTCATAGCGTCGGCCGCGATTTTACTCAACATGTTCCCAACTGTTGGGTGTCCTGAATGATGTGTAAATGTTGAGCACAGGCTATCGAAAATGTTTTCTGCCAATTCTGGTGTTCGGGTAGGAGATACTCTATCTCTCATATTTCGTAACATCTTTCGGAAAAGTGAGACTACTCAGCTTATCCAGATGATACCAGATTGGACTGAGTAACAATTGAGTACGTCAACTAATTGATACGCTTTTGTTTTTATAGGTGTTTGCTTCCTGCGGGCTTCAAAACTAACGAAGAATCAAATTATATCTGCCTCTGCGATTTTTTTATGAGTATATACATAATATAAAGATTTCCAACAATAAATTTAAACCTGAGATGATAGCATCGTTACAAAGTAATTTCTACACAGATTTACTTTTTAAATTTGTCCTTTTTAAAGACGGCAACTATACGAATAAAACAATTTTTCCAGTATATACAATCCTTGTATACATATTATATAGACCCGAGCGATCAATATAATGTACATAAAAATGTACAATTAATAAATTCCTAATTGAAGAAAAAAGACTCTACAAGTATGACTAAAGAAGATCAGTTGGAATTTTTGCTGGATTATTTTTGTTTTCGAAAATCAGTCAAGCAAAAACATTTGCTCATATTTGTTTTCCTGAACTACATAAACCCAAAAATTAAATTTTAAACAATTTTTCTTTTTTTATTCTAAAAGCAAATTTACACACGACAAATAGAAAATATGTATTATGTTACAACAATTTTTATTAAAAAAAAAAATAATATTAACAAATCCCAAATTGTTTCTTCTCTCATATACATAGACAATTATGCAATGCACATTAAATCCTATCAAAGAAGAAAATACATAATTATGCACACACTTTTGCTTGATGCATTTGGAATTCGTCAACCGAGCAAAACCAGAAACATTTGATTAGTTTTGTTTTCGTAAACCAGACAAAACAACAAAACAAAAATATTATACACATTTTTTTTCTTTCAAAGAAAATTTCAAAAAACCAAATTTATATAGAACAATACGAAAATATTAAATCAATTTTTATTTAACATATTGAGGAACACTTTCTATACTGTGTGCTATTCAGGAACACAAATTTGAATGCTATAGTAGTCGTTTACGCGAACGTGTTAAAAAAATAACAGTACAATAAGCGCACGTTGTTTTTTTATCCCATATACACACAAAAATACAATGCACATGCCCATAGATCACACTAAAGTTAAATAAAATATGTATGTATGTATATTTATGTGCATGTACAGATATTTCATTAAAAATATCTGAAAAACAAAATACATATTTCATAGGTACACGCTTTACGCATACGCAACCTTCACAGGATAAAGCGAAACTGCTACTGTTTGTTTTACCTAGGCAATAAATATAAATGAAAAATTGCATGCGGCTATTCGTAATTCCGTATGATTGTACATTTGTAAATAAATAAATATCGACTGACTCCACCCCCCAAGTCCGAATATTGTTGATTTTATTCATGTTTTGATCTTCGTATGATTTTTAAATAGATGATCGGCTAGTTTTTATTTTGTTTTATAAAATGCAAGTGTTAGAAAGATGTAGAATTATAACACCTTCTCTTTCGCCAAAAATCGCAAACCAAACGCTGAAAAAAATAAATTATTTTCTACATGGGTATTTTTTTCATATTGAAATTCCGTATCTATTTAATCCATCATTTTTGGCGATAACCTAACAAATTCATTCGAAAAATGTCAAAAATAAACAACAACAACAAATATTGGAGCAAAATTATTGCTCATACTTCCGGTTATTTTTGTTGTTGGTACGAATTAGATTATTTGCTCAAAAGATGGAAAAAACCAAGTATAACAAAACGAAAGTAAAAATTAACAGTACCCAAGTATAACAAGACGAAACTCAAAATTGAGCTTTCGTATTTTCCTTCGAATTATGACGAAAAAGTTGAAAGAGAAAATATGTACGTATGTACGTACACAGATTGCATTTTTATTATTTATCTGTGATGCGCAAAATAACATTGAAGTGTAGATAAACATAAAATGTCGTGCTTTTTAATTTATATGCATAGCCAGAAATTAATAAAAAAATTAATGTACATATTTAGAATCTATTTTGTTAAATTTGTAAATAATAAAACTATTTAGCTATTTGTAAATATTAAAATATTTATTCTTATGGCATCATCAATTCGAAAGTTTGAAGGGATATTAAATATTTAAATTATAAAAAGGTATATATGACAGATAAAATACATAATTTAATTCCACAAAATTTTACTTATTGTAATCAATTTGCTTTTCTATTTTAGATAATTTACTTTTCGAACATATCCAGGTGCAATCTTAATTGCAGTTGATATACATATGTACCAGGGATATATGTTGCAGTTGATATATCTAATATTATCTAGCTTTAAGAGTTACTTGTTTGGTTATTACAGTTTATATATAGATTTAATAAAATATTTTTTTATATAAATAAAATTCAAATTTAGTTTTATTAATAAAATATTTAGTTTTATTAATAAATATTAATATATTTATATATTAATATTTTGACATTTCACACACATGCACAAAATTGCTCCCGCCAATTTTATTTTAACTCATACATGCACACACTTTTATTATATCGAGTTTCGCTGAGTTTCGAATTTTCGCGACAAGTTTCATACGACTTATTAGAATAACTCGAAACTATATCTTAAAAATACTCGAATCTTAGTTTCGAACTATTGTTCGATAAAAAGGGAAAAAATTGAAAGTAAAAATACTTGGGTATTTTCCTTCGTTTTCATCCAAAAATTAACGAAAGTTAAACTTCACATTATAATGATAGTGTTTGTAGCGTATACGTATTATATACATATGTGTGTACAAATGGCGTTATTGAGTTTATTGTGAGAACGCTAAGTTTATAGTAACTTTTAACGATGCGGATACATTTGTCAACTTTGATATTAATTTAATTGAAGATAGGAAGGCTGTGAAACAATTGGTAATGTAAAGATTCATTCGAGATAATTTGGTACTTATATTTTGTTTTCCTATTTTATATTTAGAAATCATTATTTATGAAGCAAGATGGCCACGAACTGAAAAAGTGCATTAGGGCAAACTTTACAGAGCTGTTCACCGAAGAGCTTAGCTGCAAGTTTGCGTTTAACGGTCAATAAAGATAATGTGAGGTATGGTTTACGTTACTCCGTGTTAAATTTAATAATTATAATATTATTTTCAACATTTTAGATTGTACTATGGAAAAATTTACGAACTCTATCGAAACCGATTTAATATCCACAAATTACTTTTATTACATAAAAGACAAACAAGGAAAGTTTTTTAAAAAAAAATCTAGTGTAAATATTAGAAATTAAAAAACTGAATAATTTAATCGAAATAATGAATTTAATAAATCATTTTATATTACAAAAACAAAATTATTTCTTTAAAAACATTTAATTTTACAACCAAAATTTGAAATTGCCGTTTTAACAAACACAAGCACAATTGTTCCCGCCAAATATTTCTCAATACGCATACACATGCAATAAAATGTTTATAATGAGTTTCGTCCAGTTTTGAATTTTTGCGACACGCTTCATACGTTTTATTTTAATAAATTGCAACTCAAACTTAGAAAATTTAAGTTTAATACTTAAGTACGAATATCGCCAGAAAAATTGGTAAAGTAAAAATACTTGGGAATTTCAACTAAACCGAGATCAAATTGGGCGGGACTTAAGGCTAAAGAGTTGGATAAAGATTTGATTGGCTAAAGAGTTGGATCAAAAATAATCCCGTTTCGTGAACTAAGCATTATTTTGTCTTTCGTCCTTTCGTACAACAATTTGCGATTTTTCGACATTTTTCGGCCGAAATATTCAAATTCATATTTCTTGCAAGCAATATAACTTTCGACTTCATTGGAATTTATTCTTTTAATTTTCGCTCAACAGCAGTTAATGCTTATTGCTTGTTGTTCATATGAGACAATCCAATGACGGATCATTAATATTTTTGTACTAAAGTACATGCCAAGGAATTTATAAAAGATACATATCTCTACAGCTGTTTGACTTCTATGGAATAAAATTGTTCACTGAAGTTTCGTGCAACAGCTTACAGTTAATTTATGTTAATGTGACTACTAAACAGATGAATAATCTATGATTGTTGAGAGACTCATTCAGGCTATAGCTATTGAAGCTGTGGTTCGTCCTTTTGAGTATCTTCTATACTATATAGCACATACCTTTCGCAATTTCACTTTTAGTTTCTAGTACCAGCGAATTATTTTTCTAGACGAAATCCGTTCTTTCAATAGATTCTTCATCTATTTTCATTAACTTGCGATTGTCTGCATTGTGCTATATTTCAGTATATCCCTGATTTGCAATCGTAGAAAATAACTTTCATTTTTATCTCAATCCACCGTTCCAAACTTTGATTTTTTCTTGTTTCCTTCCGCTTCACCAACAAACTAACAAATGTTTGTTGGTGAAGGGGAAGGAAACGACGAAAGAATCAAAGTGTGGAATGGCGAAGTCTGAGTGTCGACGACGACGAACCATCAAATACGTAATGATTCTAAAACAATGCAGCAGCCACAGAATACAAACAGAAGGGACATTACTCGATTTTTGTATTGTTACGAATTCTACTCTAAACACGTATATTACTCGATGGTCGAGTGGTTAAGTTATACCAGAATATAAAGAATAATGAAACAATGGAATAATTTTCATCATAAAATGCATAGATTATGCAATTTAAATGGCTTAAACAATACACTTACACATCTTTATTTACCGTAATTGTTATCGTTTTCTATCAATAATCAAAGTGTGACAATATTCGATACAAATATAAAAAAATCGTGAAGGTGTATCATATAACCCATTTAAAATGCTTAACCAACCATGCATTTTTTGATGAAAATTTTTCCACACATAAAGAGTAACGAATCTTTATAACAATACTCTATGGTTATACACCACCTAATGTTATCAACGCAAAGGAGCGAGGCGAGTTCGAATCCAGTTGGAGACTAGGGCGGTATGTTGTACCATCACTTCGAATCGAAAAAAGTCGTATTCGAACAAAGTCGAATCGAAAAAGTGAAAGTTGTATCATTTTTGCTTTTCGAAAATGATATAACATACCGCCATTCGACTTTTTTCGAATTTCGATTCGAAGTGATGGTACAACATACCGCCCTATAATTTTATTAAGGGATTATTATTATTAACATCATCGATGTTGTCGGATCAAGTTGGGAATTGGATTTTAAAATGGCCTTCGTTAATCGTCAAGACAGGAAATGTGACGTCAATATTCGTGAACACAACTAAATCCAAGCTGTGCACCCCTAGACAGTGCCTTTATAGTACTGCAGGGGGCGGTATGTTCTACCATCACTTCGAATCGAAATTCGAAAAAAGTCGAATGGCGGTATGTTGTATCATTTTCGAAAAGCAAAAATGATACAACTTTCACTTTTTCGAATTTCGACTTTTTTCGATTCAAAGTGATGGTACAACCATATATTAAATAACTTATATATAGGACGTTCGTGTTCTTTTTTCTCTTAGCTTATCGCATTTACCGTAATTATATTTTTCGTCACGGTGTCGCTCTTGTCGTTTTTCGAACTTTTTTCGAAAAATTGCCGTTGTTTGTTTACTTTTTTGTTTAGACAACTAAACTAATCAGTTGAAACAGTTAAATTTAGTTTTACTTTTTCACCAGCTGTGTTGATTTTCAAGTTTTTAATTAACGAGTTTACTAAAACAGCTAACTTCACTCTTGTCTTATAGAAAAAATAAAATTAGAACACGATTTTACAAGGCAATGTCCTATATTGATACTATTTAATATTTGGTACAACATACCGCCCCTGTAGTGCGTTCACGAGAGTTACATTGTTACAATACATATTGTTAACAATGACAGCTCAAAATCGTTCATGAAACTACATTGTAACAATGACCACGTGCGTTTTTCGTTCACGAACTCTAGATTGATACAAATGTCATTCTGAATCCTATTCGAGACTGCTAAGTTGGTACATCTGTTGTTGATATTCCCTCTAAATCTTAGCGTCATAGCTTAACATTTGCAAAAGTTACGTAGCCAAGAGTACATCTATCTCTGTGTGTGTTGGCGATTATTTACAATTTTAGAAATGGCAACAACGAATTGTATTAAATTTTGCGTAAAAAACGGATTTAATGGTGTGCGAAGGTTGGAAATGTTGGAAAAGTGTTTCGGCAACGATTCTCTAAAGAAAACGGTCATTTACCAGTGGCACGAGCGGTTCAAAAGTGGTCGTGAGTCAATCGAAAATGATGAACGCAGTGGCAGACCATCGACATCGAAAACCGACGAAAACATTGATAAAGTAAACGAAATGTTAGTCAATAACCGCAAATTAACCATCAGAGAGATAGCGGAGGACTTGAACATTGCCTATGGATCCGTCCAAGACATTTTGGTTAATGATTTGGGTTTCCGTCGTGTAGCAGCAAAATTGGTGCCAAAAGACCTCAATTTCATGCAAAAAAGAGACCGTGTTAACGTCGCAAAAGATATGATTTGCGAGGCTGAATCCGATCCCACATTCATCAAAAGGATCATTACTGGAGACTAAACGTGGGTTTATGAGTACAACACGCAATCCAGACATCAGGCAAGTGAATGGCGTTCATCAAATGAGCCGAGACCAAAAAAACCACGTCGTTTTCAATCAAAAAAGAAGGCAATGCTCACGCTTTTCATGGATTACAACGGTGTAGTGCATCATGAATTTTTGTCAGAAGGCTAGACCGTAAACAAAGAGTATTATTTGGCGTTTTGAGACGTTTGCGTGAAGCAATTCGCCGAAAGAGACCAGAATTGTTGGCAGAAAACTCGTGGATTTTGCACCATGATAACGCACCGTCGCACAGTGCCATCATTATTCGTAATTTTTTGACGAAAAATGCAACAAATACCATTCAACAGCCACCGAATTCACCTGATTTGGCTCCCTGTGACTTCTTTCTGTTCAATCGAGTTAAAAAACCATTACGGGGAACGCGTTTAAGCAGCCGAGGGGAAATAATGGAAAAATCGCAGGAAGCACTGATGGGGAGGATTGGATCAAGCGCTGGCGTAAGTGTTTTGCAGTCGATGGGGATTACTTTAAAGAGGACAATATAGATTTAGATTAATAAACTTGTATTTTTAATTTTCTGAATAAATTCCGGGAACTTTTTGATCAAGGTGGTATGTATCATGATCGTACTATCAACAACCCTTATATGTAGTTTTGAAAAATAATTTAAAGAACAAAATTCAATTTTTAATAAATTTATTTTAAAAAAATTTGTGTTTTATGGATACGTTGATTATTTTGATGCTCCATAATATATTGTTACTCTTTATGTTATGAAGAAATTAAGAGATCAACTTTTTATTGTTTTCATTTGTTTTGACACTTGAGACAATTTCAATGTTAACTACTACGTCATTTCTACAATGACAGTTGTTACAATAGTTAACAATGTAAATCTCGTGAACGCAGTCCTGGTCTATGACAAAATTTTTTTTGCTGATGACGTCAATCTCAGTCGACAACTAGAGGGCAACATAATTAAGTAAAAATAATACGACAGCAATAAATTTCACAAAGTTAACAAAAATCTAAATTATTATACATATAATAAATTAGGATCAATTTAAGCGTAATTGATTTTCGTAATTCATAATTCACGTATCTCGTGAAACAAAACCAAAACAAATAATACAAGTACGAGAGTCGAGAGAAATTAAAAATCTTATACGCGCACGTGTCATTAAAAAATGTGTAGTTTCTTTTATCAGTAAATTACCAAATTAAAAGTTTCTCAGTAGGGAAATATTTTTATTGGAAATATTTCTCAAAATATCAATATTTATCGTGATCTTTCAGATAAATTATGTTTGTAGATAATAAAGCAGATTCATTGGGACAAATAAAGATTTTTTTTGTCCCACTAATTTTTTGTTATTCGAATGGGACACGCGTTTTTGTTTGGATTTACCTATACCAACTCATGTATTTTTTCTATATAAAAATATGGCCTATTATGTAGTGGTATTGACAAAATATTTTTGATTGTCTGCTTCTATTTACAGAAAATGAATATACAGTTTGAAATTTTACGTTTGAAATATCTCTGGTATTACGTTATCTAAATAGGTGCATTTTTTTAAATTCTCACTAACTTCTTGAATATGGATCGGAAAAATTCTATTTTATGAATTTTGAAAATCAATTACACTTAAATTGTTCATAAATTATTATATCCCTTTTTCAACCAAAAAAAAAAAAAAAAAAAATGGCTCAATTAAAGTCCAAACCACACAATTGTGTGAGTAAAAAATCATAGTAGGCATAATAGGCATTTTTGATAAAAAAAATTCGCTTGATTTGAAGTACAACCAACACACTTGTATGTATATGTAGTTATAGTGTTTTTTTCGGACGAAATAAGTTTGAAAGGAATGCGAAAATATGCAAGTTGGTTCAAAACACAAACAAAAGTAAATTTTTGACATGGTACTTTTGCCAATTAATATTTAAGATTTTTGTTAACTTTGTGAAATTTATTGCCGTCGTAATAAGCAGGCAAGGTTTATTATTTTTACTTAATTATGCTGCCGTCTAGTTGTCGACTTACATTGACGCCATCAGTAAAAATTAATGTTGTCACAGGCCAGTACTATAGAAGACACTGTCTAAAGTAAGAAATAATCTATGTTAAGTGATTTTTATCATTTAGTTAAAAAAAACTTGTGCCTAAGTTAAAGTGTGTGTGTGTGTGTTTGGAAAGTTTAGACTGAGACATTTATTTTCAAAAATCGGTTGAAAAAGCATCTAAGCAGTGAAAAAACACGCTGTCGGAGCATTGTTAAAAACAAAAAACTGCATTCATGACGCGAGATCGCAAAAATGGAAAAAGTTTCTTGCTCATCAGTAAGTAAAGATTCTTCAATCTGGGGGACCATTTTATGAGACCAATACAAGAAACCCCGGTGACAAAGTGGTCAGCATGCTTCAACCGGGGGTCCCGGGTTCAATTCCTGGTGGTGACAAGTACAAAATTTCACGGCTGGTTTAGGATCAAAGAATTAATCACTCATTATCCGAAATGAAAATATGATTATGAAACCTCATTTGATGCGGCCAAATCCCTTGATGGGATGTAGTGCCATAGAGAGAGAGGGAAAGAGAAAGAAAAAGAGAAGAAAGTGTAAGAGGATCAGGAAGACAACGCCCAGAACAGACCGGAAAATTATTCAATCGCCCTTAGAAAAACGAGCGAGCTACAAAAGCACCTTAGTGAGAAGGGATAAGGATATAAGCGATGACATTGCGACGAAGGCTATATGAAAATAATTTGAAGTGCAGGCGTCCAGCAAAGAAACCTAGACTCACTGAAAAAATGCGGAAAAACCGTCTTATTTGGGCTAAACTTCATAAGCACTGGACAATAGACAACTAGACCAATTTTATTTTGTTATTTCGATTGTAATGGTTTAATTGTGGTTGTTCCGTATCATTGGTCTATTTTCAGTACTCTCGAATTAAATATACAATCGTAGCAAATCCTTCCATTTGGCGTCAAATCTGCATGACAACAACTATGATGATCGACACTTACTTATACACAATCAACTTCCCAACCACCCCATACTTTTTCTTTCCATTCACGCTTGATCGCGGTTAAATTTGAATTTTTTACTCATAGACGGAAAATTTGTAAGAATCACAACAATCAGTTTCGAACGAATGAGATTATTAATTTGAAAAATTCAGTCTTACACTTTTATGCAAGATGGAGCTCCTTGCCATACTGCAAATTAATAGAATGTCCTCCTTAACCAAAACATTGACATCCTCTCGTGGTCTGGCTATTCTTTACAAGTTCAACGTATATAAAACCCGTAATCCTACAGTGTTCACCCTAAAAAAAAATTGAAAAATATGGAGAAATATCCATATTTTTCAATATTTTTTTAGGGTGAACACATTTTTTTAGGGTGATCAAATTCGCAATATGATCAATACTTGTATACGCCCGCTTCGTGATAATACCTCCTATCTGACAATTTTGTGAAAATGAGCTTTTGATAAGAAAGGCTGGCGCAAGATTAGACGCAGGCTTACAAATAATAAAAATAAGTTTGTATTACAAGAAAAACAAATTAAATCGAATCGAAATCATCAAAACCAGAGAAAACATATAGAATAACAACGAAGTTTTTTCAATTTCCTGAACAATTCAATATTGGCATATAGGAGTTATTGTCACGAAGCGGTCGATAATATGTAGCCTGCCTGAAAGAATAAAAGCTGTGATTAAAAATAAAGGTATAGTTTAACCAAATTTTAATTGTTTTCCAATTTATGTATACTCAAAATTATTTAATTTTAAAGAATTAAAACATTTAAAAAAAAATCTTGTTTTTATTTATATTTTGATAAAATACTGGAGTTTTTCACTAATAGTGTTCATAATTCAATGAACAGGGACTGTAGGCCAGTTCGTCAATCCAATTTAGTAGATTTGGAAAGTAGGTTTGCTATACTGCGAGTGTTCTTGATGGCTGTGGATCTCGCGTAGAGCTCTTTAGTAAGATACCTGGCATTTGCAAACCAGTCTCTCGAATTTCCCTTAAAAGCTGATGTTTATTGTCGGAGGAATTTGAATGTGGCTTTCCTGGCGCAGAGATATTGCGTGACAGAGGTCATAGTGTTGCGAGCTACCATCTTTCGCGCAGTTTTTGTTTATTTTCGACGAGTTGATGGCATTAATCGGCACACCAATCATTATGTGATCTTGGTTGTTTTCTTCAAATTTTAATTTTTCGTGCCGCAGTTGCAATTGCTGGTCACTTGTGGCCTTCATTGTGCCGGTTTAAATTTGTCAGTGACAGCTGACTGATAGCCCTGCACCGGGTCATCAATTTTTAATGAATCGGTATTCCAGTTCCAGCGAACGGTCTTCTTTGCTTGTTTATATTTGAAAATAAGAAGCATACGATCACTGTCAATATCGACGCCTTTATATGATCTACCTTCAGTTATACTAGTGGAATGACTTCGAAATCATTACGTGATCAATTTGATTTTCGGTTCTTTCATCATTCGCCAGTTTAACTTGTGGATTTCCTTATGTTGGAACAACATGATACATCTTAAAGACACCCCACTTGTACCTTAAACACATGCATATAGCGAGTTGCTTGCTACAAGACAGACGCCTGCTTCAGCCATACCTAACCCTGAGAACACTGATTTGTGGTTGGATTTAGGACGCCAATTACACGCCGTGAAATGTAGTATCCATGACTATAAACATAATTTCCTCGCTCGTTTCCACTACTCCGTTTGATTAATTTAGTGTTACCCAGGGGCAGGCACCGCGGAGAGGTATGAAACAAGGCTTTGCCCCCCAACCCCAATAAAATCATGATACTGAAATGATCGAATCAAAATTCACAATGTCAAATAGATAAACCAGACCAAATCTAAGTGCTTAAAAAATAAAAAAACTTACCGAAAAGTAAGCAGATCGAAACAAAAGGGAAACTTACATATGTGCGTGAACGTTTAAAATGTAGAATAATCCACATTTAGTCAAATAAAATTCCTTAATTTATTATAAAAATATAAATGTAATTTTTTGCAAACTTATACGATTGAATTTTAAATTATAGATAGCTAATGTGTAAGAATCACAACGATCAGTTTCGAACAGATGATTGATTGATTTGAAAAGATCAATTTTCTCATCAGGTCGCGACGACTGATGTTGTATTATTACATAGGAATATTGTCCATATATATAAAACTATACCATGTAATTGTACTACTAGCGAAATACTGCGTAGCGTACGAAATTTGATTCTTTCACATTTCCATCTATATTCTTTTTTAACAACTAACTTTTCGCATTCACGAATTTTTATATATTTACTTTCTTTTTTCAATTGTAATGGTGTTATTGTAAACTTATACGTATTATATATTTATTTAACATTCAAAATACAATTTCAATTTCTCGCAGTAGTAATCAAACGCAATTGACTGGTCTCCAATTATATTTGAAGAGTCGTAAAGAGAAATTTTAAAAGTACCAACAGAATAACAATTTAGAGATTCTCGTTAAAAAATATTTTACGAAAAATCCATGTTTGTCCATTTTTTTAACCGTTATCCTCTTGTAGAAGGAATATTATAATACATAATATAGCTGACCTATGACTGAATAATCGGTCACGTGAATACATTTTATTGAATTTTTGGTTAAGAATGATTAAGAAGATTTTTTAAGATGTAAATTTGATGCACTTTTATCAAAAATTGATTTTATTTATCACTTTTATCAAAGTAAATTCTATACGCGGTTAATTTTTAAATCGAAGCGCGCGCTCGGGATCACATGCCCACTTGCGCGCCTAAACTAAATATTAAAATCTCAAAAGGGAAAAACACACAATTGCAGTAGCCCGCAACTTTAATCTAAATATTTAATAAGAAACGTACAAAAGGACTGCAGTATTTGTGTGTTATTTTCATTTGTATATGAATAATTTTGACGTTTTCCAAAACAATCTCGTATTAACAACATAACCAAAACTTATATGTACTTATGTAGCTTATATAGTCGAGCTACCAGCACACAAAAAGCAGATACACGTCATTCTAGTTCAAGCATGAAATTAAGAGCTTAATAAATTATCCGGCTACGAAATATACTGGGACACAAATTGACCGCATATCGGGACGAACCTTAACCTTTTCACATAAATTAAGAGATCTCATGACTTTTATCTGAAATCGGACGAAAATTACATGTTTACACTCACAATTACTATTAACACCAAAATGTATATGTACGAGGGCTACCTTTTATATTTCGGGATTAGAGAACAAAAACAAATATTAATCATTGAAAATCGCTTTATTGTTTTTCAAAATATTCCCCATGAAGATCGATACACTTTTGCATGCGTTTGAACCAATTGTCGAAGCACTTTTCCCACTCTGATTGAGGTATCTCCAAAACATGCATTCTGAACGTAGCATCCGCTTCTTCAGGTGTCGAAAAACTTTGACCTCTCAGTTTGTTTTTTACGTACGGGAATAAAAAGAAGTCATTGACAAGGTGACAAGTCAGGATTATACGGCGGATGACTCATCAAATCGATGTTTTGAGTGCTCAAAAATGCAGTTGTTTGAGCCGATGTGTGAGAGCTCGCATTGTCGTGGTGAAGAGTGATCCGTCTTCGGCAGTTGGTTTTCCTGATTTCTTGGAAGACAACTGGCAAACAAATGGTTGAGTACCACTCAGAATTGACTGTTCTGCGTTGTTCTAGTGGTACGGTTGCGGCATGTCCATTTTTTCCGAAAAAACAGGCGACCATTTGCTTGTAAGTGCTTCGTGCGCGAACAACTTTTGTTGGATTCGGCTCATCTTGAACGCGTAAATCTACGATTCATCACCTGTCACTATGTTATAGACGTGTTTTGAAGCACCACGATCGTATTTTTTGAGCTTTTCTTTCGACCAATCGACACGAGCCTTTTTTTGAGCATTTCACAAATTGTGTGGAATCCAACGCGAACAAATTTTTTGGACATTCAAATGTTTATGCAATATTGAATGTATGCTGGTCCCACTAATACCTAAGGTTGTCTCAATCTCACGATAGGTCACATAACGATCTTGCAATGTCAGTTCGCGCACAGCATCAATGGTTTCCGAAACAACAACTGAGTCTGGACCACCTTCACGAAATTCATCTTGGAGTGAACTACGACCTCGATTGAATTCACCATACCATTGATAAACACTAGTCCTTGATAGACCTTCATCGCCAAAAATTGAATTAAGTTCATCCATGCACTCTTGCTGCCTTAATCCACGTCGAAAGTTATAAAAAATAATCGCACGAAAATGTTCACGATTTAATTCCATTTTTTCGCCGAGATGTTGAGTTAATGAGTACTGTAAACAACACAAATAGCGTTCTGAGTACGTATAATCTCAAAAATGTCAAACTTTACGATAGAGCTGTCAGTTGCCAGATTGCAAAACTAAGGTTGTCCAATCCCGAAATATAAAAGGCAACCCTCGTAAAATCATTTTATGTTCTCTGTTTTGTTTAATTGAGAGTCAAATACAAATTTTCTATACTCATTTTGTCACGCAGTGTTATGACAAAAACATCCGCAATTTTAATAAATTTTTGTCATTGTTACGGTGTAATGCGCATGATCAGATTCAATACAAACATATTTTGTCATGACATTCTGGCGTCGTGATTAATATATAAGATGTACAGTATAGGAAAAACGTTTCTTGGCTTTTCACCTATTTCCCGTGCATGTTCGTTAATAAAACATATATTCTGCACATATTTGAAAAAATACCTTTCTCTTGATATATGTTTCATTAAGATACGCGCACGGGAAATAGGTTAAAAAGGGAGCACAAACTGAAAATTAAGCGTATTAATATATAAGAAGATAGTCTTATAATATCAGATTGCACAGTAAATTTTGTTGGAACAGAATTAAGAATATAATCAAAGTGGGCCCTTTTTTATTACAAACAGAACAGTGCAGATTGTTGAACTTGTCCTCTAAGAACTCTAAGTTTCTTCAGGCTATACAGAGAAAATTTGTGAATTGTGTCGCTTGATTTAATTTAAAAACACGAACACTTAAGTCAAATTCTCTATTATATTTAAACCAGATTAAGCTGGATTAGAACAGAGATTATATTGTTTAACTTTCCCACTTAATTTAAATTCTATAGAAATACTATAAAGCCATGTCAAAACGTATCGAAAATTTCAGAGAAAATCAAGTAACAAATATGTTGGTTGAGTTCTTTGAATATTCGTTTCACGTTATATGTTGGATCGTTTGTAGAACAATTCACATAAAAGCCTTAAGCTTAGTAGCTAGAACGAAAAAACTGGGATGAAACTGAATGTAATTTAAGCAGAAATTGGTTTTTACTCAGACGGAACAACTAGATAAGTTCACGTGCACTGTTACTTATGTTCATAGCGTAAATTACATAGTAATTTATTTATAGATCATTTAATACAGGATACCTTAAATCTTTGATTAAATGGAACTCGTATATCTCATCACTTATGTAAGTACTAAAGCTAATTTATGTCATCCATCGGTTTGTTCCTAATCAAATTAAACTTAATTGAATTATAAAAATACAAAACTCTTTCACAAAAATAAAAGTAATATGTACGAAGATTAAATTTTATGTATACACATTTTGAATGGTTTATAGTAGGGTCAAAATTATAGCCAATTTTTACTCATTAAATAAACATAATTTAAATTTTAATGCTGCTATTGTTACGATATTGCGATAACGCATTGAATTTAGTAAATCGGAGCAATGTATGTGCTCGCTTTTCCACTTGATTATTCTTCTGAAACGAAAACAAACTTTATCTCATTTCAATGCAGATTTAATAATATCACACACAATTATCATCAACTACATTATAATACGTAGTATTATTCTCAACTATAACTAAATAAGAGAAGAAAAGACTCTTAGATAATAAATAGAATGAACAAGATATCAAGCCATTCATACTTCACAGTTTTAAAAATTCATTACGAGTACAAAAGATCAACAGTATTGAAACGTCTACCAAACCGAGAGCAGATCAAATAAATAAAAATATTAGTGACAGTTTTAGTTACGTTACCATTATAGTGAAAGCCTATAGTGATAAATCAAGTGAACTAAATAAAGTGAAATATATACACGTTTTAAGTGAATAATTTAAAGGTGCCTACCAACAATTAACTGGATACGAGCATAAAAATATGAAACCGTGCTGGATTATTCTAATATTAAGTGTGTCGTGGATTAATTTTACATTGTCAGCTAATCCAAGTGAGTAATCCCACTAGTATTGAATTCAAATGATAAAAGTTAAATAATCGCGTATTTGCTTCCTTTTCCTGTAACCATTCTATGTGGAGCATACAAATTCTTTCTTTAGTTTTCTTATATAGTCTTTATGTTAGCTGATGGATTGCCCTTATCTAAATCAGGGTTAGCTTAAATGATTCATTGTATGAGCAAGTGCAAAAATTGTTCGATAAAGGATTTTAAATTGCAATAAAATGGATGTACTTATGCTTGTATAAAATTGGCTACCTCTGGATTATAATGGATTAGTGAACTACAGTGGTACCTCGCTTAACGAGTATAATTCGTTCCAGAACTCGTTACGCGAAACAACGTTTCCCATATATATAAATTAATGTAAAATACGATAATGCGATCGATGCCGAAAAACGTACTTTAAAAATTGTATGTACATAATATTTTTTGTTTTGGAATTTTTATGTCTACGTTATTTTTTTTTTACAATGGGGGCTTCTTCTCGTTATGAGGGAGTCTTATTTTTACAATTTGTTTTGCTCTTTATGCGAGGTGCTCGTTAATCTGTAGTTTGATTAATACGCATATTTTGATACCCGTAATTCGTAGAATGAATAATATTGTGTTAATTTATTTTGATGCTCGACATTCAAAATGGGAATTTAGCTCCAAGTCCCAATAATGAAATCCTTGTATGAAAAATATTTTTTTTAAATCGTTAAATTTTATTGACATTTTTGTATCATTGTTATATGGTACGGAAGAGTCAAATTTGTTTAACAGGTTCATTACATTTTGCGTTATTTTGAAATCTGTAGAGAGAATAAAAGAGTTAACATAAAAACCACCGATGGTACCTCACGACTTAACTTTGAAATTAAAATGTGAACCCCTATTTTTTATTACAGATTCGTATTCTACGGCGTAAAGTACGTAGGATTTCTTTGAAACGTTTTTTTTTGATTCATGATAAATGACGCTGTAATAACGATATTAATTTTTTTTTCGATTTCTCCTACTGAGAACCTATGCATACGATTCTGCAATACGTTTGAATTAAAATTACACGTTTTTAATGTAAATACTCGAAATTTGTCTTAAACAAATTGTGTTTTTTAAATTTTAAATTACTTAGACTGTGTTCGAATTGTGTGATAAATATTTTCTAGCACAAATATTTGACACTAATGTGAAAAATTTTCTCTTCCGGTAATTTTTTTTTTCATTTTTCATTTTTTTCATTTTTTCACAAGTACATCCGATAATTTCCATCCGATTAAATTATCACCTGTCAAAAATTACTCTGCCCATAGACTATGATAATCCGTGTGTCTTCGTTATTTTCACAATGTTTGTACTAAAAAATATTTATCATATAATTCGGACACAGTCTAAAAAATAACTTGTCAAGAAACTACTATTATCGTAGCCCAGGAACATGCGATTAAATCTGCTTTCAAATAAATGATTTTTTTTTGTATTTTGTTTTAAAATATCTGAATAACTGGGAAATTGTTACGCGTAGAAATGTAATTGGCTGGTGAATAAACTACTTTCAGCGTAACCCAGAGACAACGACGTGGACGTACTACTTTTCTGTTCTCTTCGGGGTGCTTGATTAACGTGAGCCCCCTCGCCTCTCACGTACCATGGTGCTTGATTTACATGAGTCCTCTCGCCTCATCATCTTTTAATTAAATTAAGTGCTCGAAATGATGGCCTTCGACTTGAATGGACTTATTAATCCGCATTTCAAATGAATGTACACAACTGCGAATTTCGACACAAGCATTTCTGATTCGCTCAACCATATTCTCACGTGTTGTTGGTGTTTATTGATAATCTTTGTGTTTGAGATAGCCCCATAAATAGAAATCTTGTGAAGCAAGGACTGGTAATTTGGCAGGCCCATTTATCGGACCAGCTCTACGATCCAGCGACCATTGAAATCACGATCAAGTACTTCACGTGCTACCGACGAATAGTGGGCTGGACAACCATCATGTTGAAACCACATGTTGTGTCGCAATTCTCAGCTCAAGTCTTCATATAATATTGGCAGTTCATTTTCAAAAAAGTCTTGGTACATTTGGCCATCCAAATTGCCTTCAATAATGTGGGGGCCGATGAGTTTGTTGCCAATTATTCCATACCACACGTATGGAACACTCTAGTCATGCATGTTGTGTCGATTAATCGTATAAAAGACGTATCGTCGGAGAACATACGTTGCAAAAAAAAATGGGATTTTGCACAACAACGCTAAATGAACGCGAAGAGATCTTGGTGTAAAGAGTTTTAAATTTTCACAAATACTGGTTTGGGACAATCTATAATCGCTAGCCATTTCTCTGTACTAATATGAGGATGATGAGTTACTGCAGCCAGTTCAGCAATTTCATTCCTTTCCTCAGTGACCGTTGCTCGACGAGTCCTTGTTTCGGTTGAACCAAACAATTTCTAATAATAAGAAGTGAATACACGTACCAAAAAGTAGAGACATCCACTTTTTTTATAACTCCACGAATTTTCGAAACACCACATGCCGGACGATTTTATAATAAAAAAAACCCGAGAAACGAACCAATCATGATTTTTATGATAAAATAAATACGTTATCTATTTTAAATGTAGAAACTATTTAAATCATATAAAAGAAATATTCTTTAAATATTTATTTTGATGTGAATTTTGGATGGTTTATCTCAGATTTTTATTACTATTTAAAAATTTTCAAAGAGACCAAGAAAGATTTAGTTGGTTCTTAATTAATAGCGGAATAATTATTTTACGTGTAATCAGTTCTTAATAAACTCCGTACCGTCTGTTTACATTATCCATGCTATACCCGTGAATTGTGTGTGTAAATTAAAACATTTTAATATACGAAATAAATAATTGGGTTGTTGTACATTTTTATTTTAATCGTTTTATATATTTTGCTATCCACAAAGATCCATTTGTTGTCTAAATATGTATATCATCTTAAATCTAAAATAATAAAATATAAACATGTAAATTGATTCTTTCGTCGTGATTCTTTCCTTATTTTCTTCCCCGTCACCTACAACCTAACAACGCATCCCCAATAGAATTCCTTATGACGTTTTCCTTACAGAAAAGTATGAAAAAATCTTGAGAAATGTTTTTTTTTCTCAAGTTTTTTTTCATACTTTTCTGTAAGGGAAAAGTCGTAAGGAATTCTATTGGGGATGCACTTAAGTGTGTGTTTCAATTGGTTTAGGTTAGGTTAGGTTAAGTTTCAGTGGCTGCTATCGCACACTTAGGCCAATTATGGTCCATTGTGATACCACAGGATCCGACATCATAAACTCCCTTAAACCCATTTAGTACTATTTATAGCGTAAAAGATCTCGCACATTACAGCTTTCGAGATCACAGAGGCTGTCCATGTTGTATTTGCCCAAGTGATCATGTCTTCTGCCAGCTAGTGCGGGACACGAGTAGAGGAAGTGAACAAGAGTCTCCTCTTCCTCGTCCCTGCAGCTTCTGCAGAAGTCATTTGCATCCAGACTCAGCCTTCTCGGATGATCTCCGAAAAGGCAGTGAACGGTAATTATTCTTACAATTCTACCTAATCACGCTTACTCAGTATGATCAGGATCTTGGATCGATTTAAGTTCAGCTCAGGCCATACTTGTTTCGCTACCCTGCCAGTTGGACTGGCGATCCACTTGGCATTTGCCAAGGCAACTGCTTCTCTATGGCTTGCTGCTTTCAGCACAGACATAGGTTTTCCTATAGATTCTCTCCCTGATTCCAGTTGGAGAGTTGTACCGCACCTTGCTAACTCGTCTGCCCTGCAATTTCCAGAAGAATGGCCCGGAATCCAGACCAATTGGATATTGAAATGCTCACTCATCTCGTTTAGAGATGTGTGACAATCCAACGCCACCCTTGACGCCAGGAAACTGAATCCAGCGAAAGAATGGCTGCTCGACTGTCCAAATAGATAGTGATATCAGTTAACGATATTACATTATGCTTCAACCAGTTCATGACCTCTTCAATCGCTATAACTTCAGCCTGGTACACACTGCAGTACTCGGGCAGACGAAAGGATAAACTTACATTTAATTCTCCACAGAATACACCAGCTCCCACTCTACCATCGAGCTTGGAGCCGTCGGTGAAGAATTTAACTGTCCCGGTCTCCATAATTAGACCACTAGAGGGGATAATCACCTTGAAAAACTTGTCGAAGCACAAACAGGGTGTTTTGCAGTCAAGGTTCACCAATTCATGCCTCACTGAATTAACTATTGTTAAGTGCCGTTTTTGCAGGCACTTCCAACCCGAAGTCACTGAGAGCAGAGCGGCCGTGTTAAGCGCCATTTGCTTGCCGATAATATCCAACGGGAGAAGGTACAGCAAAACCTCTAGGGCACTAGTGGAGGTGGTTTTCAGCGTCCCACTAGTGAGCAAACAGGCTGCCCTCTGCACCTTCGAAATCATGTTCCTGTATGATACTTTTTCAAAAGCAGGGCACCATACACTCACGCCATATAGCAGTATGGGCCTTACAACTGCCGTTAAAGCCAGTGCACCAGCTCCAGTTTCAAGCCCCATTTCCTTCCAATGGCATTTTTACAAGAGTAGAACGCCACGCGGTGGCCTTCTTTACTCTTTCTATCGTGTTTGGTTTCCAACTGAGCTTACTGTCCAGCAATTATTGATAACACACTTTGCATCATATCCCTGATTGTACCCAGGTGCTTATCCGAGACAGATATCGCCACGTCGTCGGCGTAAAGCAACCACACCTATTCCTTCCCCCTCCAGTTCCAATAGTAGTCTATTGATTACTACATTGCAGAGAAGGAGAGAGAGGACACCTCCCTGAATAATCCGTCTTCTGACGGAAGCAACTCCCATCCCCGCTATGATCCTTCTGCTACCTATCAAATTAATAATTAGCTTGATTACTGGGTCTTCAATCTCAAAAGGTATAGCAATCCTTCCATAATTGCTTGCACCTTCACGTTATTGAACGCGCCCTCGATGTCGAGAAACGCCACCAATGAGAATTCCTGAAAATCCAGTGACTTCTCAATTCCGCGGACCAGAGTATATAATGCCGTATCCACGGACTTACCCTTATGGTACGCATGTTGGGAGAAATTTTTGAGTGAAAATAGACATCCAGCATCCTTTCCATGGTTTTCAGCAGAAAAGATGACAAAGATATTGGTCTAAAATCCTTAGGGTTGCTGTGCAAGCTTCTTCCCGTCTTCGGGATGAAGATCACCCTAGCCTCCCTCCATTTCTCGGAGGTGAACCCCAGCTTCAGACACCCTTTGAAGATAACTTCCAGCCAGGGAAGCAAGACCTCCTGGTTCTTCTGAATTTCTGCTGATATAATCCCATCCGGACCAACTGACTTAAAAGGCTTGAAACCTTTAATAGCCCGTTTTATTCTCCGGGTGTTCAGAATATCCTCTGAACACTACAGTTGGACCCCGCAGTCATCACAAGACCCACAACAATCCAAAGGCTCCGCAGTCGACACATCCTCACTACCCGGGAAGTGAGTTTCCAACAAGAGATCAAGAGTCTTTTCACTAGAAACAGTCCATTCCCCATCAGTTTTTAAACTGCCTGGAACAGCTGGATTGGTAGAGACAATTTTCCTTAGATGCGAGGTTTCCGAGACCCCTTCCATTCCATCACAGAAGCGCCTCCACGAATTCCTCTGTGCCTTACTTGTCCTTTTGTATACTCTGAGGCATTCCTTATAAAAGTCCCAGTAATGACTGTCTCTAGATCTGTTCGCTCTATTGAAAGTAGACTCACAGCCTTCCCGGAGCTCCGCAAGAGCCGGATTCCACCAACTAGGTTTTCGCTACCCTCATAGAGGTATTGCAAGCCCTAGTCAGAGTGTCCACCATTGAATCCAGTTCACTACCCGTGTCGGGGAGTCCTGGAACTCTAAATGGAATAATGCTCTCCAATACCTCCCTATATACATGCCAGAAGGACAGTATTCTGGAATTTCTGAACACGTACTGTTTTGTAATATTGAGAATAAGTTTAAACGTTATGTAACGATGGTCGGAGAAGGAATGCTTCTTCGCCTCTCTTCATTCCCTAATCATCGGTGGGACAAAATCGGAGACCAGATTGATATCCAGAACCTTCTGTCTATTTCTAATAATAAAGGTAGGTTCCTGGCCTATATTACTAATAGTGAGGTTAGTTCTTAAGAGAAATTCAAAAAGTAACTCACCCCTGTCATTTATTTCCGAGCTACCCCAGATGGTATGGTGCGCGTTGGCGTCGCACTCCTGGATAACTCCCACCTTCCTTCTTTCTGTTTAACAGAAACTAGTGCCTCCAGTGTATCTGGCAGCACCGGCACTCCCGGTCCATGTATGAGGCTGCTAACCAGAATTTTCTCCCCTCTGTCTCTAGACAGACCGCAGTAATGTCCCCATTATTATATTGTGGAAGTAGAAAAACATTTATGTTATTTCCCACCAATATACAAGATCTGCTCTTTTCAGTCCCACGAGCGTGAAAAAGGGTGCAACCCTTCGCTCGCAGATCGCAGATCTTGTTATTCTTGATCCAAGGTTCTTAGATAAGAACTATTTCCTCGCCTGATTTAGCCAGTCTAAGAAGTAGTGCCGCCGAAGCAGCCTTGGTATGATGTAAGTTTATCTGCACAAACCTAATCATTGCTAACAGTACTCACTTACCAGTGCTACGTCTCTTAATTTGAATCGGTGGAGTCAACGGTATCCTCAAGACCACTCCTTCCGCAGTCCCTAAAATTAAGGAGGTTCACCTCTCCCCCTTGGAATCCGATGTATCCCCCCTGTCAAGGGATAGTCGGTTCCTAAGGTCGCTAGTCAACTCCTCACTCGGGGGATCACCATTAGCTGCAGTGATTCCCCTGGAGAGATACCACTCCTCGCGCTTCCCACAGGCTGCATTTCTTCTTCCCCCTTCTCAGGCTGTGCATTAGTTTGTTTCACTCCGACCTCGTCCTTCCTGAACACCCTCAGAATAACGGAGCCAAAGTTGATGACCTCTTTGGTTTTTGACAGGGGAGCCAGCGATTTCTTATTGATCACCATAATTGATGATCTGAAATTGCCCTTAGGCTCCTCCTGCTTGACAATTTTCCAGTTCCGTGTCGGGAGATCCGGATTGCAAACCTGGATAACCGTGTCCCTGCATATTGGTGGTGGTCCCGAATGTTGTTGGACCCTGAGGAAAATAAGGTTCAGTGTATTGAACACCGACCTCCATTTTTCCCCGGTGATGCTCCCATCTTCATGGCTCCATCTCACCCTCCTCCCGAAGAAGCAATGACCCTCTCCTTCATACCGCTGCCACTAGTTCTTGGCTTGCGAGTCTCGGAACCAGTTTTAGCCGCACTGACGGCTTGTGTCGCAGACCCCCCGTCTCCTCCAGCTTTTGAGAAGTGCTGTCCACTTTTGTTTTTTTTTTATTTTTTGAGTCCATATTGTGTTCCCACGAATATCGGAGAAAATCATGGTCATCCCGTGCAGAGATCCGTATACACAAAAGGCTAGATACAACTGGAGGTCGCCAGGTATCCAGCCTAGTCGATCATCAGCACGGGTCGCATAACACCTTAATCCAGCCCATTGCTCCCCGAGCACTACCGCCCCCCGCGCCCACGTCATTCTATAACATTTACCCACCCATTCATCCTTTCATGTGGATATCCCAAACCAATGGGTCCCACTCCATTCAAGGGATGACCCGTTTATAGGGGTTCCAACTCACTGGCTTGGAGACCCGGGAACGCAGAAAGACGTGACGCTCAGTTCACCGTGGTAGGTAGTCGATGGTTTTATGGCGCCATCAGTTCGCACTTCCATGCTGGGAATCATAGGCACTCAGAATTTAGTGAACTGAGGTTAACCACTCCCCAGTTCCCTAAGACTCTTCTTCCAGCACAGCTGCGGTTGGAAGCGGCTTATTTCATTCACCGCTAACCTACCTATCGATAGGCCGTCCACTATCCACCACCTGTAACCAGTGGAAACTAGTGGACATTTTAATGATTCCAAAGCCTAATAAACCGCTAAATGGCACAACATCTTATATTCCAATTTCCTTAGTAACAACAACATCAAAGATTTTTGATAAAGTTCAGCATATTCTTAGACGTAGCCCAAGCATTTGATAAGGTGTGGCACCGTGGTGTGGAGTTTAAGCTCCAACTAGAGAGTTTTTTGCCAAAACAATATTTTGAATTGCTCGACCGTTTCGTCCGGGTGAGACAGGAAGGCGAATACTCAAAGCTAAAGGAAATATTTGGAGGGGTTCCATAAGGTAGTGTCCTGGTCCCTGTATTATACCTACAACCTACTGTATACAAATGATCTACCAAACTTATTAGAAGCTAGCTATGCCACAGCTGCACTCAGAAAAAAAATATGATAAATACATGATTGCATTTACCATAATATCATGATTCTATGTTAAATACAATTATTTAAATGATTGATTTTATCATACTATGATTGATTTTATCATACTATGATATTCTTGATCATTCTTATTGATCTTCTTCATCATAACGATGATGTTCACTCAAAAACATTTTTTTTTTCAGTGATCATCATTGTTATGATGAAGAAGATCAAGAAGAATGATGAAGAATATCATAGTATGATAAAATCAATCATATTATGATAAAATCAATCATTTAAATAATTGTATTTAACATAGAATCATGATATTATGGTAAATGCAATCATGTATTTATCATATTTTTTTTTCTGAGTGTGTAATGACCACTGATGCTAGTATTGTTAAGCCCACAAGAAAACTACAAAATGCTATTAATATAGTGAATAACTAGAGTCTGGACAAAAATATGGAGAATAACACTAAAACTAAACGAATCGAGATCAACACATATGAACTTTACAAATAGGAAATTAGAATAAATTCCGATTAGAAAGAATTCGCAATAAATTTCATATTCTGATAACGCTAAGTACCTCGGCATGACGCTAGACTCTAAGCAAAGGTGGAAAGGCACGTTAAAAAGAAAAGGCAAGAACTGAATTTAAAATTCAAGAAAATGCACTGGCTTACTGGAAGAAACTCCGAACTGACAACACACAACAAACTGCTATTATATAAACAAATCCTAAAACCTATCTGGACGTATGGTATTTAGCTGCGCAAAGGAAACTACAGTTAAGATTATACAAACATTTCAAAACAAAGTACTACGTAGCATTGTGAATGCTCCTTGGTACATTAAAAAATGACAACTTCCATCGAGACTTAAACATGGAATACGTCAGTGATGAAATACAAAAATTTACAAGAAATCATGTACTGCGACTGCAGGAGCATGAAACTGAGGAGCTGCGGAACCTACTCGATCGGACCAATGGACCGAAGCGCCTAAAAATAACAAAGCCTTCAGAATTAGTGGTTCCCCGAATCGCTGAATTCAAAGGACTGGCAGAGCTGGGAAGAATAGACAACAAGAATAGACTACTAAACTAATAAAACATTTACTCGAATATCAACGGAACGCGCCTAATTTTATATTATTTGTTACTTGTTGTAAATTATTTAATTAATAATTTACAATAAGCAAGCGAGCGATAATTAGAAAAAAAGAAGAATGGGGTTTTTGTTTTAGTATAAAAGAAAATCTTGTACTGAACAGAAGGAAAAGTATAAAATATTACCTTTGAAGAAAAGGACTTTTTATTTCGGTTGAGAAAATACAGGGTGCCAGAAAACCACGAGAATTGGGACCTTTAGCGAAAATTCAGTACATAATAAAATAAAGATCGAGTAAAATAAAGATATAGTGCGTATAGTTGTGTCGAAAGGAAAAACGAATTAATATTTTAAATTGAACTAAAAAGGAGTGTGTGAGCGAGTGTCGAGAAAAGTTGTACAGAAGCACATGTTGCACGAGGCAAAACGCAAACAGATAAAGGGCTTACCCTTAATTATTGTTTTATGGTGGATAACGTACATGCCAAGTGAATGGACTGTATGAGTTAGGTACATATAGTTGTACGCCGTTTATTGGTGGTGGATCGATCCATACTATGAGGTTTGAGTGGAATTTGGATTAAATTTTGTGTGAAATAAATAAAATTGTTTGTGCTTAAGAAATTTGAGAATTGCATATAGAAATTGAATTTGTGTTCCTTTAACTATGAGATAATGGATAGAGGAGTTGCGGTCGTCACGTTAAGGAATTAATTGCACTAATTTTTTGTCTGAGTTGTAATTTTTCAGAACAGTTGAACTTCGGGGACGAATCAAAATTCCAATCGGAGAATTATGAAATGATTGCAGAAGATATAGACAACATATTGAGTCATTGGAACGTTTTTTTATGGAAATATTAGATAGTGGGGCCCTTGAGATATTATCAGGTTCTGATTTGCGGGTACGAAAGGAAAGATTAAGGCGGCATTTCGAGTTGTTTGAGAAAATGGATATGCTGTATCGTCAATGTAGCATTTAGATCACGAATTGACGTTGAAATTGAAAAAAGATTTATGCCAGCCTTGGGTAGGATTCAGGATAAATTACATGCATTGGGTAGTAATGAGTTGAGTTGTAGTGCGTCGGTCTTGGCTGAGCCCGATAGGACCGATTGCCCCCAGTGATCAAGGTAGAAACTAGCAGGCCCCCACAACATGGGAAGTTTAATGGAAACCCGGTCAACTGTCTGGCATTTCAGGATTTGTTTATAGCTGAGGTTCATAGTAAGGACCCAGTTACAAAATTGCTTTATTTGTAGCAGGTCTGTACGGGAAAAGCTGCTGTGACGCTGGATCCATGGTAACCCCCTAGTGATATTTTTAAGGGAGAATGTGACGTTTTGGTTAGTGCTTATACGAATATAATTATAATGTTATTCATGGGATATTAGGGAGAATGTATACGGAGAAGAATCAGAATCGAGAAAGTCATTCATTGCGGGCAGTATTAGATTCATTAAATAGTGGGATACATCAACTAGAAACCTTTGCGCTCCCCAGTCAGCTGTGGGATCAAATTTGATTCAGGTAGTTTATCTACGCTTAACCAGCTTAAGCAGTTTTTGGGTTGCGTATCAAAAGCCAGACGTGAAATTCAGGAGACTGGCCTGATCGGCCATAAGGAGCCACCTAATAGTTATGAGGCCAGATATGAGAGGTGGTCTATGGGAGGCAGCCATCAAATCGATTAAGCATCTTATGGGAAGGGTATGAGGAGCGCAGTTGTATACATTTGAGGTATTGGCTTATGGCTACGTTGTTGGCAAATATTGCTAACCGGTTATTACACCCTATGAAACATTACTAGTGGGAATACCACTGCATCGGTTGTCAAATTACTAAAATCACAACATGAATTTTAGGCGAGATGTTCGGAAGAATAGAATGGGTACAAAGTGCCGAATTTCAATGGGCCGAATGTCGAAGGGCCGAATGTGTTGAAGGGCCGAATGTCGAAGGGCCGAATGTGTTCAAGTGCCGAATGTATCAAAGTGCCGAATGTCGAAGGGCCAAATGGGTCAAAGGGCCGATTTTTTTTTTGTTTTTATAAATATAATTTTTTAAATTTGTTGTTTTCTGGAATATTTTGTAATTTTTTTTTTAATTAAATATAAATGAATTTCTTATGAATTTATGTATTTTACTTTTTTTCATCTCTGGATATTGATGAAATTCCACGCATCCCAGTCAGCAATACATTTTGGTGAAGGAAAATTTTGTCATGCACCACCTGAGATATTTGGCCCTGATAATAGGTATATGGTACAAAAAATAAAAGAAATAATTAAATTAAATAAAAAAAAATATATTTCTAAAAACAAAAAAAAAATCAAAAAAAAATAACTCTTCGACTTAATCGGCCCTTCGAACATTCGGCTCTTCGACACATTCGGCTCTTTGACATTCGGCTCTTTGAAATTCGGCCCTTCAACATTCGGCCCTTTGAAATTCAGCCCTTCGACATTCGGCCCTTTCAGATCATACTGTCAATGGATGATGTCTAAAATTATTGAAGTATTTTCCGGATATTACGAAAAAGTAAGAACGTGCTTGGTGAGGACAGAAAAGAGTGAATTATGTTGGATACCAATGAACAATGAGGAGGTAGCCACATCCGATGCTGGTTTTCCTTGCGGACTGTTAAATAAGTTTTCCTGAGGTTTTCCCAGTATCCTTAGAGCAAATGCTGGATGTTTCTGTAAAAAATTTGTACTTGTAGAGCAAGGGAGTTAATTATATGGGACTAAGTTGTAGAAGCGGTCAAGGCGGTTCACAAGCTGGCCAGGATGTTACGGCTACCGTATAATGAATATGAACGGAACGCGCCTAATTTTATATTATTTGTTGCTTGTTGTAAATTATTTAATTAATAGTTTACAATAAGACTGGAAAGATCGGCATTAGTAAGTCCTAAGTAATTATTGGGTCGCTTTAAAAATTCAACTCTAACGAAAATTTTTACGTATGTGATATTCCCAAAATCAACTACATAATGACAAATATAAATCAGCTGTCGCCATGGAATATCATTTCTTCTGAGGTATTAACCCACAAACTCGCGCTGCTAAAATCACTGTACATATTTTAGTTCTCTTCGTTCAAAATTAATTAAATATATGGCCTAGGGCCGATTATTCTTCGTGTCTCAATATTACTAATATTACTCGACTATATCGCAACAAAAGATTGTAATCGAAATTTCTGATCATGTGAAATTTTTTATACTTTCGAAGAAATTTTAATTTACCAACTAATCTGCTTAGAACTGCTTTTCAAATAATGATGCAAAAATTTTACGAACTTCTGTTTGTTTAGGGATTACACTGATCAGAGTAGATATTTTGTGATCTTTAGAAAACTTTGTCTAGATTAGATCTTTTAGAATTTAAGCCCACGTATACCGATAACAACAATTTTAATGGAAACTAAATTTCGTGATCGTTCGGACAATCGGACCTCTGTTCTATAAAACGGATGGTTAATATTTCCAAAGTTAAACATTTCATTTTTGAAATGAAACAGACATTATTTATTGTGCTATTTTGGCAATTGTGGCTCCGACCTTTCAGCGAAATAAAGACGTCTTTACTTACCCTTCTTTACCCCTAACGTGATTTTATACGAGCATTAGAAGTTTTTAATTAATCGATTACTCGAGAATCAAATTTGCCAGGAATTAATAAATTTATATTTTAAATTTATTATCTGGGACACATGATTCCATAAGAGCGAGTTGTAAATATTTCACATGCGGTCTTTACAAAACTTTACACTTACCTCAAAAAATTAAGTTACGTTAGTAGCTTAATCATAAAACAGATTAAACTTAGTATTTGAACTAGAGCTGTTGAACACTCTAAAGTCCCTCTCTAAAGTTGTCACATATAATCGAATTACGCTTGATATTTCTTGAAATATTTTAAAAGTTTGAAATTCCTCGAAAGTATGAAAGTACAATACCTTTCATACAATCATCACTGCTTCACAGTGCGAGGCATATTTTTAACGTATATAAAGCACAAATATATTTAATTTTGCCATCATATTTAATAGGGCCAGTTGTAATTACTGCCTTAAAGTGAGAAGCTATGCCAGTATTTTCGTTGTTTTTTTTACTAAAGAACAGCATTTTAAATTACAAAGCCGTACCTTATTTAACATATATTTAACTAAAATTATGGAAATTTTTTTGTCAGTATTTGAGAGAACGTATGTATAAACAGTCTTATTACAGCTTAAAAGAAACCACTTTAGCACCACATGTATATTGCTTAAATACGTTTTTTTATGCATCAGCCGTATTGTTACGCATCCTTCTTACTCATCATAAAGCCAAAAGGATATATATATATATTGAAACGATTGACTTTACTACCTCAATGGTCATAGTAGAGATGGACGGTGGACGGATGGACTGATAAGGTTACGTTAAAGGAGCCTAAAAAATTAAAAGTTGAAAGCATGATGATGTATATTCTCAAAAACACGTAATCGTAAATTAACTTTAACTGCGTAAACCGTATTTTGAATATGATATCGTAGACAAGTTCATATATTAAAACAAATCAGCTGTGACAAGTTAATTAAGAATATTTTCTCTAACTAATTTAACATTTATATTATTCATTTAAATTATTCTTCCAAATGATGTAAGATTTCTTATACATATAATTCTTAATACAGAAAAGAGAAAATTCACTTACTTGTACTGAGCGTGTACATACACAGAACACTTGCACTGATTAAAGTTTCCGGTGCCGTCGTCTATTCAAAATAAATTATTGTAAATTGGTTATCTCAAAAATGTAAATAAAATAAATTCAAATGATAAAATATGTATTAAGTGTTTCACAAATTTATAGCAACAATAATAAATTTGAATTGTTTATTACTTATTGTTACAGTATTGAAAGAGCGCCATAAATAAATTTTTGTACTAGTTTCATGTCGATGTTGTGTAAAATGAAAATTTCCTTTTCTTGTTTCAGCCATAAATCCTAGTTGGAATGCAACCTATACAGATACACTGAAACGCGTTCTGCTCCAAAACTACGATAAATTTGCTCGACCAAGCGAGCACTTTAACGTTACACACGTTGAAATCGGTCTTACAGTTACTCACATTGATGTCGACGAATTAAAATCGACGTTTACCGTCCATGGATGGGTAAAATTTGTAAGTTTTGTAACTTTAATTATAATTTTAGGGCTTTACTAAATTTCATTTTTACATTTAAGGGTTGGCTAGACGAAAAACTAACATGGAATAAATCACTGTTCGGTGGCGTAAAACAGTTACATTTAGCCGAACACGAAATATGGCAGCCCGATATAATGCTGTATAATACTGCACTTGGCAGTTCGAATGATCAACTGGGCAATGCACCAATTCTAGTCCAGAGTGATGGATCCGTACTTTGGGTTCCAATGACCCATTTAACAGCCTTTTGTAAACTAAATTTAAAATATTGGCCATACGACCGACACACGTGTAGCTTAGTATTCGGATCATGGACGTATAGTGCGAACAATATTGATTTAAAATCGACCGGCATTAATACCGAGACACTGCTTGAAAATCACGAATGGAAAATAGTCGAAATATCTTCTCAGCGAAACGTCAAAATGTACGATTGTTGTGACGAGCCATATGTTGATATCGCGTTCAACATAACATTACAACGAAGATCGCCGATGTATGAAACGCTTATCGTGTCACCTGCAACTATTATAATACTTTTAATATTAGTTACATTTTGGTTACCACCATTATCGGGCGAAAAAATTTTACTAAACGGAGTTATAATTTTAATCCTTTCAGGATTTTTAATGTTCTTTACAACCAAATTGGAGATAATGGCGGATCATACACCGCTAATAGTTACATTTTACAGTACCACTCTGTATTTAGCTTGTTTTGCTACATTCATTTCCGTAATCGTGCTAAATTTAGCGCGCAACAAGCATGCTTATACAATACCGCACGTTCTCAAAACATTGTTAGATGGTTCCTTTGGTACCCTACTCGGTTTAAAACATGTTTACACGCCGCCGGTTGCCGCACAATCAGGTTTACAGCAGCGCAGTGAAGAATTACGTGAAAATGCATTTGACGACCACGCCACGTCCGAAGATCATCATATGATACAACCGATGAAAAAAATTCCCAACCAACAGGATTGGATCCTTCTGGCTACAGCTATTGATCGCGTTGCGTTTGTTGTTTATTGTTTTCTATTTGTAATATTTGCTGCTGCGTATTCGGTTTAAGCTACACTTTCTATATAAAATCTTAGCTATAGTAAAATTTCTGTATTTTTTCATGATTTTTAAAACAAAGATTTAAAAGCTTTAATATAAAGATTACAATGTTTTCATTTGACTTTAGCATTCTGAAATTCTGTCATGGTATATATGCGTATTTTTACACGTATCGATCAAAACTTATTCGCTTTTTAAAGCAAAGTAGCTGACATCTGCCGGATATTTTTTTAACTAGAGCCAATGGTGGTATAAATTTATTTATATGTCAAACTGCATAGTAAAATAATGTCTAAAATCAGTAATTTGCAAATTAAATTAATTTGATAAAAATTTATTTACCAAAACAGTTAGTGTTAGTTGCAATACAGCCCAAATAGTACAAACATAAAATATTTCGACCAAGTTTTTTAAATATTCATTAAAGATTTTGTGTTTTTCTATCCGTGGTACTTATTGGAGTAGCAAATGAAAGTTTTCCAGTATTAGTCTTCATACGTGATCGTGTATTGTTTGTTATAAACAATATTACTAACTGATCTAAATATAGAACGCTTCCAATAATGGGTTTACATTTACGCCCACGACCTCCTGGACATTTCCAAGTGGCAATATTTATCCATTGCTTGTTTAAATGGATGAAAAGATTTACCTCTCATGGCTGGTTTTCGAGGTTAGACGATTGCAATCAAATACTCGCAGTTTTGAACATGTTTTGAGTAATTCCTTCAACACCACACAATATTATGTTTCTAGCCTGGCAAACTTTCCGCCACCGCAATAGTAAATAATGACTGATATTGAAATATCAAATTTTTCATCAGACATCATAGAACAACAATTACAATTATAAAAACATATCGGCACTTTCAAGCAGATTTTCGTAATTAATTCTGGATTGATTTCCTAAAATTAATCCAAATTAACTAAACTGAAATTAACTAATTTTAAATGGTGTACCTGTGATAATAAAAAATAATTTCCTCCTTTACACTGTGCGATACTTTTTGCAGCGTTTACCAATAAGTATAAATTTTACTGGGTTAGTATGCTAAAAGTTTGGTCATAATTTGGAAAATTTACGTTTTGCGTATTTTATGGTTAGTATTATTTTTAAATGTAGCATTTGTGTTGGTGATAAGGTCGAAGAGTAAACAAATGAAGGACTAATCCAGGCAGGACTCACCGCCTGTGTCGTTTAGTTTACAACTTTCGCATGTGCTCACCAAGCAGCAGCGCGAGCAGCAAATTTATATATTGGCTTATTCGCTTATGTAATGAAACAAAATTATTATTTGATTATAAATATAGATATTTCCAATAAAAGAAATCAAATATTTTGTAAATTTATGAATGAACAAGCTTCAATTTGATGCTACTCTTTGATGCAATGGATGATCAGCTTCAATTTGATGCTACTCATAACCTCAATAAATTTGACGTAAGTGCATTTTACTACTAAAACAAAACAAACTACTGCGCTGCTGCGGATATGCATGCCCATTCGCAGCCGTTAGTGTGGATTGTTTGAAATATGTTGCGCTGCTCTTTGTGTGTTTCATCCTTAAGGCTAACAACCCTACCAGGAAAAACAATTTTAACGAATTGTCAACATTTTTCTCGGATAAATTAAGAATCATCAAGGTAAACAAAAAAGATCTATATTGTTCTATGAAAGAAGGCTATCATTCACGTAGCAGCACGGTTCGTAATAACTCCTGAAAGCAAAAGATGGATACTTTCCTCGACATATGGCAAAATTATTTTGGCAGCCCACCCACTAATGAGCGAGCAGTATTTCACCCGTTTGACAACAACGTCAAGATGACCCCACTATTTTCACGAATCACCTAGTGAAGGTGGAATTGGTTGTAACTGTTAAAACACATAAGGCGACTAGCTTTTTTACGGCTTGTTGAAATTTATATTGTCAATTTGGGCTATACGGAAATAATAGAAGAGTGGAAGACAGCTCTAGTCCATCCACTGCATAAAAAAAAGACCACTAAACTACTAGAACTTTCATAACTATCGTGGAATATTTTTTCAGAATGCATTCTCAAAGATTCTGACCCAGCGTAATTTCAACGAAATTAACAAGCTATAGCAAACAATTTTGGGCGATTATTAAATTTTTACTCTGAGAAGGACGTCTTTATCCGGTGTCTATTTGAAGTTGTTGACTATTTGGATATCTAATCAAAATTTATTTCTGCGTGCATAGTTCTTTATGAATGGATCATAATGCAGCATACGAAGGAAAACTTTTGGATGCCGTTGAAATAATGTTTTAAATGCTGAAAGGTGATCCTATTGCCCTATTATTTAACCTTTCTTTAGAGTACGTTATTTGCCAACTAAACGTAGCCTAGCGCAGTTGTTTATATTATATTAGGTGTTCAAGTAGCAACTCGGCTCTGAAGTTGGTTGCATTAAAATATACTTGAACGTTTCCAAATCGCCAGCCATTTTGGATACATATATATATATATATATATATATATATATATATATATATATATATATATATATATATATATATATATTTAGGTAGCCTAGTCATTATTGTTTTTTATGTCATTATGTTTCAGTCATTTACAAGCTGTCGTTAAGTGTGCAGCACCAATTTTAAGAGATGGATGTCGATAATTGCATTCTATTCTGTTTTAAATGAAAAAAATGCTGTTCAAAATTTTACTGGATCTGGAAAATCCGTGTCAAACTCGACAAGAGCTTTCAGAGCAGTTAGAAGTTACTTACCAAGCAATATTACTTCGATTGCATGCAATGGGGATCCCTCATGAACTGACCGAAGAAAACGAACACCGAAGAGTTGACGTCTACCTGAATTTGCTTTCTCGGTACAAAAGAAAGAATTTTTTGCACAAAATCATTACGGGTAATGACAAGTGGATTTTGTACGACAATCCTAAACGCAGAAAACTATGGGCTGATCTAGTCCAGCCATCAACAACATTTGAATCAACGAATATGCATGCCAAGGAAGTGTTACTGTGTGTCGATGGTATTGGAAAGGATTCCTTTACTATGAGCTTCTAGAACCTTCTAGAACGGCAAACTGTTACAACTGAACGTTACCACAGGCTCAATTGATACAATTAAATGATGCTCTGGAGGAAACAAATGCCATTAAACGAAGGCGGAAGGTAATATTGCTGCATGACGCAACGCTCGTCCAAATGCAGCAAAACCAACCCAGGAACTCATCTTTGAGCTGAGTTTTGAAACTCTTCAACATTGTATCTTCTCAGGATTTAAAAACATGCCAAATTCACAAAATAGATTTTTTAAACATTTATTTATAATTTTATTAATAAAAATTATTATTATAAAAATAATAAACATAAAATTAATTTAACTTTAAAGTACATTTAAAATAATTATTATTTTTAATTATTATACGTTATAAATAGACACTTACAATTTATTTACATATTACGAATGCTTAACTGACAAAAAGTTAATAACAAAGAAATCTTGAGTATTTTAATGTAAGGAATTTTTGTAACCAAACCAACTTATCACCATAATAATTTTTGTATAACAATTGAATTTAAGTCAAGTCATTTTGGTTTACATAATAGAATAATATCAAGGGTAATAATATTAAGGAACCTATAAAAAGGAACATAATTGATTACATTGTTTTTGGGGCTGCGTATAGTAATAAATGTCCAGTTAAAGTGCAAAAATTATGTCATTTTATTATACATAACTTGGGTATTATAAGGTACAAATGAAAGACAGGAACGCAGCAGGGTGCTTTATTAATAAACAAATTGGTGTAACCCTTAGATTTACCCGTATCCTGGACAATATACTATATCTAATTATATTATGCACATTAAAAACTTGTAGGTGGTCTCGGGTCAAATGGCGGTGGTGAGTATGGCCAATATGGTGGTGTTGAAAATAAATGTGATGGCGGTGGTGGGGGAGGTGCATTCATTCCTGTTCCTGACGTAGTTTTAATGTTTGAGTGTATGGTGCTTACCGATGCAATACTAACCGGCGTATTATTTGTAGTTGTATACATTTCATTTTGAACCGCATGATGATATTTACTCGGGTGATAACCACCTGCTGTAATCATACCAGCAGCAGTGCTCGCATCTCCGCCTTGTGCTTGCGCTTGGCAAGCGGCCATTAGTCCATGGAAATCAAATTTGTAGGCATAACGCTTACCATGAACTTTAGTCATAATGTTCTTATCGTAGTAATATCTGAAAATATAAACAAAATATTAATTATTATAAATCGAGCCGTATTTACAAAATATTCTTTTAAATTGAAATCTCATTAAAAATAATATTCATTGGTAGGGGTAGCTAAAACACGATTACTTCAAGTTATATTCGGAAAAACGTTGTTAAGGGAATTTTTCATTTTAAGCATCTTAGTTTCATTTGTGTGGTTAGGCACTTTGATAAATTAATAAACGTTTGGTATACAGAATTCTTTAAATCAAGTAGGCATTAAAGAAACAACAATTTTGTTTTTTTTTTGTTGTTTAATGTGTAGTGAAACATAATAATTCGCTAAGGCGTTGTGATTGTAAGTTCAAGGTATTTTCAATACATATTTTTCTAGTTTGGTCATGGTCACTGCCACTGCAATCTAACCCTGATGACACGACCGAATTATTTTATTTAAAGCATTCAAAGTTCATTAGTTCGAAACCAAACTTCCAACGTTTTGGTAACCTCACAGCAATTTTGTATAGCGTAGATCCCGTGGTAGAAAACGTAAATTTTAAATTTGTATGTTAGTAAATTTCATTACCTCATTTTTACAGTTAATGGGTCTGTTTACACGAATTGTAAGTTCAACACAACATTTCCTCGTTTTGCTTATAAATTAATTGGAAGGGAAATATTCTTGTTGCACTTTTTCAACATACATTTCAGGTAATAAAAGTTCCAATTCAAAAATACAACGACAAAACAATAACAAAATTTATTGGGGTTCTATTTTTGTTTTTTGTAAACTGCTTTTATTTCAAATTTGTATTTATACCAGTTAATACCGCCTACAAAAAATAAATTTCTTTTATTGAAAGATACATTCAAAATTCAATACGTAATGAAAATAATTTTACACACACACATAAGTAACAACAATTTTCGTATTTCGTCTAAACGTGAGAAGTTGTAGTGTTGCGTTGCAATGTTAACTTCGTGTAAACGCACCAAAAATTGTACTATATTTTTAAATTAATTTTATAGAGTAAATCATTTGTGATTTACTCGAGGGGGGAGTATTGTAGGGTTAGTTTTTCTTTCGAGAAATTAATAAATATTTGTACAGAAATGTTTAAGTCAGTGCATTGAAGAAACAAAAAGTGTGTTTTCTTTTTGTTTTTTCAATCCTTGGGTGTATTCAGCTAATGCCTCCTAAACTACAGGCCTCTTACTACTTTCATTTTTCGCACATGACGTCAATTTATGTCTAAACCGAGACTGCGCAATAATAATGTTAAGATATTTACACTAACAAAACAACTAGAGAAAGCAACAAAAACGTCGACATAGCGTGTCGTCATCATTTGGTGTAAGCGGCCTGTAGTTTAGGAGGCATTGATTTAGCAAACTGAGATCTACTTTTAAGATACTCTACAATGCAGAGTAGTACACACGCACTACATGTGCTGGATGCAAAATCTATATATTGTTTTGGGCTTGTGTCTTATGTTTTTTGCCAAAATTGACAAAATTTTACAGCACAATTAATTGTTGTTTTGTATTTCTCATAAATCTAAAATATGCATAAAATAATTAAAAATGTGATGTTAGAAGAGTCGGAACATATTCCAAAAAGAAACAAAGCACTTTAATCAAAAATGTCAAAAGTGAAAACACAAACCAAAAAATATCTATTCAAATGTAGACACAAAATTTTGACTGACTAAAATGTGAGATTATTTACATTTTTTTAGTGAGATATTTTGCATCCAGCACATGAGATATGTGAGTGCTACATTTTAGTGAGATCTCAATGTGCTGGATGCGTCCATTTTTATATTGAGCAAATGTTTTTTTAAGAACTCGGGCTTTTTTATGTACTAAATATTTGATTAACCAATTTGTTAAACATGGTACATATATGTTTCATTTTGCTTACCAATAGAATATCATCTTGAGAGAGAGTAATTAGATTATTTGACTTATAAGTGGTGTGAACCGGGACACGAAAGAAAAGCATAAAAATAAGCCTATATCGGCCAAGACCAAGTTGATAATTAAAAGTCACACAACACAAATTGAAGTCAATTTGTGTTATACGACAATATGATATGACTGGCCCAATCCGAAATATTTTGTATAAATACGAGTATGTGACCAGAATAACGTAAAATTAATCTAATCAAAGTTTATGGTAGGGTTGAATAAGAAATTCAAAGTGTGCTGTTGAATTTAATTCCATGCTGCAGATTAAGGGGAAAAAACCCAATATGGTAGATACCCGATTGGTTAGCAAGTCTGTGTTCCAAATGGTTAAAAAGTTAAATATTTTAACTGGGGTAAGAAATATTTAACTTACCTCATTTTTTAACCGATTTGCTGTTCCAAATGCAACTAGTGAAAAAGTTAAAATTTTGACGTTTAAATTTTATTTTTTTTTTTCGTGAGTTTTGTGAAGTAAAAATAATTTAATTATAAAATGAAAAATAATATCGTTAAATATATACCGATAATAATTCAGTAGTGCGTTTTATACAAGCAATTATTGAATGTAATTGCAAAATATTACAGTACAGTAAAATTTGTAAAGGAAATCTAGAATTTCACTTAAAACAAATTATTTAAAACAAATACATTTATTTTAGCGCACAAAATATTTACAAATTGGTATGGTATTGGCCACTATTGAGGCTATTTTGAATGGAGATGAAATAGAAACCCAGAGGTCTTTAAGAGTAACAAGCAGAACGTTTAAATTAATCTTGCAAACTATGTCTAAGAAGCATCATGGGTGGGCAGTTGAATAAGAACTAATTATATTTCTTTACTGGATGGTGTCGGACTGTAATTATAGAGTTGTGGGAAACTTTTCCGGACTAAGCCGATCAACTAGCCGGAATATAATATACAAAATGCTCGATTATTTTATAATAAACATGAGACATGTTGTCCAGCTTCCAAAAGCAGATGAATTTAATCCTATAGGTGAACTCAAGAGCCAAATCATCAATATTTTGAAACGCGGTTGGGGCAATTGATGGGTGCCATATACGTGTAAAATGTCCCATAAAAAAGCATGATGAGTATATTAATTATATTGTGTTCTACTCGATTGTACTGCAGGCAGTTGTTGACAGCAAAGGAGTATTTTGGAACTATTTTATTGGTTACTTAGGCTCAGTTCACGAGATTCATATTTTTCAAAACAGCAAAACAATTTTCCACCATCAAATTATTATTTCTTAGGGGATGGACACCTTATAAAAACCCAACCAAAGAGCTAAAGTTATTTAGCATAATCCATAGTCGGGCGAGAAATATCGTAGAATGTTCATTTGGCATAACGAAATCGCGTTGGCGCAATATTTTTTTTAAAGCCCTAGAACAAAATATTAAAAATTGCGTGAAAATTGTAACTGTTGCTTGTATTTTACATAATATTTGTAGCATGAGCGATGATTTTAATATCATGTTGGACAGTTGTGATGAATTACAGGAAAATTCCCATACAATTGAAATAAATTCAAACAACGACTCAGCTGAGGGCATTATTTCCCGAAACTCCTTGTTAGAACAATCACGTTCATAGAATTAATAAAACTAATATATCTATAGTAAAAATAAAAATAAAAGAAATTTATTCATAGTAAAAAAAGAAATAAAACTCCCATTACTGAATTCATTTATTTCAAAAAAATATATTATTATTATTAAACCAATAAAAATTTGAGTTTCATTAATCATTATGATGAGTCTTCTGATTTGGAAATCAGTAAACTGCGCTTACGTCTATCTCTGGATAATCTTCTTCCACGATTTGGCCAAATATTGTCAATGGAGAGCTAATTTTATTTCCTAGATAGATTAGATATCGAAAAGTTATTTGACGGCCCGCAGGCATTAAGTTTTCTTCAATCGGTTCATTTATCACTAGTTCGTCATCGGGCGAATCTATAACGGTAGATGCGACAAAAGTACAGTCGATGTTACAGGATGTATGTGAGGGGTTAAAACTGTCCTTGATTGAGGCGTATTTGTTTAACATTTCGAAGTAGGGCCAGCTGTTATGCGCGCCAATATCCCCCTCCGGTGCTTCTTCACCCTGCCCGGAAACACTTTGTTTTTGTGTTGTTAGTGACTGTAACAAATTACATAATAAATAATTATACAAATAATTGATTTTTATGTAAATATCAGTACTATTTCTGGATTAAAGCTTGCCATTGTTGGTGGCACAATGCTGGTGTTTGGTTTAATTGTTTGCTAATTTTTCTATAAAATAAAAATTTGTTTATAAATATATAATACAAGTATAACAATTATGTTTACCTGTGAACATCTCACCGTAATGTAGTCTGAGATTAATTATTTTTTTCGACTTCATTCCCTATAACAAAAACACAATAATTTATATATGAGAAGCCTTTAAAGTTTTGGAGGTCATAGCACTAACCGAAATGATCCAAACAAAGAACAAGTTAAGTTCTCACGCATTCACTGACAACTAATAACATAGAAGATTTGCCGGCGCTGAGTTCTGCATTCCAACAGAGAGTCAAAGCTGTGCTTACTAACAGCAATAATTGCTGGATCGAATTGATAATTAGATTGGCTGTTCCATCCTACATCTGGTTGGGTTTTCTGGCCAGTCAGAACTTGGATCGAGAGATACGGGGTTCCAACCCGTACCTCGATTCAAGTGCAACCCACTGCGCCACTTCCAGTGTTATTGATTTTTTGACCTAATTGAGTTCTTGTCCCCGTTGGCTTCGACTACTATATTTTTTAGTAAAGTAGTCCTACACAACCAAGACAAGAAGTACGCTCACTTAAAAAAAATCCGGCAACCATCTCTAAGAATCTATAATATTAATAAAGGATCAAAATAGCAATTTATGAGGTGTGATATTTCAAAATCGGGTGTCTCAGTCAAAATTCGATTATAAGCTCGACGGAAATCGTTTTGCTTTCCGACTATTTTCTTCAAAAATTTTTGTTCAATTGAAAAATGTTTACAATTGAGGAAATACAATTGAGGGGGGGAAATAAAGCTCCTGTAAATATGTAGAGTGTGTAATAAAATTTTTTAATAGCTGGCCTAAGACAATTAAAAATTGCCAGACAGTTAATAGTGGAAACTCATGTGCAGAATTATGCATGCAGTTAAATTAGAATACACTAGTTTGTATAAAATGAATTATACGTATTCTGCACATCATGCAGAATTATGCATTTTATCTCTAATTTTAACTTCGACGCGCATTCGATGCGACACCACACATAAAGAAAAAATGAGAGTTTTCGCTAACTTCACATGATTTGTTGTTTTCTACATTTTGGACAGATACATACAATTAAAATTTTCAAGATGGAGGAAAAAATTATTGAGTTCGTAAAGTAACACGAATTTGTATACAATAAAAAACATTATAATTATAAAATCATTATAATTATAAAAATCACAACAATCTGACAGCTTAATATAACTTGAAATAAAAAAAAAATGGTGCAGAAAATCTCAAAAATGACACACATGTATTTTGCGTGCAAATCTGCATGCAACGCTGCATGCATAAATAATGCACATGTGTTTCCAGCATAAGTGCCACAATTTTAGTGCAGTGCACCTATATACATTTTTGTTATTGCGTTGTGAAGAGTTATCGAATGATCCTAGCTAGTGCAGTTAAGACGGGTCCAGGTCGAAATTGCATATTTTAAAATGACATTTTTAAAAACGACATTTCTCAAAACTGTATATTTCAAAACTGCATAAGGTACAAAACGGCATAAGGTACAAAATTGCATTTTAAGGTACAAAATTGCATTTTTCAAAACTGCATATTTCAAAACGGCATAAGGTACAAAACGGCATAAGGTACAAAATTTCATTTTTCAAAACTGCATATTTCTAAACTGCATAAGGTACGAAAGGACATAGGTACAAAACGGCAGGATTTTTCAAAACGGCATTTTTTTAAACTGCATTTTTTTAAAAGACATTTTACAAAATGGCATTTTTTAAAACGGCATTTTTCAAAATTGCATGTTTCAAAACGACATAGGTACAAAACGGCATTTTTCAAAACGGCATTTCTTAAACCGACATTTTTTAAAAAGACATTTCTCAAAACGGCATTTTTCAAAATTTCATTTTTCGAAACGACATAGGTAGAAAAATTTAGGTGAAAGAGAATATTATGTGCATACTAAATCTTCAAATAATTTCTAATTTCCATGAAATTCCTTTCTTATAACATACCTATACTAAACCTAAACATGTGAAATTAAATCTTACTCGACTAAGAAATAGTCAAGTTCCTTTTCATTTGACTTTATCCTAGAATTTAATCCAAGAAACGTTCACAAATGTTCAAAAATTTCATTCAACTCAAATTTCATCGTGTAATAAATAACCGTACCTGTTGGTCATATTCCAGAAATTAATGAAAAGATAATTCTAGATTCATAATCGATTAAAATATTTCATTCTGTCTTGTGCAGTTTTGAAAAATGCAGTTTTGTACCTATGCCGTTTTGAAATATGCAGTTTTAAAAAATGCAATTTTGGAAAATGCCGTTTTGAAAAATGCCATTTTGTACCTATGCCGTTTTGAAAAATGCAGTTTTGAAAAATGCAATTTTGTACCTTAAAATGCAATTTTGTACCTTATGCCGTTTTGTACCTTATGCAGTTTTGAAATATACAGTTTTGAGAAATGTCGTTTTAAAATATGTCGTTTAAAAAAATGCCGTTTTTAAAAATGCTTTTTTAACCCTTATGCCGTTTTGATATATGCAGTTTTGAAAAATGCTGTTTTGTACCTTATGCCGTTTCGTACCTTATGCCGTTTTGAAATATGCAGTTTTGAAAAATGCAATTTTGTACCTTATGCCGTTTCGTACCTTATGCAGTTTTGAAATATGCAGTTTTGAAAAATGCAATTTTGTACCTTATGCAGTTTTTAAATATGGCGTTTTGAGAAATGCAATTTTAAAATATGCAGTTATGAACGGATCCCAGTTAAGACAACAATTTATCGTGTATATTGTTGTAAGAATATATTGAATGACACGTATGAAGTGGGAATAAACCGTTTTTGTCATTATATTTGTTATATAACTTATCGAAAGAGATCTGCGCAGTGTGGGAGGTACGTGAAACTACCCATAAAATCACAGGTGATTTTTGACGGCGATTTTTCATTATCTTCGGTATCCGGAGTCATTTATTGTCAATTAAGGATTGTCAAGGTCGGGGACGCGTAGCGGCAGGCGGCGAGGTTGAGCGAACGGCAGGCGTGTTCCAGACGGTTTTTTTTTAACGAGGCTGAGTTTTTTTTTTATTACTTTCTATTATGTATAGAGTTATATAGATATTTATTTAATTTTTTTTTCTTTAATTGTTGTCTGTTGTTGTAATTCTACTTTAATTCAAATTTAATATATTGTTTAGTGACATTATCTTTTTTTAAATTGATTAATCATTGTTGTTTTTTTTATATAGCTAAAATTCAGTTTGATTTTTGGTGCCGTGCCCCGAATGCAGTGAAATTGCTTTTTCTTCATTCGGAGGAGCCAGGTAACCTTTCATATACCTCTATATAAATGAGGATTTTTTTTTGTACCTTTATTTTCTTTTTTTTTGGTTAATTAATAGATAATAAATATAAATATGTTTTTGATTATAAATATAAAAGTTAATATGGATCTAATTTTCGAAAATGTTATGAGCGAGTGGGTGGCGAGGAACTACAGCGAGATGACAGAATGAGGTAAGTGTCGGAGTCAGAGTGTTTCCTGTCATTTTTTTATTTATTTCTGCACGGGTCTTATGTGGCCCGTACCACTGCAGTTAGAGTACAACACCCACGACCTCACTAATACCTCCACCAATGAGCTATCGTCTGGAGTTATGGCGTGCTCTTGAAAAAAATACTTTATTATTTTTTTCTTGCTAGCGTTAGCCGACGTTAATGGCTGGCGTTACAAATTAACTGGTGTAAGGCCGGTATGAAAGGTCTTACGAACAATTGGCCTTGCACTTAAATAATTATACAATAATGTGGCGATTCGAATATATGTTTACGATTATATGATCGAATACCGAATAGAACGAATGAGGTTGTTTTGTCTGCTAATTAAATTTGTTTACGGATTTGAGTTTTGCATGAAAATTTAAAGTGATACTATTGGAAGAGTTTCTTGAAACCTATTGGATTTCTTAATTCTTCATTCAATATTACAATTGTTTCTTGTTGTATTAATTTGGACATTATTATTGCTTTATAAATCGTAACGTGCATTCTTTAGAATCTAGATTTCCTATTGAACAAATGGAATGTTCGAAACAGTGAGTGTTTTCTAGGTATTGGCAGAGCCCCTGGAACCTCTCTTAAATACTGATTGGGTTTCCTCGGGCTTTTTTCATGTTAAAGCGATCAATTAAATAATAAAATTCTGTAATTATACTAAATTAGTGCGGAGTGTACGATGAGAATGCACGATGGCTCTTATGATTCCCGTATGATTCTTTCAAATCCTCGTCCAAAAGCGAAAAGACGACCGTCTCTAGGTTTTAAACTAACATTTCGTTATCTGTTCTAAGTACGAATTTAACTAGTTTAAGTAAAATTAGTCATATTTGAACCAAATGCGGTGCTTTATGCTAAATGAACTCATGTGTCAATGTATAATTTTATTTCCGTTCAGAAAGTGTACCTTTAACCCGGAAATACAAAACAATCTCAACTTATTCAAATATGTTGTATGATTCACATAAATAGAAGAGATATACTTAAAAAAATTGAATAGGTGTTTCCAAGAAATTTACAACTAGCTTAACACAACATGACCACATAAATTCATTCATAAATTTTAATTTCTTAATATACCGCACGCATATACCTACCAATACAAATGATAATTTAAACTTGTAGAATGATCGGAATCTTCGTATAAAAATTAAAATACACAATAAAAAAGCAGCAAAACAAAACGGTTCAAGTTGAGTCACTCTCTAAGCACCGAAAGAATTTTAGAGATCAGGTTAATGGTCTAGTGCGCATTCTCATTAAGATTAGGTTTGATTGATTATTATTCACTATCATCGTTTTTGTGAAAAAAATCGACAAGATGCCAATTTTGCATCTGTAGTACAAATAAAGTGAATGGTAAGACACATTATGTAAACATTCTCACTTTATTCTCCGAATTTGATTCTCAAGATAGGAGTAAAGTGTTAATAAAGTACAAATATTATTATTTCTTTAATTTGGCGCCCGATTTTTTTTTTTATATCAAATAACAATTAAATTCTTGGAAGCTATATCGCCAACACGGGATACGTACTTGACTTTCACAAAGTATCTGTTATATACAGTCGGTACAAATCTTTTATTTAACTCTTTAAGGAATCTTGTAAAATAAAAAATACACAAGAGAAACACGACTGTAACGAATAAATACCACACTAGCAATATTCCCACATTCCATCATCATCATCATCATCATCGGCGATATACATTGTACGTATAATGACCAATCGATAAAACCATGCGGTTTTTGGTGTTTCTCTTCATCGTTCTGTATTTTGATTCACAATTCTAACGAATTTCGTTTTCTTACAGACGATGATAAGATCTTACATAAATCTCATTTAATGTAACGCGGAAAATAATACGCGCGCTTAACGTGCATTTAGTTTATATAGAGTTAAGTCAAGGTAAATTGAAAGCTTTATTTAAGTGTTTCCGCTATTAGTCATCTTCAAGATTCACACCGCAAATAACTATGCCCATTTAACATGTAAATGTGCGGAAAGTAAAATTTTCTCCTCTATTCTCACGTTGTATATGACGCGTTTTTTAATTGAACCAGATTTTATATGAAATTTTTATGTTATGCATTTACTCGTATGTAGTGTAACGGTTTACGCATTTTTATATAGATGCTATGTGTGTATTATAATTGTATGTTCGGAAATTTATTGGAAGAAAATTATGGTTCGAAGATTGAGTCATAGCGAAAATTGTTCTTATATTGAAGAGATTCGCAATAAGTTTGTGAAGGTATTTTAATCTAAGTAGAGCCAGAAGGCGAATGATTAAGAAAAATTACATATAAAATAATTGCGATTACTCACTTGAATAATATTTCACATAAAAATAAATAGCATTAAAATAGAGCACTATCATCTCATTTAACATGTTATTACAACTTACTTTATTTAAGGAGAAAAGTAAACAGTAAAAGAGTATAGTATTAAAGGGGTTCAACTCACAACGTGTCTAATAAATATATCGAGACAGAAAGCAAATTGACGAAAACGTGCAACACTGTATATTCAAAATACGACTTTTTGATTCAAGAACTATGAATTTTTGGGGGAAAAAAATCAAAGGTACATGTCCAGGAAACTAAGGTGCCATCATGACTAGTAATATAATAATAGTCAGGACATTGTGGATTGTGGTGAAAACGCACTGCCAGCAAATGTGGTGCAACTCAGAAATGAAGCCAAAGTGTGGGTATCGCTCGTTTGATTATTATAACGCTTTTCACCTGATTTTACTAAATGTGAAGAAATTAGAAACTTCAACTATAAACTAAAACTGGAACCTCCCCAATAAAGCCATAGAACCTGGTAAAACAAAGTTCCGAGATTTATATAGGTCATCTCAAAGTGAACTCTAAACATGTATCATAAGATAAAAAATGTCGATTGGAAATCTTTAGTGAGTAAATAGAACTAAACTCGAAAATGCTCCTTGTGGCGGGTGAAAAATCACTACTAGAACTCTAGAAAAAATACAAATGGGACTTTTATGAAAACCAGCGAGGAAGCTCGATAAAATCTACTAGCAGACCAGAAATTAACTACCAAAAACCTGGTAACTGGCAATGATGCATTTGCTCTTTACAATTTCAAAACACTGGACTCTGATGGAATTGTTATGTTTTCCTTCTTAGTTGAATGTTTAGAACCGGATAGATACTTTAAATATTTCTCAAATGTCATTTCGCTTTCATCTTATTTGATAATATGTATATACATCCTCAAAAGCTATGGTCCCAGTAGCCTCACAATAATGTATGGAACTCACTATTACACGGTGGTGTAGTGCCATATTTAGGTTCAGGAAAATAACCAGTAACGTGGATAGCACTTCAACTAACGTTCGAGAGGGAGAAGTTGTCTCTTCTTTTGTGGTGTATTGGCCTCAATTCATTGCTGATTCAGTTAAACTGCAATCGACGGCATGGCTATCCACATTGTCATTATCTGGTGTCATGAAAATCAGTTTTCGATGAAATCCATGTAAATCTCCCAAAAATAGAGCATCGTGTTATCTCACTCCTTTTGGAGACGAGGTATCGAGTAGGGTTTAATTCAGAGCTTAATAGTAAAAACAAATTTCAAGAAAGCAAGCATCATATTTGGCTTTGTAAAAATACGTATACTAGCAGAGTCTCCTAAATATAAGAGCCATAAGATTCCGTCATTTTTTCCATCCTTTTTCTATAAAAAAACATAAATGTTTCGTTTGAATATTCAATTTGGATGGTTAGTTCAATATTCAGGAAACGGATATTTTAGAATTGAGTCATATTATGTCGAGTTAACGCAAAAACATTTAAATTAGTCGAACACATTTTTTTTGTAGAAACAAGAATTTGTTTATATGTGTATGTAAAGAAAATAAGAAATTAGTATAGTGTTCTATCGTTTTCCATTGTTAAAAAATGCATTTGGAGTAGCAATGTAATATTTTTTTTTTTATTTAGTTCATTACCAATTTTTATTTACAAGAAGTATACAATAAATAAAAATATGTAAATTGGTAAGAAAAAGTGTACCTTTGGTTCAACAGAACACGTGCCAGGTACACTGATTCCCTTTTAACGAGAATATGTTTGAAATTATAAAATACGAAGAAAAAGAATGTAACATAACTATACAATTTACAGTATAAAATAAACTTATAATTTAATTAATTAATAATTAACGGTATAAAATACTAATGAAATATATAAAGAGCTTACTAATGAAATATATAAAAATATATAAAGCTGAAGAGCTCCTCAATATTCTTGGTTGTACTAAGCCAAAGTTTTAGTTCTTTTGAAAATAATGATAAGATGCAACACCTACGAATCTTGCAAGGAAACTTGTTAAAGATAATAGGTGAAATTACATTGAAAAAACTTCTTCTGAGATGTGAATTATATTTTGAAATATTTTTTTTTGAATAGAAGACTAGATCGAAGACTATAGTCTGAATAGTTAATAATTGAGTTTCCGCTAATATTGTAAAAAATTCTTAATACCTTGAAGACAAACATGTGACGCAGTGGCAAGATATCGAGAGTTTGGAATATGGGCCAGGAGGGTGAACACGATTCATTAAAACACATGATTCGAGCAATTTGTTTCTGCCTATTAAATAGTAGTATTAACGTGATTTTGCATGCACTACCCCAACAGAAGAGACCGTATTGCAGAATTGAATCAGCTAGTGCGAAATACATCATTCTTAATAAATATAATGGACAATATGAACGCAAAACGTACAGTTTCCTTGCTACCAATTTTATTGGTAGTTTTCAATCCTTCAATATGCGCCTTGCAGTTTAATAGTTCGTCTATCAAAATGCCAAGATAACGATAAACATGCACCACGTCAACAATGAAACATCCACTGTAATTACAGATCCTATTGCAACCATACTAATGGTACTTAATGGCTGATGGTGATGACAATCCGTGTCGAAAATGTAATATTTTCGTCTTATCGCTTAGAAGAAGATTGTAAGCCTTGAGCCAATCCGAGAGCATATTCAAATCACTATCAATATACTTAATGTTATCTAGTAAGCTAAGACTACTGTAAGCAAACGAAAAATCATCAGCAAATGCAATTGGGGAGCCACAGAAATCTTGACTAAAGATTCCGTTTACATAAATAAGCAACGGCCCAAGGACTGAACCTTGAGGAACCCCTACAGTAATCGGCAGAACATGGCTAAAATGACCATTTATTTTGACTACCTGAGTACGACCATTTAAATATGAATATAACCACTTGTGGATCGTATCACAAAAGCCAATGCGGTAATGCTTCATTACAAGAGTAGAATGTTCCACTCTATCAAAGGCTTTAGTCAAATCTATAAATAACACGGACGCCTTTAGACTGTGGTCAATGTTTATACTTATTTGTTCTAAAAATGACAATAGAGCTTGTTCGGTATTTCTGTTCTTTCTAAAACCGAATTGTAGGCGAGATAGAAAATTGAATTTATCTAAAAAGCTTACAAACCTAGCTTTCATAGCCTTTTCGAATATTTTTGAAAAAACTGAAAGAAGGGAGATTGGGCGATAATTATTTACAGATGCTCTATCATTTTTTTTTAAATATTGGAACTACCACGGTTTTCTTTAAGGTAATCGAAAAAATTTGTGTTGCCACACTTAGATTAAATATGAACGATAATACATCGACCAGAAAGCAAGCAGTTTTTTCACAGTACATTTTGACACCCCATTTATACCAGGAGCCGATCGATTTCTAAGAGAATTAATTATTAAATACAGTTCCCCAGATGAAATAGGTGAGAAATGGAAACTACTCATAATATCATAGTGTTCTGTGATTAATCTGTTTTTTCAGAATTGTGCATTTTGTAAGTAGACTGCGTTGAGTCACCAACAGTCACCAAACTTCGGAAACTGTTTTTTCGTTACTGGTTAAAAATTTGATTTTTCATCGCAACAAATTCGCAGGCTACTAAATAAAATAAAAATATTGTTATTTTATAAAGCTTTTCGCAATTACTTAACCAATCAAAAGATGTCGCGACGAGGCGACAAAAATCTTAATATTTTAAAACACACATGTTTGTTAGAAATTTAACAATTTATTATGTATACTGCCTGGTTCAATAGATTATAGAGATCTCATGGAACTGAGAATAGCGCAACACGACCGAATTGGATTGAAAACAAAAAACAAAAATTTGGAAAAGTTGTGACATTTTTGTGTGATGGTAAATATTTTGCGATGAAATTTTTATTTAAGCTAACCGCATTTTAAATAAAAATTATAATTATTTTGAGTTTTAAGTAATTTTCTTTTTCGCATTTCACTCAGCTTCGTGCTGATAATACGAAAAAGAAAATTTGGAAAAGTTGTGACATTTTTGTGTGATGGTAAATATTTTGCGATGAAATTTTTATTTAAGCTAACCGCATTTTAAATAAAAATTATAATTATTTTGAGTTTTAAGTAATTTTCTTTTTCGCATTTCACTCAGCTTCGTGCTGATAATACGAAAAAGAAAATTACTTAGAAAAATTAAAATCAGCGAAAAAATTTCATAAACAAAATATGCTATTTTGTGTTTTATTAATTATGTATGTTAAATTAAAGATTTCTCGCGAACATAATATTGGTTTATTTTCGTAAATAGTTGTTTAATTATTTTATATTTTTCTGTAATTTCGTGTAAATTTATTATAGAGACATCTGTAAAGGGATTTTGAAATTACAGAAAGCTCCATGTGCATGGTACCAGAATTTTCTAAAAAAGTCAAATTTTCTCAGTCATCACCCTTTATTAACTTACTTTACTAACTTACACAACGAAATGGAATGCTCATGTTTATTGAAAATTAATAAATTTATGCTCCGCTTTAGTTTAAATTTAATGATTAAAACTACACTATGGGTGATTTTCAAATATGTTTTTGTTGAATATTTTATTAAAAACATAAAATTTAGATGATTTGTTTAATTTTTTATTCATAAATTTATGTTCAAAAATTTTCCAATTACCACGGTTTCTTATAACGGGTGATTTTTTTGTGGTTAGGATTTTCATGCATTAGTATTTGACAGATCACGCGGGATTTCAGACAAGGTGTCAAAGAGAAAGATGCTCAGTATGCTTTGACATTTCATAATGAATAGACTTACTAACGAGCAACGCTTGCAAATAATTGAATTATATTACAAAAATCAGTGTTCGGTTCGAAAAGTGTTTCGCGATTTACGTCCGATTTATGGTCTACATAATCGACCAAGTGAGCAAACAATTAATGCGATTGTGACCAAGTTTCGCACTCAGTTTACTTTATTGGACATTAAACCAACCACACGAATGCGTACAGTGCGTACAGAAGAGAATATTGCGTCTGTTTCTGAGAGTGTTGCTGAAGACCGTGAAATGTCGATTCGTCGCCGTTCGCAGCAATTGGGTTTGTGTTATTCGACGACATGGAAGATTTTACGCAAAGATCTTGGTGTAAAACCGTATAAAATACAGCTCCTGCAAGAACTGAAGCCGAACGATCTGCCACAACGTCGAATTTTCAGTGAATGGGCCCTAGAAAAGTTGGCAGAAAATCCGCTTTTTTATCGACAAATTTTGTTCAGCGATGAGGCTCATTTCTGGTTGAATGGCTACGTAAATAAGCAAAATTGCCGCATTTCGAGTGAAGAGCAACCAGAAGCCGTTCAAGAACTGCCCATGCATCCCGAAAAATGCACTGTTTGGTGTGGTTTGTACGCTGGTGGAATCATTGGACCGTATTTTTTCAAAGATGCTGTTGGACGCAACGTTACGGTGAATGGCGATCGCTATCGTTCGATGCTAACAAACTTTTTGTTGCCAAAAATGGAAGAACTGAACTTAGTTGACATGTGGTTTCAACAAGATGGCGCTACATGCCACACAGCTCGCGATTCTATGGCCATTTTGAGGGAAAACTTCGGAGAACAATTCATCTCAAGAAATGGCCCGGTAAGTTGGCCACCAAGATCATGCGATTTGACGCCTTTAGACTATTTTTTGTGGGGCTACGTCAAGTCTAAAGTCTACAGAAATAAGCCAGCAACTATTCCAGTTTTGGAAGACAACATTTCCGAAGAAATTCGGGCTATTCCGGCCGAAATGCTCGAAAAAGTTGCCCAAAATTGGACTTTCCGAATGGACCACCTAAGACGCAGTCGCGGTCAACATTTAAATGAAATTATCTTCAAAAAGTAAATGTCATGGACCAATCTAACGTTTCAAATAAAGAACCGATGAGATTTTGCAAATTTTATGCGTTTTTTTTTAAAAAAAAGTTCTCAAGCTCTTAAAAAATCACCCTTTAGTATCTCAATAAAAGCTTTCTCTCTATTTAAAACTCACATTTTAATATTACGGCTCTTTAAAATCATAGATGGCTCTGATACTGGTTGTACGTCAGGTTACCCAGATATTTTGTCTGATTTGTCGCCAAGGCGGTCTAATAATCATAAAAATGTTTGACCTGGAAATTTTTGCAGATTTACGATTCGCTATATCGCCGAAGTCTATACAACCTCGGTATGTATCTGTGTCCAGATTAAAAGTTTGTGCCTCTTTACAGCCCAGACGGAGTGATCGATTTGAGCAAAACTTTAGACTCAAGCTGTCATCATAAACTGGGAGATCCCAGAGGCTTTTGGTCGAAAGCGCTTCACCTGAAGTGGAAGCCCTCATGGGTGCTGTTTCGTTTCTTGCAAAGATTTTGAATAGTGTATCATTTATGAGAAAAAAAACTTTGAACTAAAGATTCTAATTTAATTTTGCAATAAAATCTATCCCCATCATCTTTCCACAATTTAAACGGAAATTACTATTTTAATAAAAAAAAACTGCTTTTCAACTAAAAATCTACCTTTGTACAGCTTAGGCGCATTGATTGATCTGTACGCCCATTTTGGTTCAAAAATATTGACAGGAGAGAAGAATTTCCGGAATGCAGTAAAGTTTCGCAATGTTTTGATTTTTAATTAGTAATTTTATATTTTGTAAATTAACAAATTTTATATTTTATAAAAAAAAATTGTGAAACATTTCGTGTTAAATAAAACGTCACGTAAAAATAAATTAACTTTCCTCAAAACTTAAAATTTTGCTTTTGTCAAATTTCCCATCTAGATACCATGGGAAAATGTCACAAAACCGGAGTGAAAGCACCAACAATTTGAACCGATTCCACTAGGTTCGATTAATTTTGATGCCTATGGTTACAAAAATAACACACATACATGTATAACAAATGACAGCACTATTATTCAAAACTGTGTATTATACGTCGTATACGTAAACACAAATTTGTGGTTTCGTCTCTCAATTTCCGCACGAAATAGGGATACTGGATGGAACTCCATACTTAAGCTTTTTTCATAAATTTGGAGGTCTGAGTGATGTATGGCCGAAACGGTCCCCAAAAAGTTACAGCTTCCATGGAGCTTTTTTCTTCTTTCAAAATATTCTAAAAAGTATAATCATCATCATCATAAGAAATGATAATAAACTAAAAGATTCTAAAATAAATTTGCAATAATATCGGACTACTTCATTTTTCCAACATTTAAGCGGAAACGAGGGTTTTAAAAACCCGATTTACATAAAAATAGCCTTACTGCAGCCGACGGATTGATTGATTTTTCCATAAATTTAATGATCAATGATATGTGAAGGACAGTGGCACTATTCTGGTAATTCCCTGGGAATAGGGAATTGGGGAAAGATTTTATATGTAATTTCTATTTTAGAATTTTTTTTCTGGCATACTGAGGTAAAAATCTAGTGGTAATTTTTTTGAAAACAATATAAAATTGGGAATAATTTTCCCTGCCAATTTAGATATGGAAAAATTATTCCCAATTTATAAATATTTACATCAAACTTTTCTCCTTAGTAGGCCGGAAAAAAAATATTTGAACTAAATTTACATATAAAATCTTTCCCCAATTCCTTATTCCCAGGGAATTACCAGAATAGTGCCACTGGTGGTACTGGAAGGAGCAGTTCATAAGCAAAATAATTTTAACAATATTTGCCGTAGGCACTTTGCGCAACACACTTACACTTAGTAAACACATTTTTTTTAAACAAATGTTTTTTGTTTCGCAAAAAATTATTAAATTTTTGAATATTTTAATTAAAACTTTTTTAAAAGTTTAAAAAATCACTCGATCGATTTCGGCTTGTTAGGCCATCATCAGGAGTATCTACGGATTTGTAAAAACAAAAATTTATTTATATATAGTAGGAAAGGCAATAAAAGAAAATATAAAAGAAGGAGAGACAAAAGTATGCAATATAAATTAATCTATTGATCGCCGTCGTTATACGGAAACAATTAATAGTAAGAGGGGATCATAGTCATCGTCTGAGTAACAAAATTCAAGATATATTGAAGTACATTTATAATTACCCGACGTGTTAGTCATATTATTACGAGCGTGAGAATAGAACAGGGCGGGCGCAGGATCCGTAATTGGTGAGAACCGGATTTCTCTTTGCTCGTTAAGAATACTTTGGTTAAGAAATATGGATTTTTGAATTTCGTAAGATTCTAAGGAATCTAAACGTCTTTGTGTTGTATAAGTAATATGTCTAAATAGTTTAAGTTCGCTGTATGATTTTCTAAAGCTAAATGATTCCTAAATTTTTAATCTACAATTTATAAGTTATTTTGTATGTCTTTCATATTAAAAAAAAATTGCGAGACCAGAAAATCGAAACAAGAATTCATTTTCTTTTTTTTTTTTATTATTTTGCAATCTCTTCTAGGGCCGAGGCTCTCCTAACTCTGTCGCGGTTCGCTTTTCCAGTCCTTAATTTTACGCCGTTACCAGCCAATTCGAGAACGTATGGCTATAGATCCGATTTTCGTAGAACAATCTGCGCATTGCATAGCTTCATGCCAGCCATCTAAGATGGGTCTGCTCATGAGTTATGCACCTCGTCAGGGGGTCATAGTTGTGTTCTTTTTAGTCACAGATCGTATATTCTGATAAAAATTCTTTATTTCTAGTGTTCAATAAGACGCAAAAGATTTTATTCCATTCCTTGTACAAAACCGGATTCGGATGTGCAATTCTAATTGCGCTCCATTAAGCTCCCGTCTTTAAGCTCCCGTTTGTGCTCAATTAAGCTCCCATCTAGATCAGAGCCATCAATGATTTAAAGAACCTTAATATTAAAAGGTGCAATTTAAAAAGTCGTAGTCTGTGTCACTTAATTTCTTCACTTAATTTCTTCAGGGAGTTTGGAGATACGTAGGGTTTTGTTAAACCCCCTCCTTAAAATTTATAGTTTTTTTTTATTTTATATTCTGTGTTGGTTTCATAGAATTCATTTTTATTCCACATGTGAATGTGGAATAAAAATATATCTCGTGTGTTTATGGGGGTGGTAGGAGTGGAGGTATAGGAGGTGAAGGGGATGGGATGAGGTGTTTTGGGTCTAGTGTGGGAATTTGAGATTTGGTGGATGAAGGAGGGTTTGTGTGAGTGGTGTGTGTCTGGGAGTGAGATATGGGGTGGTGCGGCTGATTTGGGTTTCGGGGGTTTAAATTGGATAGTGGGTGGAGTGTTAATAATGTTTAGTGTGGTGGTTTGCGGTTGATTGGGGTCGGTTATGGTGGATTGGGGTTGGGCTGGGTGTTGATTGGGTTAGGTGGGTGTGGGTGGGTGTGATATTACTAAAGGTATCGTTAAAAGTAGTACCACTTTAAAAATACCGTTAAATTATTCAATAAACATTGTTAGATAGTGTTAAATTATTCAGTAACAATTTCATGAAAGTACCGTTATTTTAAGAGTTTTAGTGAAATGAAAGTAACCAAATGTTTTGAGGGCGCAGCCACGCGCATCCATAAAAAGTTTGACCTACTGTTCGAACGATGGGTCACACTTCTTTATAGATTAATAGCTGCGCCCGCTATACAGGTAAAAACATTTGGCTACATTCATTTCTCTACAACTCTTAAAATAACGGTACTTTCCTGAAATTGTTTATTGAATTACTCACCATCCAAGGTCTTTTTAAAGTGGTACTACTTTTAACGATACCTTCCGTAGAACCGGAAATATACCAGTTCAATATAATCTCTAAAGTTTTTTATTAAAAATGAGAAAAACCGACCAATTTCCTAACCCTTTAACGCGATAACAAAACTTAACAAAATAATACGTGTCTGTTTTTTTTTGTTCAAGCAACACGATAAGGTGAGAAGAAAACGTAACCGATGGTGCATATCCCATATGTTAAGGTAAAAGCCCGAAATCGGTAAATGTTCGACTAAAAATTGGATAAAACTGTTTTATTGCTTCGAAATCTAAGAAATGAGAGTAGTATATTCTTGAAATGGTTCACACTTCACCCCACGGAATATTTTTTATGATATTAGTGAAAATTGGAATTTGGAATAGTAGGGACTAACGGATTTATTAACTTTGACTCTCATGACTCATGGGGAATAAATGAAACTACGGCGATGTAGAGGGGTAAGTTCAACAGACATTTCGTAACCATCGTACAACCGGTTTTTAACCGTGTAAACGTATTTAAAAAATTAAAATTTAGGACATTTACCGATTTCGAACTTTCCATTCTGGAATTGAATAAATATTGTACTCGAAGTAACAATCAAAAATTGTATTTAATTTATTTATATTAGTTGGGAACAACAACATTTTGAAGTTAAAAAAACGTGAAAACAAAACTAAATACATATATCTAATTAAATAGTAATATTGTATTTATAATTGTCCATATTTATATTTTATAAAAATCACCTGGTTCATGCGCAATTTACAGTTTAGTATGAAAATATGTAATGTATACCGATGAACAACTGTATTTGTTTGAGGAGGGAAGACTATTGTCTAAGTATGGGAAAATGGAGATAATTGATCACTCAAGGGTACATTGAATCCATTGACTACGTAAAACAAACTACATATGATTATAAAAATAGGCGAAAGGGCGAGATGATTTAAACAATTTGGTTTGTTTGTTGTGTGTTTTTCAGCAATGTATGTAAATTAGGAATTAATTCAAGAAAACCACCTGTTTAAGACGCTAAACTGAATTTTTTTTTCTGTGAATTATAAGAGGCAGGGGACATCTTATAGCCGTAAGATCACTTATTGACATACCTTCGTATAATTTGATGAAATTTTGAGCAAAGTTTATGTAGGAGACAAAACAATTTTCCACAAAATATAATAATATAAATACGAAAGTTACATATCATTAAATCTGATTTCAAAAAGCTACAGAAAAAATTATGTGTAACCATCCACATTATAAGCAGAATGTGTACTAAAGAATATTTTCTCCACACACAAGATATACAGAAATAAAATAATAAAACGAAATCTCATTTAAAAAACATGCGCGGAAATAATAGAATACAAAAAAACCGCAAAAATAAAAAAAAAATCATCTTACCTCAGTGCACGACTCAATTTATCATAATTCATATTTGGTTTTGCTTTGCGTTCGCCCCATCGTCGTGCCACCTCATCCGGGTCTGTTAATTTAAATTCCCCATTTGTTCCCTCCCATGTAATACAAGCAACATTTGACGAATCAGCAAGTAGTTCTAATAAAAATTGCCATAATTGTATCTGCCCCGAACCTTGTGCCACCAATCTATGTGATGCTGCGTTCAATAATTGATATGGATCTAAAATATGTAACAAACAAAAGAAAAAGAGATACCACCATTAGTAACAATATATAGAAACTGGGGAAATCTGTCTATTTGTAAAACGAATTTTTGGGGAATTTTTTATTTTTGTTTCTTAATTTATTCAATTTTCGATTTCTGTTCGATTTAATTTTAGTGTGTTCTTATGTATCACACAATTTTATACTCAAAATTAAAATCGTGGGTTTTTTTCTTATGTGCGAGTATATAAACCTTATATACTTAATAACCTAAAACCAAACTAAAAGAGGGATCGTTAAATCTTTGATTTATTAATGTTAATTCGCGGTTGGCGGTTTATATTCAACGTTATTTTTGTTGGTAGAAACATAATTTTTTAACTCTACTGCGCCAATTAAAAGTCATCGTTGGAATGGAGCTCGAATACCATCACACCATTTTGTCTCCAATTTTTATTTATTTATTTATTTTATAAATCAATGATGGAGTCCAACTTTGTATTCTTATTCGTCGTTTTAATGCATTACATACTACATATTAGTTAACTTTTATTTTTGGATGTTTACTCAATTGTGTGCAATGAGCCATATATAAATATTTAATTGACCGTTCATGTCGATCGTTCTTTTTCCTCATTTCTGCATGCAAATGCATCTTAATGCATGTTGAATGTGTGAACGTTTTAAAATGTCTCCATTTAACATTTCGTCATATTTACAATGTTAAAAGCTCAAAGCTTAACTTACAACAACAAAGCGTCAGCTTTATAGCGCATTCGTTTATTATACTTGGGGAACAAGGTAATTATTTCAGGTGCAATTGAGATTAATTATTCATATTATTAGCTTGTATCCCTAATTATAGGTTTCTTCCAAAAATATGATCACACCTCTATATAAGGAAGATGTTTATTAAAGATAATAATTATTATTTTTAATAACGGGGCGATACTGTTTAATAAATAATTAAATTGATAATTGTTGCTGACAAGAACTGAGAGAAATTTAGCCACAAAACTTTAATAAAAATTACCTCAAAGGCGTTACAATCGCATAAGGGCTACTTACCATGATTTGCAACTAATATTTGAGTAGAATCAGGGTTTGAGAAAATTGAATTTGAATTTGTTCATATTTTAGCATCTCACTTCTGTGTAATTCAGAAATATTACATTCAGAAATCACATTTTATTGAATCAAATTTTTCCTCAAATTTAATTCTATATTTTTAAATAAATTCAAAGCAATATTGAACATATATTGGCCGTTAAGGCCATTTAGTTTTAGTTTTGTTAGATAATCAGCTGTCATTGAAAAAAGTGCTGCCAACTTCAAGTTCTAAGGTGGCAACACATTTTTCAGGGGCAGTTGATTTGACAGCTGCCACCTGATGTTTAGTAAGCTTGGTTTACCATTTCATAATAGACACACTCACGCCAGAGCAACGTTAGCAAATTGTCCAAATTTACTTTGAGAATAATGTTTCAGGTCGTGAAATTATCAAATAATTGTCCATTTATGCTATAGTATTTGTTTTTACTTTGAGGAGTATATACCGAGCTAAGAGAGATATGTTTATGTCTCTAAACGCTATAAAAAATTAGATATAATTTTCGTTTTTACAGATATATAGTATTCTTGTCCCGAAACGAGATATATTTATATATAAAAATCTATGAAAATATATCTCTGTGCGGGCTATAATTTCTCTCAGTGAATGAATCGATTCGTCATCGGGCACAACAATTGGGACTTATTCAACCAACATCTTTATGGAGGATTTTGCGTAACGACCTTGATTTACATCCCTCGGAATTAAAACCATATGACCATCGTTCGCGCCATCAATTCGGTGAATGGGCCCAAACCAATTTGACATGCATGCAAACTTTTCATACAAAATTTACTTCAATGTTGAGGCTCATTTTTGGTTGAAAGGCTATATGTCAAAAAGCAGAATTGTTTCATTTGGAGTCAAAGTAATCCACGAGCCATTGTTCAAAAACCCCTACATCTACAAAAAGTTAACGTTTAGTGTGATTTATGGGCCAAAGGAATCATTGGACCATATGTGGTCAAAAATGTTGCTAGTGAAAATGTTACCATCAACAGAGACCGGTATAGAGACATGGTCACTAATTTTTTCGTGCCCCAATAGGATGGTATTGACATCAGGGACAAATGGTTCTATAGACAGGGTGACATGCCACCATACAGCGCATGATACAATTAATTTACTGAAAGAAACATTTGATCGACGATTAATATCGTTAAATGGACCTGACAACTGGCCACCACATTCGTGTGATTTAACACCGCTTAAATATTTATTTTCTTTGGAGGTATGTGAAATCACTTTCTACACTGATAAGCCAGAGACTATTGAACACTTGGAAGCCAACATTCGACGTGTTATTAAAACATATTTTCTAATTGTATCATTGATCAAATGATTAATTTTTTATTTTTGGAAATGTCCAAAAAAAATTTATCGAAAAAATAATCGAATAAATCGATTTTTTTTAGCGAATTTATGCACAAATTTTGTCATATTTTATCTATCAAATTTCATAATTTTGAGAGGATACAAATGAAACTTATTTAATATGTGAATTACGACTTAGGGTGTTTTCCAAATACCGACTTATTACAGATTTATTGGCTTATTTAACGCCATCTTGAATAAGTCGGTTAAGTCATTCCAATCCATTGTATTGACTTATTTGTGACGTAATAATAAAAAACAAAACGCAATCTCTATCACATGGAAGAAAAAAAATCTTGACATGGTGGTTATTACCACTAGATTTGAAAATAAAACCTGCATGCATTACATCATAAAGCAAGATATACATAAGGGGACTCATGTAGAGATTCCGAGGTTAATCTATTTTACTATTGGCAATCTGTATAAGCATAACAAGAACAATGAACTATAAAATAACTATGGCGATATGTTTATAAGATATATGGATTAAATATAGAAAAAAAATTAAATTTGTGTATATAAATATATTAAAACTGGCTTATATAATTTACACTACTTGATTTCTCTTATATGTTTATTGCTTGATTTCTCTTATATGTTTATGATTACATTTAGCCAAGACACAATTTTGGAGAAACTTATGTGTAGACATATTTATTGAAATACCTAATAGAGCTCTCACAATATAAAATATTTTCCAGTTACCTTAGAAGTTTGTTTGAAAATAAAACTCGAGAAAAAAAACACATTTTGCGTTTTTTCCTTAAGAAAAGACTAATGATGTTAGCTACATTTCAAAATCAGGGTTTTTGTTGTCATTTTCCAGACAAACCTTGAAGATAAAATAAAACGAAGTTTGTTTCAATATTTTTTTTTACTCATTGCGAGAGATATCCTTAAGGTAAAAGTTTAACACAAAAGGTAAAGGCAAGCATTTTTTCTATTGTGAAAGCACTGTAAGTCTCCTTCACTTATTTGAATAAGTCCGTGTCCACAAATAAATCGGTGTTTGGAAAACAGCTTTATCCGTTAATGTTCAATTATCCTGATCTAGCCTTTATTCCTAATCCTCATATTAAAATAATGAACTTTCCAAAGACGTTTAGCATTGGATTGCTTTACACATACCTTTAAAATGATGATATTATTTTTTGATGGTTTGCGATCCCCACGAACCCATTAATTTTTTAAATAGTTATAGATGGAACTGTTTTAATTTTTTTCATAAAATTGATTTTTATATTTTAAATTTTAATAACTATCTACTAACATTTAAAAATATCGACTTGTTATACTCGCACTACGCAATAATAAACTCTCCAAACCCGCTTAGCATTGGTTTACTTTGGGTTTGGCATAGATGTTCTCAAGATTTCATTGTTACCGAACTTCCTCTTCAATAGATCAATTGTTTGACCAGCTACGTGGCATGTGGCACCATCTTGTTGGAACCACATATCCATCAAGTCCATCCAATGTCAATTCCATCCAGTTCTGACCAAGAATAGTCTTCCAACATGCACATATAGCGAACTTCATTGATTATTCAAACTTTAGCGGATCCCAATCGAGAGGCTTCAGTTCTTCAGTTAATTTGATCTTGCAAGGGTGCAAAATTTGCCACAATATGGTTTTATTAGAGATTCCCAATTCCTGTGCACGTAGTGGAATCGACTGATTTGGCTCATTTTGAACTGAAGCACTTACGGCTGCGATATTTTCGGTACTTCGACCAATGCAATATTTTAGGAAAAAAAAGTGCATTTTTAAAAAATGACGTAAATCCCATTTGAGGATCATGGTTAGAAATAGGATTAATGTATCAGATTTGTTATTAAGAATTGATTCTTACGTGTTGAATTATTTAATAAAAAACTATTACTAAATTATTTGCAAGAATCACAAAATAGTTGCCTTTTATTCGTATCTAACGACTGAACTAGTTCATGCGGGGCGTTGAGTTTTTTTCTTCTAACTCGATTTTAGAATTCGACCGTTAAAATAGTGGTAGCATTAGCCGTATTATTGGTGTATGGTATGATCTGGTTCAGTTCATATTTCGTGAAACAAAGCAGTCACGTACTAATTGTGGAGCAAATCAAAATTTGGATCAAGTTTTCCATATACAATTTGAACTTATCCAAAGCTGGGATGTTGTACCGTCACTATTTTCGACTTGCGACTTAGTTTATGTCTAAATTTTTACGAGTAAAATGGCAGCCTATTTCATTACCAAAATTACGCATTTTCTAATGTGTTCACAGCTTGCAAGAGGTTGAAGTCGCGATATAAAACACATAATTGTTTACATGAACCAGATTCCTGTAAATTGAGACATTCACTAACACCGCATCCCCAATGCAAAAATCTTTTCCTTGTGACTTTTGTGTTTTACTCTTTTCAAAGGGAAACCATCAACCTTAACGAACAAAATTTTTTTTTGTCAAAATATTTGTCATACCTTTCTGTAAGGTAAAAGTAATAAGTTTCTATTGGGGATGTCCGTTAAGTCGAAAGTCGAAAAAGTGATGGCACAACATCTCAGCCCAGATCAGTGGGTGTAATGTAAAGCAGCAATTATATTATTCATTGGGAATAATATTTTCAGAACATTTTTGGTTGGATTGTATATTATTCTAGTTCTAGCCTACTGAGTTTGATGTAAATATTTATGAAACAAAGTTAAGTGGTAAATTTTTTCTCCCAATAAGAATTTTGAGGAACAATAAGTTTCCTATTCAACTTTGTTTCTAAAATATTTACACCACACACTCTCTCTCTCTCTCTCTCTCTCTCTCTGGCACTATATCCCTTCAAGGGATTTGGCCGCCTCAAACGAGGTTTCATAATCATAATTTCATTTCGGATAATGAGTGATTAATTCATTGATCCTAAACCAGCCGTGAAATTTTTTCCTTGTCACCACCGGGAATCGAACCCGGGACCTCCGGTCGCTGGAGCAAGCATGCTGACCACTTTGCCACCGGGGCGACTTTACACCACACTGAATCCAGTTAATTTGTATACTCAGAACTGTCTGTACATTGTTCAAAATTCATTTAAACAATCCAGCTAGATGATACACAAAAAAGGTAAGCACATTAAAAAGCTTGTTATCGTATGAGACGTAATTACTTAAGGATTTATGATCTATTGTTATTACAGACTATTCCTAAATTGTTCACCAAAGAAGTTTCCAACTGCAATTTTGCAGTCCGCGCACTACCTCTATAAATGAGAGACGTATAATTATTAGATTGCGCGTACACATGCTATTTATACCTTTAAATAAACTGACCAATTTGGTTTTCTTTCATAAATAATAGTTTTTATAATAGTTTTCAATATAAACATTATTTTTTTTAAAAAGTCAAGGCTCATAAAATAGCAAGGACGAATTCAACGTTCCAAACCATGGGAATGCTGCAATTTTATCACACCTATCGAAATTAAAAAACGTCGGGTTATAACAGACATAGATTTGCAATACAACATAATGCTTTATGTCGAAATGTATTCGTGCAACATATTTGTGATTTATTGTTGAATAACAAATACTTCTAAATAAAATATGGATTTCGTTTACAAGTTTTACTATATTAAAGTTTTTGCTTATTGCAAAATTTATTAAATAAAAATTTTATTTTTAAAATTAATTTCAATAAAATTCCTAGAATTTCAATTGAGTAAGACGCATTAATGTATGGAGATACGTATTAGACATGTATATTCATCTGTTTATCAAATTTGTAAAATGAATTGCTTTCGAATTTTTCAATTCCAAGAACTTCAATGCGTGGGAGCTGACGCATATAATGTTTTCCGATTTCCATGTGATTAGTATTTGCCTATTTGCAATATTTGAAAATTTTTATAATTAAAGATTGTTATGGTGGCGGTATCTTAGATCTTATCTTAAATATTATAAATTATTTATATTATTGGATGTTATGTAAATATTTAGAGTTAATCATTTATTTTTTTACCTTAAAGCGGTGTTACTCACGTTGGGTCGGTGCTTATTATCATAATTAGGTCTAAAAGAGAGTGGCTCTCGTATTCTTGGCACATCATTTGTTTATCCTTAAGACGAGATAATAACAACTTAACTTAATGTAACGCATAAATATCAAATTTTGTTCGAATGGAAAACCGAATCTCTTACGAAATGATTTAGAAGCGATAATCTTCAGTAAACTGTCATGAAGTTTTATTAGTCAAACAAACCGAATGCCTTCGGATATTCAATGGAATAGAATACAACAATCTGGTACAAGGTAGACACACAAGAAGAAGTCTAACGGCGTCAAATCAACGTTGCGCGAGGCCAATTGACACCTCGATACCGAATTTAGTGTGTAAAAAGCAATTGTTTGATGGCTGGCATGGCATGTTGTGCCGTCCTGCTGAAACCAAAGGTTGTACAAATCCATGTCCTCAATTTCTGGCCATAAAAAATTAGTAATCATTGCTCTGTAGCGAGCGCTTCAGTGACTGTAACAATGTTGCCAACATTATTTTGGATGAAAAATGAGCTAATCATGATGCTACCACTCCACAAACCAGAGCAAACTGTTACTCGATGTGGAAGCATTTACTTCTCGTGTTTTTGTTAATATTTCGACCAAGAACCAGGTGTCACTATCAAAACAACATATATTTACTTGTTTATGGATTATTTGAATTATGCTAACTAACTCAAAAGCTTTATTCCCTTAATATTCTAGTTATATACGAGATGTCTATGAAGGCGACTATATATGTGGACATGTATCAAATTTTTAAAGACAAATTTGGCTGATAGTGGTTAGGTTCACTCGGGCAAAATTGAAAAATGATATCATGATATTATATTTTATGAGCCTAACTTTGCTTTGTTATATTTTATATGAAACCCGAGTATACGCAAAGAAAAATATTTCGCAAATCGATAAGTAAACCTAAAATTGTAAAATCAACCTATTTTGAAGTTAATTTATCCTTCTCTTTATAATACAAGTTAACATATGCTATCTTAATTTAACTAAATTTATAAAGTAAAATAATAATTTTCGTAAAATAAACTATTTTTTGAAAAATACTAATAGATTTGTAAAATTAACTGAGAGACATGCTAATTTTACTAATCTACAATGTAAAATAAATATTTTAACAAAAATTTTCTCTTGCAATGTAAAGTTAACAAATTGTATTATATATATATATATATATATATATATATATATATATATATATATATATATATATATATATATATATATATATATATATATATATATATATATATATATATATATATATATATATATATATATATATATATATATATATATATATATATATATATATATATATATATATATATATATATATATATATATATATATATATATATATATATATATATATATATATATATATATATATATATATATATATATATATATATATATATATATATATATATATATATATATATATATATATATATATATATATATATATATATATATATATATATATATATATATATATATATATATATATATATATATATATAATTATATATATATATATTATATATATATATATATATATATATAACTGAGAAAAAAAAACCAGTAAAAACAAAAAAATATACATATAAAATCAAAAAAATATACATATATTTTTTAGGCGAAAAGTCCCGTTTTTAAAATCAAAACGATAATCTTTTTAATTTTAAAATAACTTTTTTCGCCAAATTTGTTTATAAAAGTAAAAAAATTGTTTTTATTTTCAAAAATACATTCCTTACTTTTTTCATAGAGTTTTCTTAAATTTTAAGAGATTGTTTTTTAAAAACAAATACTATTTGCTAGTTTTAAAAGTTTTATTTTAATTTTTAAATAATTATTTTTTAACAAATGCCACACAGTTTTCTTAAGTCAAAGTAATCCGTAATATACTTTTTTAATGACATTCATAATGTTTGCGGATTGAGTTGAGACTGTTCAAGCCAGCAAAAACAAAGAAGTCATTCATAATATAATATATCTACCACAATAAGTAGAAAATAACTCCCTCTCCCGAATTTTTAACCCCCAGGGTCATTGTGTAAAAATACACACAACCCTTAAAAAATATAATGGGAACTTCCGCAAGTTCTTTCTTGGCAGTTTGGTTTCGTAAATTCGTACTGATAAAAAGTTGCTCTGCTCATCAGGTTGCAATTGCAACGACCAAAACCAAACTGCAAAAATCCCAGCCTTCATACCTTTAGTATAACACAAGAACATATAGATTTGGCAGATTTGGCGAATTATATAAAATATAGACGAATTGAAAAATAAAACAACGGGATTTCTGGCAAACCAATAAATATAAACATTTTCATAAGTTCAAAAAAATTGTTTTAAAATTCTAGAACTCTTTTTTTGAAATAAATTATTCTGTTTAAATAAATAAACTTTTTAAATTTAAAAAGTATTTTATAAATCATTTTATAAAATATGTTATTAAAATAAAAAAACTATTCATTAGTTTGTAAAAATCTCATTTAATTCCAAAAAAATACTTTTTAAATTCAAAAAAATTTGTAACTTTTAGAAATTAAAAACTTCGTTTTTTAATTTTACAAACCAAAATTTTTCTCAGTGTATATATATATATATATATATATATATATATATATATATATATATATATATATATATATATATATATATATATATATATATATATATATATATATATATATATATATATATATATATATATATATATAACACACATTAATTGTCTAAGACCGAATGTAACAAAGGCAAAGTTTTGGCAACTAGGATAAAAGAAATTCTTGTTTTTTGTGGTAAATGAATGCGTTTTATGACTAAAAGTTGTAAAAATGATCATAGCGTCGATTTTTCAATTCAAGTCACTCAAGCAAACAGTGTGATGTCAGAAGTACTTGTTTTTTTATTCAGAATTATTCTGATAATTTTACTCTGCGCACTGCGTTTTTATTTGTAAACTGTGCAACCACAGTATGCTACACCAGTCTTCGTACATTCACCCCAATTATGGTTGTCGCGTCGATAACGACTCCACTATAAAACTTTATAAATTCATTACTTTTCCTTGTCGATGACATTTTAGTTTACGACTAGAGGCCATAGAACTATCTGTAGATTTTAAAAAATTGTTTAAAACCTGATAATTTTGCAATTTTAATGTGGCAGTACTATGGAGTCGTTTGTTGTTCAACATCGACACGACAATCATAATAGGGGTCATTATTACGTACGTACAATTTATTATTACGTATATATTAGGGATCCAATCTAGATCGAGTTCATTTAGAGTTAACTTTATACTGAAAGGAAATTATCTGTTTTAACGCATGCATAAATTGGTGAGTCTTGTTAAGATCGAATTAATAATTTGAGATAAATGTTAAAAATACATATATAGTTCCACATAATGTTTTTAGTAAAAATATTTTAATAATCGCACATAAAATATTGTTAAAATTGAATATTATCATAATCGAAATAAAAATGGCTTTCTTTTATTATTTGTTTTATAAATATTTATTGTTTTAGTTTTTCGACTCGAATCCGTATGCATTAACTCGAATCTACAATTTTTTTGAATAGAGCCGAGTTAACGAGAAGTTGGTTTGATCTCGTATATGTTGAAATTTCAAACCAAATTCAATCCGGATAAAAATAATACGGAAACTTTCAAGATTTTTCTGAAATGCTATCACAAAAAACGAGTTTTATGTTGGTTTTTTGAGTTGGTACTGACAATTTTTTTTTTTTTTTGAATTTTCTTTCGGTTATGAAAAATGTTGAGTTTTTATTAATATTAAGTACAACTGTATAAATGAAATTTGCAAACAAAAGTTACTAATTTACATATATAAAGCGCTTCTAAACTTGACGTTTATAATCAATTTTTGTTGTTTTTAATTTGGGTGTTCAATCAGTATAAGAATTCAGAGGGACTGTAGTAAGAACAATTTCTGCTATATATTTAAGAATTTCTAAATCCTTTTTTCGACAATAAATGATAAATTTTACATGAGCAGTCTGAATATTTATTTTTAGTGAAGGAGTAAACCAATAGACAACAATTTGGTTTAGTTTATTTATATTGGCCTTTTAATCACCGCTTAGTTAGCACCACGTGCTAAGCGAACGAAAGGTGATATTTGTTTATACGAGAAAATGCTTCATTCCATTTTATTATTATTTCAGCATTTGTTACATTAATTGTAAACTAATTGAATATTTTTCATAATATCCAGGCGAATTATAGTCATCTAAGAAGTTTATTTTACATTAAAACTATAACAAAGTTGGTAATGGTTTAGGGCTCGCTTTTATTTTAAATAAAAATTACATTAAAACTAGTTTTTTGAGAAGTCGATCACCGCTCTAGTACCAAAACATTCCGTCAGATGTCAGCCACTCCGCGTTAAAAGGCGAATTAAAAGGCGAGTCAGACAGAAATCATGACAATCTGTATCAGGGCATAACACAGTGTTAAACAATTTGTGAAGAAAAAAAAATTTATGAATATACTTTCAGTATATTCATTTAAAATTTTATTTTTAACTTTTAAATAATAAATAAGAAAATTTAAACTATAAATAGTATATCCCTTTTTCAACCAAAAAAATAAAAAAATGGCTTAATTAAAGTTCAAACCACACAATTGTGTGAATAAAAAGTCATAGTATGTAATGGCGTTTTTGATAAAAAATTTCGCTTGATTTGAAGTACAACCAACACAACTGTATGTATAGTTATAATGTTTTTTTTGGATGAAATAAGTTTGAAAGTAATGCGCAAATGTGTAAGCTGGTTCAAAACACATACAAAAATAAATTTTTGACATGGTACTTTTGCCGTACTCGCACAATTGTGTTAGTAAAACACAAAAGGGATATGGAAAATTTTAATCTATTTCATGCTATTTAACTCTTGATAATGAGCAGTGTGCTCGGAATATCGAATATATTTAATTTTTTTAAAACTCATGAACGAATTTTGATTAATGAGAATGAATATAATGCTGAAAACACATTTAAGGATCGTCAAATATTATGTAAAACTAACCAACCATAATATTTTATTTGGTAAACAAAATTGTGCTTTATTCATATTTTGACCTAGACATTTCAATGTAGTGAATGAAATGTCGATTCCAACTCAGGCATCTATCGAAACTTCAGTTGTGTTTTGGATTCTTGTTCTCAGTGTGGGAATGAATTGGAGTCAGTTGGAATTCAAAAGAATCCAATGTATTTTTTACGAGTGGAATTAAACCCAATACAGACGCAAATCAATACAATGCATTGTGGTAAACAATATTTTTCGTTTTGCTCTCCGGCGCGTAAATGAACAATGATGACGTACAACTGACCTTGAGAAAAACACGGAACTTCCAGATTTATTCCGCACACTTACAACGATTTACCTTGCGATTTGTTAATCTTCATAGCGAATGCCAAACGAACAGGGAACTGAATGCGCATGAACTCGAACGGATTGTTAGTTAGAATCAGAGGAATTCTCGTATAATTAGAACATCCTTTCCTTTGAATTTGCCCAGAATGATTGTCGCTTGAATTACGTTGTTCATCAGTTTCTTCACAGCCAATCGCGTCCCGTCACACAATCTCGGTTGGTTCAGATTGCGCTGCATGATTATCACAGATCTTACTTTGAGCATCAATCTGTGCGGTGGTATTCCCGGCAAATCAACCGCATTCAAAAACTCTGTCGGATAGTTGGTAGGTTCGTATTGATTGGCCACACAGTCAACGGATTTGTACATTGCATTTTCCCAGCGTTTTGGTTTTGAATCAAGTAATTCAGACTGTCTATATTCTTGTTGTTCGCTGCCAAAATCACTCGTTCGCTGAGACAATTGTGATTCATATAATTTTGACGGATGTTGGGAATCACTTTCGTGATAAGCTCTTCCTTCGACGTCGTGAACATGCAAAAGTTCGAGGGAAACGAAATCAATCCGATCGAAACATCAACAGGAATTTGACCATTGCCAAGTGCCAACAGTTGTTTGGAAAATCAACAGTTGATGAGTCGTTCTGAAATGCGATTCTCATGTTCGTGGTCAACAGCAACTTATTTACATAGCGCCAAAAACTCGACGATTTCATACATGTATTGAGTTCATCTAGCTACATGTATTGAGTTGATCTAGGGTAGCGTTTGACGAAAATTGCCGGCCAGAAGAAACATCGCTCAACCAAAACGTCAAGTCACTTCGTAAATTCTTCATCGTTCGATTGGACGCTTTCAATGATCGTTTGTGTACCATTGCAATACTTTGGCCATCGCCGAGTTCTTGGCAATTGAACACACTGGCTTGTCATTCGTGCGGATATTCATCGGCAACTTCAAGTCATAATGTGCTGTGGGCTGCCGTCCAACAAGTGGCTTCAATTTCCGATGATGCAACAGCTAGCGCTATTTGAGATCTCGAGCGAATTGTGGCCAAAAGCATTGAAATCAGAAAGGTTTTGTCTGTTTCACCGGAAGAATTGAGGTAGAATATTCCGCCGTATACTTGCTCTCATTGCAATTCACGACTAAATGCATCGTGCATCGAACGAATTGGTGCTGGCATACCCAATTTCGACAAATAGCCGCTGCACATAAGCATGCACATGCCTTCGATCATGATCCAAGCTTCACTGTTCATTTCAAGCTCATAATTCGATGTTGCAGTGCGAACTCGATGCAAAATGCCGTCAGCGATCTCGTCCTTGTATATTTGTTCCACAATTCCAATCCTTTCGATGGATGACACTTCCCTATAATGATCGCAAACAATGTACAAATTTGATTTGCTTTCGCAGAAACAGTGGCATCGGCGTGTGTTGAGTCCCAATATGAGTCGAAATAGACACGTTGTACATTCTCCAAGTGCACCCACAAATGTTGAACTGTGAGTGGGTTGACGTTCGTGCATTGCAAATGAGAAAATACGCCAAATCGCCTCATTGCAACTGACAAACGGACCAATTGAAATTTTGCATTTGCAGACATATTTGACGGTTTCACTTCCCAAATCGATTAACTCCATTTTTTGAATTTTTTTAAATTTTAATATCAAAGCACGAATATGTTTGAATTTCACAATTTTCTGATATTTTATAACCTTTGCATTTTCTTTTCACGCTTTACAGCGTCTAAAATCAACAAAACAAACAAAAAAATTCAAAATTACATAGAAAAAAATTCAATTTTCTTCGGGTTTTTCCGGAAGTTTTCAATTTTTCCACTCAGATTTTGCATTTTTCCTCTTCTAAAAGACCATCTGAATCGGATACGCGAAAAATCCCGTGCAAAAACATCATTTTTCGATTTTCCAAATTTTCCGACTTTTTCGGTATAGATTTCGTAAGAACCATCTCGTAGCAATTGCGTACGCAACAAAAAATGAATGAGCCGAATCGGTTCAGCCGTTCTCGACTGATGCGCGCGCACATTCCATTTTACACCATTTTTACCACGCTAATATTAGCTACTAAATAATAATACTATATAGTATAATAATAATAGTACTAATAATATTTTGTACTAATACAAAATTGTATATTGTATATTATAATATTGTATAATATTATTATAATTGTATAATATTATTAGTACAATATTTTTTTCAAAATTTTCTTTCGTAAGAACCATTTCCTGGCAATTGCGAACATAACAAAAAAAGATTGTGCCAAATCGATTGAGCCGTTCTCGACTGATGCGCGTACTTACATTTTTTAAACCATTTTTATATACATATATAGATAATTAAATAACCTCCGGTGTACCACAAGGTCACGTTGGCGCATTGATTTTCACAATCTTCATTAGTGGTATTACAAAAGTGATAAAGCATTCCAATATCCTGATGTTCGCAAATGACCTCAATATCTACAAATCCATCGAGTCAGTCGACGATGCCAGTAAACTATAGGAACATATTGACAACCTAATGTTATGGTGCGAGTTTAATTCTCTGAGTCTTAATATTGGAAAGTACAAATCTCTATCATTTCACCGAATAGCCAACACTGTTACACAAGGCTACAAGATAAATGGTGTACTTCTTCAGGTATCCTTGAAACTAGAGACCTATAGGGAGCGAACTCTATGCTCGGTTTTGTCAAACGTTGGACGGGTGACAATTTTGATGTGGAAACAATTTAAATCCTGTATTGTGCCTACGTTCGATCCCAGCTGGAATATGCTGTAAATGTGTGATATCCGTTCTACGAAGATCATTTTCAAAGTATTGAGACAATTCAATAGAAGTTTATATGCTACTTGACCTGGAAAGACGGGTGGGTATATGTTCATGATCTACCAGACTACGTAAACATACAGCGACAACCACCATATTTATAACCGGGTGTAATGCCAAAGACAGATTACTGGTTTCATAACTATAATTACGATATCGTGATTTCTTAAATGAGAACTCAAGACACACTACAATTTCTTTTGTCTTCTCGTTTAGTTTTAAACAACAATGGAGTAGGCATTGACAAAAACATCAAGGTTGACATTTAATTGACATTTAAATTGTCAGAAATGACTTTTCTATTGACAGAACAGAAAAAAAATTGTTCCCGCCAACCAAATATCTCAATGACAAATAGAAAACTCAAAGGAAACTAGATTTGCTTGGTAAACTATTAGTGTCCGAAATCTTCATTTTTGATGTATTCGGCGTTGTGACCACTAAAATGCAACGAAATGAGAAAAAATATGTCATTTCGAAACTGAGTTCAAATTTGGTTTGAAACTATGGTTAAGCATGACACACTTGTACGAAATCATGATTTTGCGTTAATCATAGTTACGAAACCAATAGTGTGTCTATGGTATAAGACATACAGCTTGACAACGCTAGAAAAAAGACGCGAATTGCTAAAAAAAACATTTACCCAGTATGCAATTTTTCCACTGTGTGGAAAAAACTGCTCAAATTCGCAGTAAATTCCGTACTACAAAATATCAAAAACACAAAAATATTGATTTTAGGCAAAAATAATTGTTTTTCTCTTTCTATTTCGCGATAATATTATTTTCGTTTTATAAGTTTCGATTGTATCTTTTATTTTCAGTTTCTTCTGACAAGTCGACGTGCACGGTTGCATTACATAATTAGTTTTTTTTACTTTAAAGTGTTGTTTCATTATATAATGTTTTTCGATTTGTTAAAGGAAATAATTTTAAATTTAAATATATAATAATAATTATGTATTAACTTATTTAGTGATCGCGATATGCAAATTTGGACTAAAAAGGTAATAGAGATCTGTCTCACAATGGCGTCGTCGCGAAATACATTTACTTAGTAAATTTTCAATGATTTTTTTTTCAAGATCTCAATATGCTGGCGGATGCAATACAACGTGGCGGATGCAATACAAAACTCAATTTATGAAATTTAAATAATATGTATACACAAATAAAAAATAATGTGAATAAAATATTAATATTTATTTTATTATAAATGGAAAATTTTGTTTTATTTCGGATAAGAATTATTATTTATTCCAATTGGAAAATATATACAAACACCCCAATATGCAATGCCGACGGAATTCCATTTACATTCGCGTTCTAAAACCACACTGCTTCTATGGAAAGAACCAGCCAAAGAAAAGTGTCACAAAAATTCCGGTGTCGGTGTGAATCCCAACTAAAAAGAGAAAAAAATCACAGAAACAAAAGGCACGTGTTTGTATATATTTTCCAATTGGAATAAATAATAATTCTTATTCGAAATAAAACAAAATTTTCCATTTATAATAAAATAAATATTAATATTTTATTCACATTATTTTTTATTTGTGTACACATATTTAAATTTCATAAATTGAGTTTTGTATTGCATCCGCCACGTTGTATTGCATCCGCCACGTTGTATTGCATCCGCCAGCATATTGAGATCTTGAAAAAAAAATCATTGAAAATTTACTACGTAAATGTATTTCGCGACGACGCCATTGTGAGACAGATCTCTATTACCTTTTTAGTCCAAATTTGCATATCGCGATCACTAAATAAGTTAATACATAATTATTATTATATATTTAAATTTAAAATTATTTACTTTAACAAATCGAAAAACATTATAATGAAACACAACACTTTAAAGTAAAAAAACTAATTATGTAGTGCAACCGTACACGTCGACTTGCCCGAAGAAACTGAAAATAAAAGATACAATCGAAACTTATAAAACGAAAATAATATTACCGCGAAATAGAAAGAGAAAAACAATTATTTTTGCCCAAAATCAATATTTTTGTGTCTTTGATATTTTGTAGTACGGAATTTACTGCGAATTTGAGCAGTTTTTTCCACACAGTGGAAAAATTGCATACTGGGACCCAGTATGCAATTTTTCCAACTACAAAATATCAAAGATACAAAAATATTGATTTTAGGCAAAAATAATTGTTTTTCTCTTTCTATTTCGCGGTAATATTATTTTCGTTTTATAAGTTTCGATTGTCTTTTATTTTTAGTTTCTTCTGACAAGTCGACGTGCACGGTTGCACTACATAATTAGTTTTTTTACTTTGTTACTTTAACAAATCGAAAAACATTATAATGAAGTGTTGTGTTTCATTATAATGTTTTTCGATTTGTTAAAGTAAATAATTTTAAATTTAAATATATAATAATAATTATTAACTTATTTAGTGATCGCGATATGCAAATTTGGACTAAAAAGGTAATAGAGATCTGTCTCACAATGGCGTCGTCGCGAAATACATTTACGTAGTAAATTTTCAATGATTTTTTTTCAAGATCTCAATATGCTGGCGGATGCAATACAACGTGGCGGATGCAATACAAAACTCAATTTATGAAATTTAAATAAAATGTGTACACAAATAAAAAATAATGTGAATAAAATATTAATATTTATTTTATTATAAATGGAAAATTTTGTTTTATTTCGAATAAGAATTATTATTTATTCCAATTGGAAAATATATACAAACACGTGCCTTTTGTTTCTGTGATTTTTTTCTCTTTTTAGTTGGGATTCACACCGACACCGGAATTTTTGTGACACTTTTCTTTGGCGGGGAGTACGAATTTCCGCGTGATACACATGGTTCTTTCCATAGAAGCAGTATGGTTTTAGAACGCGAATGTAAATGGAATTCCGTCGGCATTGCATATTGGGTAATGAAATTCTCCTACTTGGCATAATCGACGCACCGGATGTATTAAAGTCAATTAAAATTAAGATTCCTGGTAGACAACTAAAAGATCATAACTTCCTTCACTTAGATTGACACAGAACCAGCTATGGTGATAATGAATCAGTGAAGATGATGTGTAAACGTTTCAATAGAATTAACTATTTATTTGATTTTTGTTTAACTAAAGATAATTTTAAGAGTAGGTTAAGGTAATTTTCTGCCTCTCAGTGATTTTTACAGCGCATCCTCAATAGAATTCCTTATGACTTTTTCCTTACAGAAAAGTGTGAAAAAAAATTTGAGAAAAAAAAAAGTTTTTTTTTCATACTTTTCTGTAAGGAAAAAGTGATAAGGAATTCTTTTATATTTTCAAATCCAATGCGGATTTATTTTATTTCGTATTCTACATTAATATCTTCCAAGTCAAATTTGTAGACTTATTATAATATAATTAAATAAATGAATAAAATTAAATTGTGAATGTTATTTCTTAAACAATTCCAATTTGAAGTGGTAAGTGCAAATGTGAAATATGTATTTTTGCTGATTAGAAAATTGAGATAATTTTTTCGAAATTTTCAAGTCGGGATTTTATATTTTTTATCAATATTTTTTAGTTCACAAAAAAAAGACAGGGGAGATTTTGCGAGGGTATATTTTTTCGGTTACTTTTAAAACCAAATTTCAATATAATTTTTTAAAGCGCCTTAGCGAAGGTCCATCTAACATTTTAAGATACAGACCAAATGGCACAGTGGTTAAAGCTTTAGCATTTGGATCGGGAGGTACCGGGTCCGAATCCCGATAGGACAGGGTGCGAAAGGGAATTTTCATCTACAGATTACGATCTGTAATGAAATGGAACACATCTATCACCGCCTGTCGGAGTGCAAAACTCATGGGCCCACCCATCTTCCTTTCCAGTATAAGCTGGCATGGAGCTTTGCAATGTGCAGATGGTGATAAAAATCGGACCTATAGCCGTACGTCCTCGAATTGGCTGGCAACGGCGTAAAATTATGAACGGAAAAAGAAAAGAAACCGCGAAAGAGTTGGAAGAGCCTTGGCCCAAGAACAGATTGCAGTGATAATAAAAAATAAAAAAAAAACATTTTAAGATGGCAAAATTAAGAAATTTCAGAGGTCAACCAATTTGATAATTTAAGGAAAACTTTTAAGGTTTCGCTCTTTAATGAAAAATAAAATAATAAAATTGTAGAGGAACTCTTTTGCGCTATTGCTGTTTTTTGCGGTGATTGCATGAATTGTTTTTTGATACTTATACAGCAAGGATATCTGATGACGGGTGACATCCCCGAACGTCGCAAAAGTTAGTTGGCATGTTCATCTACAATATAATCCAAAGTAGAAGTGGACGAGATTTTATTACTGTCCGAAGAATGGCACAGTAAAACGGCCGCATGTACAAATTTAGTGGGTAAAAATTCTACACTAGAAGAGCTGCACAAGATATTAAAATGTCAATGTCTGAAGGAAAAGACTTTGCAAATATGCAAAGTCGTTTAAGATAAACTGTCATTTTAGTAGACTAGTAGCACCACAGTTCGGTGTTGATTACGAGGACGCCCATTTATCCGTGGTACACCATTTGCATCGCATATTGAGGAACGCATCACGCCTTAACTTCAAATTCAAACGATATTGATGTAATCACTCTTGGATATAATACTTCCTGGTCCTTCCTTTTACAACAGTCTTTTAACCAACCGTTAAAGATGAAAAATAAAAAATCTTTTCACGATTGGAGAACAACAATCACGTTAACCATTACAACTACAGTTTTGGTCGCGTTGGTTTTTTGAGTACTTATTATGGAATAATACACCAAAGTCTCGATTTGCGACGATAATACGATGAAAATGCGTCGCAAATTGAAACGCCATAAATTGAAACGTTGCAAATTGAAACATCGCATTTCGAATTTAAGCACATACATATTACATTTAATCAAATGTTTATATACATCTGAATAGTATGGGATTCCCCGATAAACATTCGGGGTATTTGAATTACCTTCATGCATTTCCAAAAAAAAAAAACATTTAAGTGCAACAAAGAATTTAAGCGAGCGACGCTAACTTAAATTTGGTAGTAGAAATTTACCGTCGCAATGATCTGTAAATAAACTACCGCTTTAAAAGTTCGGGCTTCATGCAAGAAAAGGGCAATTGATTATTAGAGATAAAAAGTTTCATCGAAGTTCGTTTTTTAAACTAATTGTTCATCTTCGGGAATCTATCGAAAGTCTTATAAAAACCCAAAATTAAACATTTAAAGGATAACGACACACAATTTGTTTTATTCAAATTGAACGTGAAAGTTCAGATTTGTGACACCATACTATTAACCACGCTTATATTAAACGTTTAATATTAATGATTATTATCCGACCTCCAGACTTTCGAATATATTTCAATTTTCAATGGTAAGAGTACTCGGAGCTTTCGATTCTTATCTAGGCTGTCTTTTGACTAGTTCTATGGTATTGGATCGACTAGGCATGTTTATATCACTTTTTGCCCCGTTCACTTTGTATAAAGTAACAAGAGTAGCAATACTATACTTCTGAGTAAAATTAAAATTATTAATCCGTCGCCTTAGAAAACGAGCTAAACTTTATAATTTGGTCGTTAATTCATCAGAAAACAATTCGATTTAATAAATTATGTAATAAAATGTTTACCAAAACTATTTTTAAAAAATAAAAATTATTTGCAATCAACTTTTTTTGTTTTTTATATTATTATAGACTGATTCTGAGAAACCCAAATTACACATCATAATCCATGACAATGACACAAAACATTTTTTTAAATATACAAGTATTACAAATAATTCAGGGTGAGACGGCGCCGCATATCACACATAGTTGATATTCAAAGATTCTTTGAATAATTTAATTAAATTTACTGATATAGTAGAGAGACGGTTTTTTATCACTGAAAAGCTTTTTTGCTTGTCTTGCCGCGTTTATTATTTTGGTAATTAATATGATAACACATGTTTTGATTTATATGATTGCGGGACATAAGAGGACAGCTATTATTAATATACAACTTCTAAAATAGATAATTTACATAAATTACCATTATAAAGCATAGTCATTGGTGGTCTGTGGTGAGGATGATGATGGTGGTGATGCTGCTGTACACGAACTGCAAAACGTCGAGCTGCATTTAAATCCTCTGATAGGCGCCACATAGCACCCACGTCAACACTCATACTAGACATTTCTCATATTTACGTTTTTATTTTTGGTAACACTTTAGATAAAACACATGCACTCAATTAAATCACTAATTTTTTTTTTCAAAACATTTTTCACAACCAAATACAGTATTTAAAAAGTTAGAAAGTCAACGAAAGCTTTCGGCCGAAATTAATCTGTGTATTTTACGTATTTTATTATCTCATCCGTTCACAAGAATTGCTAAATTGTAACTGATGTTTTTGAAAACATGCATTTATCTCCAATATTGTGGGAGTGAAACAATAAACCGAAATAAGGAGAGAAACGTTTTTTTGTGTTTTCCTGACTAAGGGGAAATAAACTTGTAACAAAATAATTTTCCTTTAATAAAGTTCCTGTTATCTTAAAAAACATCGCAACATTTTTATATAACCCAACGTCTTTATTATTCAATACCATTTATCATATAAACATGGTGTGGAGTAAACTCCTTATTATAATTCATTTACCATTTTCACCTTGACTCAGGATCACTTATACTACATAGTGTCACAATAAAAAGAGAGACGCACCATTCAAATACAGGAAGGAAAGCTATTAGATCGTAGGAAGGAAGGAAGGAAGGATCTGGTGTATTTCCACTTCAAATTCTATTAATTTCACTTTTCCTTTCTGCATCGTTCCCGGATTATTTTTGTCTCGCTCTAAAAAAATAAAATCGTATTAACTCCAAATGGTTAGCTCTTCCCTCGCACACCATTTGGCGCAAAGAATGTACATAAATATTTAATAGCTCTCCTATTACTTACGTTTTGAATAGTTATTATTACAAAATTGTTTGACATAAATTAAATTGGCACCCATAGTAAAATACGATGAGGTTAATAATTTTTCACACCTTTCTTCCCCTTGCCCCTAACGTTATACATCAATTTTTATAGGAAAAAAATCACACTATACTTTGCAATCTAAAAAATTTCAACTCCGCCCTTTAGATTAGATTTTCTCAAAAGATACAAGAAAAACTGTTTGTTATTGTTTAGGAGGGATAAATATTTTGTTTATTTTGAGATTACCATTGTAATGTAATGTAATTTTAAATGAAATTTTAAAGATACACACACAGATGGAAAGCATGAGGAAAATCAAATAAAGTTATATGACAAAATGCTAATGAAGGACGAATGATGAGACTTACAACGTACTCTGTTATCCATCAGGGTAATTCAACTATTTGACTTTTATGTATGGAAGTTTATGGGGAATAAAATCTCTGTTTAGAAAAATACACAAACAAAACCACAGGAGGTTAAATAAAATAATTTAATAAATGATCTTGATTATATACGATATTTTGATTTTAATATTAAAGAATTTCGTATTCATCCCTTTGTAGATCCTTTTGGTGCTTATATTATTATTTTGTTTATAAAAAACGTTTGATTTGGGTCCACACGTGTATACCACCAGAATTAAGATTTTATAGAATAAGTCGGTGTCCTATATATTTTTAATTTGAGGGAATATAACTTAGAGTTATGTTATATTGCTTTGTTGTTAAAATTTAGATGCCTAACAACTCAGCAAAGAAATTTGCCGAATCCCATTGGCGTTAGCAAAATACTTGCAAGTACATAGTTGTGAGTAGATGTTCAATGGAACGAAAATTTGTTAGTTAGAATTAAACCATAAGAAAACAAAAATTTTGATTGAGTATATGAGTAGCTAGTGGTACTTGGGTGCGCTTTGCTAACGCCAATGGAACCGGGCTATTTATTCTGCATTTTTAACACACCTATATGAGGTAGAATTGAATTTTGTTTAACGTCATAAAAGCGTGAATTCGTCTTACCAATATTTTGTTTTTTTAGTGCACTAAGTAAGTTTAATTTCATGGATTGAGCTTCAATGTTAAGCGTTCAAACACGTATATGATGTTATGCCACTTGACCAGCTCAGCCCAGGACTTCCTTAAACAAGCTTCAGTTTTGGCAATCACTTCTTCATTAGAGTCAAATCTCTTTCCCTGGAAAGAATGAAAATCTGGCGAATACATTGAATGCGAAAGCAATTCAATGTGCAATTCGTGGAATTTTGCCATTGTTGCGATCGACTTCTGACATGGTGCATTGTTTTGGTGAAAGAGCAATTTTTTCTTCTTCATTTGAGTTCGTTTTTTAGCGATTTCTTCCTTCAAACGCACCAAAAACCCGATATTGATTTTTTTTTCTCGACTGTTGTGTTTTAGTCGCTTTGGACGAGGTTCACCGGCTTCTCAACATTCAGCTGATTGCCGATTTGACTCTGGTGTATAGTGGTGGATCCATGTTTCATTCTTTGTCACATACCGCGTAAAAAATCCTTTTTGTGGCTGCACCTCTACAGTCAGGATAACACTTATCTAACCACTGCTTTGCTTGAACGGTATTTTTCTCATCAAAAAACAATGCTTAATCAACACACGAAATACTCTTTTTTCCATTGTTTTGAAATTAAGAATAGGAGGCGCGTCACTAAAACAATTGTAACTTGTAAACTTAATTATCGAAATGTCATGCAATTTATCATTTGAAGGTTGTTAGAATTTAAAAATCATATGGGTTTTAATTTGGTGTTACCGTCTATGTGTCAGGCCGGGAACTTTTCAGGCGATTTAATATTTATTGGATTAATGCTCTGTGGTTTTGAGAGCCTTACTCATACCCTACTTTTAGAAAAACTAGGAAAAAAGCGTATAGTGGCTAATTAAAGAAATTGGGCCCTATACCAGTACCGGTATGCAATTTCGGACGAAACTGGTTTTCGGACGAAAGGTGCGACAACACAACTTCACAAAAATGAAACATAATTTCGATTTTAGATTAAATTAAATTTATAAGCAACAAAATTAACTTCAAATTTGAAGTCAATGTCTGTTGCAAAAGCCAAATCCAACACATAAATACAATGTATTTAAAAAAAAAATCTCCATAAATGGAAAAAAGAAATTTAGACATTGATGAATGCCATTTCTATAAAAAACGGTTGGGATCCTATAGTAGAATTCGAATGTTATTAAGAAACTCACACTCAATTGATTTACCCGATATTTCCCAAATTTAGAAACATTTCAGAGTTTTTTAAGAGTTTCACGTGTTTTAAAAATAAAGAGGGTTGAGCACCTCAGGCGAAATTCTAAACTCCTAACTCTGAAATATATGGATTTTATAAATCGGGTATAAGTCGATTCATTGTGAGTTTCATAATAACATTCTAATTCTACCAATGATGAATCTAGCAGATCAATCCTTTTTATGGTTCCTTTTTATGTTAAATTGAAGCATTCCAAAGTGGAGGTATGAAGCCAATTAAGACGCCTATTATTTAAAATCAAATGAGAAGACAAATGAAATTGTAGTGTGTTTTGAGTTCTCATTTTGGAAATTATGATTACTAAACTAGTAATGTGTCTGCAGTATTATACCATACACTCATATCTGGTTTCGTAACTAGGATTATGAAACTATGGTTTGCGAGATGAGAACTCAAGACACACTACAATTTATTTTATCATCTGGTTTGGTTTGGTTGACATTAACATTGACAAAAATGTCAAGATTGAGATTTAATTTAAAAATCAATTGTCAGAAATGACTTTTATGTTGACCATAGCCATATACTATATGCATAGACCAGTAATGTGCTTTTTCTCCATATAAAATCGTCTATTTCATTTGTGGACAATTAGGACGGCATGCATATATAAAACTCTAGTTCTAACTCTGTCTTTGATTTTCATATCATCCACAACTAAAAGCTTTTGTTTCTGGTTGTTTCTCTTTCAAAATAAAATTATTTGAAAATTTAATATAATTTGTGATGAAATCTGTGTGTTGAATAAATTTGTAAGCAAATTTGTGTGTTTGTAATTTGTGTCTTATTAAAATAAAATGTATCGAAAAAAAAAATATTTTTTGTGGATGATATGAATTATACCCAATAGATTCCGACAGTCCCGTACCGAAAACGTTTTCAGTTAAGTATGTGGAAACAAATTTGTTTCCACATACTTAACTGAAAAATAAACTTAAAAAAAAAAAAAAAAAAAAATGCGCCATTTTAAAATGGCGCATTTTATTTTTTCAGTATTTTTAATGTTTTAATAATAAAATATGTGTAAATATAGTTATATGTGCATTCTAGGGTTGATTAATTATATTGATATTTGTAAAATTAATTTACATATATTGTGTAAACAGTGAATAGTTCGGTGAATCATATGGGATACTTGAAAAGCTTTTTCGAAATAATTTTATTGTATAAATTCGATTAATTATTTTGTGTAATATTCTTGAACCAGTTATGGTTTAAAAAAATATTATTAAATTCTTGAATGCTGGTATAAAATCCTAATTCTACAAGTAACTAAAGTTTATTGATCAAAACTCGTCATTTCCGATAAAATTTAAACAAATAATCTGACCAATTTGTTTGAATCTTAATCTACAATTTTGTTGTTTTAACCGTTTTTTCGTAAATACTATATTCTTTGCAAAAACGAAAAAGCTCCCATGAAAACTGCCACTTCTGGTGGCCCGATTTCGACCAAAAACCACTGGGAAATCTTAAGTATGACGTTTCAACCAGATCAGTTGATTCGCCAAGGCCGTAGGGAACCAACAACATTTAGTTTGCAAGACATCACTCACACGGATACACCCACACACATATTTTTTAAAATTTCTTTTTTGGCTTCGGTGATATAGCGAGTGGTAAATCTGCAAGAATCTCGAGGTCAAAATGTTTCAAGATTGTTATACCTTATTTTACAACGTAAAAGAATGTAAACACAATTTTTTGTCAAAAAACGTCACTTCCGCTTAAATTTTGGAAAACGATCAGAGCCAGCATTGTTGCAAATTTAATTTAGAATCTTTTAGTTCATATAATCGTTTGTCTCGTAAATGATATATTTTTCAAATTAATTGCAAGAAACAAAAAAGCTAGTATGAAAACTGTCAGTTCCGATGAACCGATTTCGACCAAATTTCACAGGGATCTAGCAATTTGTGAAAAAGCTTAAGTATACTACAGTAGGGTCCAGTTTTTAGTGGAAAACAGTTTTTGGTCAAAAAAACGTAATTTCTGCTTAAATTTTAGAAAAATGATAGGAATTGTTTAGTAGTGTATGGCAAATCACCTTGGAAGATTGTAGCGCAGAACAACGTAAATAAAAATCAAACCCAGTACGTTGCAATTTCAAGTCGCCAAGCGACATGCATGTGACTCGCTTACTGCGTGAACTATAATACGAGACGGTAGCACAGAATATATCAGAAACGACAGTTACAAATCAATTTTTTTTACAATACTCCAAAATAGTTTCCATGTTCGCCAATAGATGGATCAAATTTGAAAAAAATCTTGTTGTAAACATTAAAGTTTTTAGTAGTGTAAACATAAATTCTCTCTCTTCGACATTTGTCAAACAATGAGCATTATTATTAATGAAAATGATTCGGTTAAGGCTAAATTTAGCAACTAAAAATTTTAGCACGGGCACAGAATGTACTATAATTATTATAAATTTAATTTATTATTATAAATTTAGCACGGGCACAGAATGTACTATATTCTTTGGCACATCAAATATTTTTGATCGAATATGCCCAGATGGAGTAAAAAATAGTGTCTCCACGGCGTTCAATTCAGCCGAGGCAGCCCAATTATTTGAATTCGTCATCAAGCTATTATCAGAATGCAGTCTGACATGGGAGCCCCAAAAGTTGCGTCAGTTGCGGCTCAAAGAATTCCAGGGACAAGACACATTATACTCATTTCAACCGTACGCTTATCGAAACAATTGCGATTAAAGACCGGCAAAACGCTACTGGATTTGTCGATGATGTAAAGCGAATCAATGTAGAGATTTCACGTACTCCAGCATTACTTGTAGTCTTCGGTTATTCCTACTTATTGTGCATCGACCAAAATTGGCGGTAGTTATTGTGTTCAGAACAACACTTATACAGAATGTAGTTTGCCTGATATTTTTAAAAATAAAACAACTCTTGATTAATGGAAATTTCAGGCTTTTTATTAAAAATTTAATAACCTACCAGCCAAAATCAAAGTGACATTAAATTGAGTGAGCCAATTAAGAGGAAATTTTATTTACTAGCGCTATCTATTATCTACCATTTAAACAATTATGCCACTCCTATTTTAATGTAAAATGTCAAATATTCGAATCGAAAGAAATTCATATAAAAATGGAGTTATGTCGCTTCTGTATATATTCCGTGACGGTAGTGTCAACACGCCTGGCGTGTCGAAATCAACTGATTGAACTATATTAGGGGTATAAGTGAACCATAGTTGAATATGCTGATGAAAGTGATGCAAACGGAGCAAGATGAAGGTATTTCGTAATTTAGATTCGCTGATAAGCGATAAAAATACGAGAAAAGCCCCGATATGTATTTGTAATATTTTATAACTTTCATAATACATATGTATTATGGCTTCATATAATTTACTTGAATTAAAATCAAATATTAAGTTGTGTCAGAATTTGTTACCTTTTAGCTTTAGTTTTAAAATATCCCACCAGATGTTAATCACTTTGCATTATAAGAATATTCGTGTTTAGAATAAATTATAAACAACACGAAACAAGTATTCACATAAAAGTTTTTAAAACTTATCAGTTGCAAACATTAACTAAGTTTTCAACAGTGTCATGCAAACGATGCAAATCACTATGTGGGTCCAAGCATTCAATTGCATCGGTCGACAGTTTCAGCAGCTAAAATTTATATTTGTTCTAAATCAATCCATTAATAACAGTCCATTAATAGTAAAATTCGGCCTTTCTAATTTCGTTAATGGCGAGATGTGTTCCGACCAGTTGTTTCAAACTTTACAGGTTCTGTCTCTAGTAATCTAATTCAGGTTTTGCCTTTGTAAAAAAAATCGTATTTCTTAAGGAATCTTATAATAACTCTTCTGATAACATGCATAATTCATTGAGTAATATAATTTATTTTTACGCTTCCCTTCCCGCATACCTTTGGCCAACTTACATAAAAGCACATTAATCACTTTCAGCTCGATTTTCCATTATGGGTAAAATGCTAGAACCCACAATCACTGATCGTGACATTTAATTTAATTCAAAATATATTTTTAAACAACAGACGTCACTGGATTATAAGAAGAAATTAATTTTGGGCGCATTTCAAAAATGTGTAACATCGTAAATTAAAAATCGGAAAATTTCCCCAAAAACAATAAAAGTAGACAAAATTTAAAACTTTTTGTTTTGTATGTGTTGTTGGTTTAAATAACAGGATTACCATTACCACCCTGAATCTGTCAGTTAAGTTTATATGGTACATATTAAACCTGTTAATGAAAATCATCAATATAACTTACACAGTGTTTGTCTATAGAAACGTCATGCTGTGCGAGATTTTGTCAATTGTGCAAATGTTTTGAGAATACCAAATCATTTCAATTTTCCCCCAGGTACAGGGAGGGTGAATTCGAAATTATTTGGAATTATCGAGATGAATGAATCTCTCTTATTTTTATCTTTATTTTATGCGCAAATAATAATAATTATTACTTCTGGGTTTTTATTGAATCATAAATTTTCGTATTTCATTATGTAGGATTCTTGTTTGAATTGTGACGTCATTTCCTAAATGGTTTGGGAAAATATTATTATTGCTGTTTGATTGTGGTATGAGCTTTATAGCAACATTCATTTGTTAATTGTATAAAGTACCTGACATATTAATTAATGACACATTAATGTGAAACAAAATAAATTACAACATCAATATGTGTTCCGCATATAATGATTTGAGATGGGTGGCGATTTATTACGCTGTATAATTTTGAATTGGTTTAACACAAATGTTTCTTCGAACTACTAATAATTGTTTAAATTTAATTTTGTGGTTACCTAATTTCGCTCTCATTCATTGTCAAGGTTGGCGAGGATATCTAATGGATTTTCGTTTATTTATAGTTAATGGTGGTTTATAAAATATTTCTTTACATATAGTTTTTTCTATTTCTGTACTACTTGTATTTCACTAAATTCGGGTTATCTGCAATGAATCATAAACTCTCGAAACGTGCATTCGTAATATACCAATGAATAAATAACAGATCCATCTCTTCACCTGCTGGGCCAAAGCATAAAAAATTCTTAATAAAAAATATATTTTCCTCGTATATATTCATTAACCTATTCAAGCCCTATGTGTTTGTGAGGCAAATCGTAATAAATAACCCAATTCGTGTTTCATGATTCTTAAAATACTATTAACTTAATCCTGAAAGGATTAAATCTCTCGTGATAAAAATAATAAACATTATATGTACTAGATTCGCACTATTGTATTTCAGTGTTAGTGAATACATCCATATATAAAATACACAACAATTTCCCCCGAATAGAAAAACCTACCGTAAATTAAGGGTTAAGCTTTATGGTGAATAAATAAAAGGATTTTTATAAAAGATTTGATTATATTTCTAACATTGTTTTATTACGAAAATTATCTTAAAGAGATCACAAAATGGATATACATAAGGTCAAGTATATTTATATTATATCTATTGTTCTTTTGATTATACTGGATCTATCTAAAATCATCATCGCGTAAGGATATCATTTCCAAATCAATTTTATTGCAAAAAAACGGAAGTTCTTTAGAAATAGAACTGAAAACTTAAATAACGAATTGTCAAGTAGAACATTTCAAATAATGTTTGGATTTTCGTTTATCTTCGATTTAGGGTGTTGGTTTTATGGATATACATATAAAGTTGTTACTCGTGAGCTCCAAACTGTGAGTGGAGATCGGATAAATTAATGATATAAATCTATTAGTGTTTTGTTTTCAAATAAATAAAAATCAATAACCCAAATTATATAGGGGACGTTTTACATGTTGAGTCGACATAAATCTAGTATTAAGAAATTTATTTTTTAAACCAAGTATCGAAAATCAAAACTAATAAAAAATGTAAATGAGCTTTCAATAACGCGTCTTCTTTTCTCACTGTCATTATATCCAAATTGTTCAATCAGCAACAGTTACAAGGGCATAAGCATATATTATTCTCAAATGCATGTAACAAAATGTTGCACGTTGCTTTCTACTGTCTGTCTTCCGTGATACGGGCCTTCTGTGATGTGATCCAAAAATAAAAAATTACTTCATACTACCGCAGTTAAACTTGACAAAATTATCGAGTCTTTCTCGAATTCAAAGAAAATAAAGGCTGCGGGCCAATAGTCGGGTAAATCATTTACTACCCGACTATTGGCTAGTGAATTCAATAGGAGGCCCCCGGATTTAGAACAGATTAATCGATCAGTTTGCCATAGATTTGTACATTGTTTTACAACCAGGAGGTCGATTTTGTTCAAAATTAGACCGAAAAAAACATGACATTTTCGTATACGTATAAGGGAGTATAGTATACAATTTTATATTAGTGTGTATAATTATTCTGTGGTTACTTTGTTTGTTATCTGCGAATGTAACCATCAAAAATTATGAATTGGTACAAAGCGGTTCAGTTTTTTGGTCCTTCTTTCCTTTCGAGTGTTGTTCGCGCAAATGACTGCTATAGCAGTCATACAACTTTTTCGTTTTTTAACACATTCGGGCAAACATCTTGCATTTTTTAAGGAATAACTCGACATATTTTTCAATTCTCACAATATATTCCTTGCCGCGACGAAATATCATTGCAATTATAAAAGTTACACACATTCCGTGGTTCCACACTTTGATTCTTTGGTCGTGATTCTTTCCTCGTTCCCTTCCCCTTCACCAACAAACTACTTTTTTGGCGGGGAAATTCTTGATTCTTTTTTCAGCAAACATTTTTTTTGATTCAACTGATTCTCGCACAACAACAAAAATAAAATTTTCAAGGACACAATGTTTATTTGTCGTTTTTGGGTTAAATTTAGTTTAATTTGCACTTCGAGTGCAAAAAATATATATTTTCAACCAAGGAAGCAGTTTTCGCAGCAAATAATAAACATTTTTTACAATACGAATTAATCAAAAAACATAATTTTACGCACATACATAAAAAAGGAAATGCGCAAAGAAATCAAATGTGGACGGCGTTTGATTTTTTGAAATCATTGAATCACGACGAAAGAATTAAAGTGTGGCGAGGCTCATTTAGAAAGTGTGCGTCAATGTGTTAAGAAAAAAACATTTTAACTACACATATTTTAATTTTTTTTTCTTCTTTAATCTTTTGTTTTCGCATAAACACAGAGTTAGAAACTATTTTAAAACTAAAATTAAATAATTTAATAAATTTGTAATTTAAATAAAATATGGGTACATGAATTAAAAAAGTTTTTTTTTCTGAATTAAAATAAGTGTTTTTAATTCATTTTAAAAATGATTTAAAATCAGAGTTGAAAAAGAAATAAAAAAGTTCGATAAAATGAATTTAAAAAGGCATTTCTTAATTCAGTTTTAAAATGAATTAATATAAGTGTTTATAAATTGAAATAATATAAACCTCTTTATAAAATGAAAAAAATGTTATTTTCATTAATGAAAATTTTTTGAAATTAAAATTTGAATTTGGCACGTACAAATTTGGCAATGCAAAATAAGGCGTAATTTTACTTTACGTATACATCGGAAAAATCAGGTAAGGAATATAAATTTTGGAAATTTTTAAATGCAGAATGGTTTACTATCAGTTTTTAGGGGATAGCTACATTTTTCCGGAAAATTTTTTGATTTTCCAGAAAAATTTTTACTTTTTTTATTTTTTCAATATTATTTTTATTTTTATTAATAATAATTGCTTCGTCAACCTTGCAGACACAGATCAAAGAATTTCTCTCGCTCTTATCGCTTCTTCTGATAGTGCCACAAATGTTAAAAGAATCAACTTTCGTATATATAATTTTTTTTGTAATGAAATTTTAATTCGTTCATACCTTAGAGGATGGGGGCTGCCCCCAAACCCCCGCTTTTCAACAATTTGTACAATTCTTTAAGTACCAAACTAAGAAACAGAGCTCTCACAATAGAAAAACTTTTCCTTTTGCCTTACAAGTTTGTTTGAAAACAAAACTTGAGGAAAAAAAAATTTAGTTTTTACCTTAAGGAAAAAGTTAGCAAACTCTAAACTTTTGCCTTAAGACAAGACTAATGAAGTTAGTTAAATTTCAAAATCAGGGTTTTTGTTGTCATTTTCCAGACAAAACATGTTAATAAGCAAATAAGAACTAATTTATCGGTTTAATATATCTTAAAATTATAATTAATAATGCAAAATACAATTTCAAAAATATCATTAGTATGAAGATAAATAAAACGAAGTTGGTTTCAATTTATTTTTTTTTTGCCCATTGTGAGAGATACTCTTAAGGTAAAAGTTTAAGGCAAAAGGTTAAGGAAATTTTTTTTTCTATTGTGAGAGCTCTGTAAAAAAAATTGAAAAAATTTCAAAATTCTCGTGGAAAAATTGAAAAATTTTCCGTAAAAACTGATAAACTGTTGTATCTTAACCTAATATCCAAATTTTTATAAAGATTACACATTTGTACGTATTTTGACTAGAATAATACGCAATTTCTTTTTTTAAGTGAAAATTTTCCCGGAAAACAATTTTCCGGAAAAATTTAGCTTCCCCCTCCTAAAACCTGTTGATAACAATCCTGCATTTAAAAATTTATACTCCTTACCTGGTTTTCTCGATGTATACGTAAAGTAAACTTTAGCCCCAAATAATGCACATTTCTGAATATTTGTTAAAAGTCGAATTAAGATTTTTTAATTTATAAAATGAAATAAAATGTGCCTTTTTTAATTCATTTTGAAAATGAATTAAGGTAGGTGTTTTAAAAATGAAATAGTGTAGCCTTTGTTAATTCATTTTTGAGTTTTCTCATTTTTCTAAATCGCTTTTTTTAATTCATAATTTTAAGTTAAAAATATGAATTAAAATAAGTAGCAGATGTTCATACAAAAATCAACTTTTTTAATTCATTTTTAAAGAACTTTTTTAATGCAGACTTTCTTAATTCGGTACCCCATAAAATATATTTACATAAAAATATAATTAAATAATTTAAAGCACATTTGCATTCCATTTATAAATTTTAAATTACAAATGGAAATGATACCTAGAAATGTCATATTCAAACAAATTAAATGGTGCTTATTTGCACTAACACAAACACACATACCACTACTATATACTTGCTGTTTGAAGAAGTGTAATGCTTAAATCGGTAAAATTTTGTTCGTCTTTAAACTTTAACAGATATAAATCATAAGTAGCAACGGTTTTTTGTAATCTGTAGATTTTTAAACGTGATATAGACGAACTACCATAAGGCCGTATGTAATCTTCGAATGAATAGAAGCATAATAGATGCTATGTAAAATGTTATTGGAATAAAATAAGATGTCTTGCGTATAGACCCAATAGTTGGTGATGTTTTAGAGCGAACCATGTCAATACGAGCCTGCCAATTTAAATGAGACTCCTAATATTGCACCTGAATATCTATAAGATAATACTAATTCTATATTAACATTGAATACATTAAAGTTTGGTTATATTGGAAGAGGTTTGCATATGGACCGAAAGAACATCTAAATACACTCGACAAGTTTAAAGATAACAAATTAACATTAAAAAGCTGCTGCCTTATGTTCAAATCATGCTGCATTAGTTGCGTTTCATTAAGTGGATCATTCACTACTAAAAATAATGCAGCATCGTCAGCAAACAATCTCAATTTACCTTTTAATGGAAGTTGCCAATATCATTTATAAATAATAAAAATATAAAGGTTCCAGTACACTATATTGAGGAACACCACCCTTGCCTACAGTCGCTTACATTATTATTTATCAGTACATATTGTTTTCGATCCGACAAATAACTTTTAGTTATACGATGTTCCTCTAAGGGGGGCGAAGTCCGAGATTCATGCCTCCTCGCCGGTGCTCCCTGGGTAACGCTAAATGAATCAGGCGGTGTAGTGGAGATGAGCAGACTAAATCCTGTTTATAGTCATGGACACTACATGTCAGGGCGGGTTATTGGCGCCCTAAAACCAATACCAAACCAGCGTCTGTTCTCCATGTTAGGAGCGGCTGAAGCGGGCGTCTGTCTTGTATCAAACGGCTCGCTATATAAATGTGTTCATGGTAGGACTGGATGCCTTAAGATTCTCACCAGTACGTGACCCACACACGTAACAAGCGGGTTGAGCGGCAGGCCAACAACCTTCCCTCATAAAAACCATTTAAGTTATGAACCCTAAACAAAGGCCTCGGATTACCATATCGGATTCATTACCAACTCGACCTCGGAAATTGTACACGGACAACGCTTTAAAAATGGGAACATGGAACGTGCTTAGCCTCTTAAGACCTGGAGATCTCCAGAACCTTTCGAACCAAGCAAAGAGTTACACATTAGACGTACTTGCACTACAAGAGCTTAGATGGTCGGGGAGTGGGATCCATGACACCACCAATGGTTACACTCTTCATTACAGCGGCCATCAGAACGGAGGAGAATTTGGAGTTGGCTTCCTCATCCATCGGCGCGTGAAGCACCATATCATCGATTTCCGCCCGATCAACAAGCGGATGTGCACGGTCAGACTTCGCACTAAAAAATTTAACATCACGATCGTTAATGTGCATGCACCCACCGAAGATAAATCGGATGACATCAAAGATTTATTCTTTGTCGAGCTGGAGGAAGTCATCAATAACATACCGCACCACGACATTAAAATCATCGTGGGCGACTTTAATGCAAAAATCGGTAGGAGTGCAGAAAATACATCGCACATCGGTCCTAACAGCCTGCATCTAACTAGTAACAACAACGGCCAACGCGTCACCGACCTGGCATTAATGTACAACTTAGTTGTATCAAGTACGTTTTTCCCACATAAGAGAATCCACAAAGTAACGTGGAGATCGAATGATGGAAGAACGGAAAACCAAATTGATCACGTCATGGTGTCTAAGAGACACTCGACCAGTATATCTAACGTTAGATCCTACAGGGGTGCAGATATGGACAGCGATCATATGCTTGTCATATTTAAATATAAGTGCAAACTGTCATCAACGTTCAACAGACAAGCACAAAAAACCGTTCGAAGGAATGTGGATGCTCTAAAACACCAAGCGTCACTGCAGAGTTACCAATCAGCTGTCACTAACTATCTAGAGCGGCCTAGCAACAACGAAGAAGCTCCTTCTAACATCCAGGAGCAGTGGCACACAATACAGTCAGCCATAACCACCGCGGCGCAAAACACTATCGGAAGAAGACCTCCGAGACCCCGCAATGATTGGTTCGATGATCAATGTCGCCTGATCGTCGCAAATAAACAAAAGCTTCGAGAAAAATGGTTGGCTCGCAACACTTGAAGCACACATGCAGAATATCTCCGCGCCAGGAAAGCCACGACTAAATACCTTCGTCAAAAGAAACGCGATCATATGAGATTATGCATCGAAAACATCAGCTTCCAAGCGGAAGTAGGAAATTCAAGGGACTGTTTTGCTAATGCCAGGAATTTCACTAAAGACTTCCACCCAAGAAGTACAGCCATAAAATACGGGAATGGAGAATTGAGAACAAACGTGGCTGATGTTCTCTCAGTATGGCAAACCTACTTTCAAAATCTACTAAATCGGAATGACGACGTGACCCCCATTAGAGCAATAGCTCCTCCAGGTGATGAGGTCTTCGTCGAATATCCCACAGTAGAGGAAGTAGACGCAGCTATTAGTCGATTGAAAAACGGCAAGGCACCCGGTCTCGATGGAATCCCCGCAGAATTAATAAAACTCGGAGGCGCTACTCTTGCAACAAGTCTACACGACCTCATCGTCTGTATTTGGGACCAAGAAGAGCTGCCGGAGAATTGGAAGACCGCGCTCATATGTCCGTTGCATAAAAAAGGCGACCGTCTTAAATGTGAAAACTATCGTGGTATAGCTCTATTGAACACTGCTTACAAAGTGTTGGCTAATGTTGTACTTGCCAGACTCATCCCTTTCGCCGAAAACATCATTGGCGATTATCAGTGTGGTTTCCGTCCCAACCGATCGACCACTGACCAGAGTTTCACCATGAGGATGATCCTGGAAAAATGTTGGGAGTAGAACATAACCATACATCAATTATATATAGACTTCCGTCAGGCATGACAGTATAAACCGCGATAACCTTTGGGCCGCGCTCATATGCCTAGGAATTCCAGAGAAACTCGTTTCTCTGTGCAAATTAACAACGTCTGGGTCTGTATGTAGAATTGTAATCGAAGGAACTGTGTCAGACTCCTTTGAAATAACATCTGGTGTTCGACAGGGAGATGCACTCGCGCCTGTGCTGTTCAATTTGGCGCTTGAGTACGTAGTGAGGAAAAGCAACATCGAAACTTCGCGCTGTATATTTAATAAATCAGGCCAAATTCTTGGATATGCAGATGATATCGTGCTTCTTGGCCGAAGACCTAGCGATATTAAAGACAGTTTCGTGCCGCTCGATCGCTGCGCAAGAAGACTTGGTTTGAAGGTGAACAGTAGCGAAACCAAATTTGTATCAACACCCAGGAACATCCCCATGGCAAATCTCGGAATTGGCGACCACAATTTTGATCGCGTTGAAAATTTCAAATACCTCGGGTCAGTTATAACATCATCAAATGACATGCAGGCAGAAATAAAAGCCCGAATAACTGCCGCACATCGAGTTTTCTACGCCCAATCAAAATTATTGCGATCTAGACATCTATCGCAGTCGTGCAAGCTCGCACTTTATAAAGCACTAATAAGACCTGTGCTGGCTTTCGGAAGCGAGAGCTGGACCATGACCACTAATGATTGTAGATTGTTATCAACTTTCGAAAGGAAGGTCATTCGCTCCATCTTTGGTCCAATTAAAGTCGCGAACAATGAATATCGGATTCGCATGAACCACGAGATAAAGCAAATACTTGGAGATTGCGATATTATCGGATTCATCAAATCCAATCGAGTGAGATGGCTTGGCCACGTTGCAAGGTCCCCACAACAACTGATGACCAATAAAGTGTTCCATCAACAACCAGCCGGTGTGCGTCGTAGAGGAAGACCCCGACTGCGCTGGCGTGACGACGTCGAACAAGATCTACAGGCACTAGGATGTCGAAGCTGGAGGACGAGAGCGATGGACCGAGACGGCTGGAGGACCATAGTGCGGGCGACAAAATCCCTTCATGGGATGTGAAGCTAGAGAGAGAGAGAGAGAGATGTTCCTCTAAGCCCGTAGCAAAAGCCGTATTTCTTGACGCTGGATCTGGCCCGGTTCAGTTTATGTTTCGTGAAACAACACAAATTTTTCATATAAAATTTGAACTGATCCGTATCATGAAACACGGCTAATATTACTTATCAAACGCTTTTTTGGGTCTAAGAAGAGGGCAAAAGCGTATAATTGTTAACCATATTAACTGTTTCAAATAAAGCCACATCTGTTCCAGAGCCTCTGGAATTTGAAAACAAAAACTGAGAGGACTCGAGACATTCCGAGGTTAATCTATTTTATTATTGGCTTTCCAACAAGAACAATGAACTATAAAATAACTATGCCGATAAAAAAATTAAATTTATGTATATAATCAAAACTAAAAAATAAGATTACCTCGGAGAAATTGGCTTATAAAATTTGCACTACTTGATTTCTCTTATATATTTATTCCACGATGATTACATTTAGTCAATTTTGGAGACATTTCTGTGTAGGCTGACTACTATACCGGCTAATTCTAAAACCTGTGTGGACTTATGGTATTCAGCTCTGGGGCTCTACAAAGAAAACCAATGTCAATACCATCTAGCAATTCCTAAAGGAAAATCCTAAGTGGAATAGTAAATGCACCGTGGTACATAAGAAATGATAACCACCATAGAGATCTGAAGATGCGTTTCGTCTGATGCGACTGAAAAGAGATGCGACGTATTAATGCACCAAAATGCTGAGATACGTCGAATTTTGTGTAGACTTTTTTGTGTAGACTGACTTATTGAGAGTTTACACAAAAATGACATTTCATACAGTTTTTGTTCGTAATAAAATTTAGGTGTGATAATACAACAGTAGAAAAATTAATTTAGCATTTGTTGCGAAGTTCTGTTTCCCTTTGATGTCCGGAACGCTCATCTGGTACCAATTCTAGTATTTTTCTTAACATAATAAAATTAATTCTCAAATGTTTTTTTGCCAAATTGGTATTTCCTCTTATAATTTTTAAATATATGTAATTCCAAAACTAAAGTTGGTTGTACAATATTTCAAACCCTAGACCAAATATGAACTAGACAATATACGATTCAAACAAATACTTTGAATACATATTCTGCGCATAAGACGCGTTTCCAAATACTCAGTATTTCTACATCATGTCTAATGATTTTGGAGTAAAGCCTAATATTCCTGTTTACTAATATAGCCAGTAACATCATTCGACGCCGACGATTTTTCATTTTAATAATTTTTTCAAATGTGTAATTTATATTTCCACAAACAATAAAAAACCACTAGTTATTAGAACTGTGAACTGTCAATTATCAATTAATGAAATGTAGGCTTATGTTCAAATAAGTCTCGATTTGAATTGAAGCAGCAGATTATTTATTTCAAGCCGCCATTTTGAATAAGACGAAATAAGTCGCGAATTGGAAGGGCGCTGGTCCAATTCAAATCGAGACCTATTTGAACATAGTCCTACATTTCACAACGTAAAGTATAAAGTTTCCTTTTGCGATTCTTTTTGTTGGCCATAATTTTACAAAAAAAATATTTTTATTTTACAGCTACAAATTAAAAATTTATTTTTCTACTGTTGTCGTATTATTATTAAAATAGGATATCTTTTTTATGTGGTATTATCACATCTAAATATTATTACGAACAAAAAAAGTATAAAATTACATTTTTGTGGAAACTCTCCAAAATAAGTCAAGGAAGTCTACAATAAGTCTCCTCGTGAGGGGACTTATTGTAGATTTTCAAATATAAGTCATGAATTGGACCTCAGTCTTAATTGAATAAGTTGGTGTCCACAAATAAGTTATTCAAATAAGCAACCTCGCGGTGAGACTTATACCTCCATCACCAACTAAAAAAAGATCTTAGGTGAGGCATGGCATTAGTAAAAAAAAGTCTATATACAAATTTGGTGGTCTAGTCTTATTGGTCACAGCTTGACGTTTCCGATAAAACTGTATTGCGCTCGAACATGGAAATTTAAAACTAATGGATAAACAATTATATTAGTTATGGTGTATATTAAAATACGTTTTTATTTATTTTAATATTTGTGGAACATATTAAAATATTAATTTGGCAAGGATTATCTTACCTTTGTCATGGTAAATCTATTTGTACGCTATAAGTGTTTTAATTTGTATTTTGTACCTACCTATTCAAAAGAAATATGTATACGCATATAACCCAATTCCTTTATTTCTATTCTGCAATTAATTATATTAATTTAACGCTACTATATTACGTAATTAATTGTAAATCACTTTAATTTTCATAGAAATAAAATAGTCTTTGGAGAGTTTTCACAACACCATTTTAAGAAGGCTTTGCCCAAATACCAATTAAGACTTTGATGGTCTTAAAAATTGTTTTAGCAAAGATATTTTTTTAAAGACAGTCTTAAGAGTCTTAACGCCAGCCAGAATCGGAGTGCTATTGGAATAAGTATGTCTACATAGAAATATCCCCATAGTTGTGTCTTGACTAACCCCCCGATTCTGACGATAGAACTACTAAGACCATCTTAGCTAAGACTTTCTTGTGAAGGCTTTTTTTAAGACGAAAGTTTTTATTGGAATTCTGAAGGCAGTACTTAGACTGTGTGCCTGCGAGCGATTTTTTCAACTAAATTGCCGACTAAACTAAATTAATGAGTAGTTATGCTGCTACCCACCAGTTTTTATCATTTAGCCTCCTGATAAGGTTGCTTGACTATTTAGTTGTCATTTTCATTTTTTGTTTTTATTATTTCTTTATCGAATACATTCGAGTAAAAACGTCTAAAAGGAAATACTCTCATTCTTAAAATTCGATGGTAATTTATAATCACATTCATGAATAATGCGATTCCCATATCCATATCCATATATTGTTTTTATTTTTTCTATTTCCTTGATTTTAAATAATAACCAAACGGTGTTGTTGAAAACGATATGACGTATGAAAAGTCATAATTTGGTTTAGTTTACAATTTAGTTTACAATCGGAGGCACAGCATATTTAAAAGATACTAGTGCCACCTCTGAATGAATGATGGGAATCAGTCATTAATTTAGTTTAGTCGGCAATTTAGTCGAAAAAATCGCTCTGAGGCACACAGTCTTAGTCTTAAATAATATATTAGAAACTCTCCAAAAACTTTTGTAGAGCTATCAAAACCACCATATTGTTTCAAATTTATGAACGAAAAGCGATAATTCAATTTAAAACTGTTAAAAAAACGTAAACGTATGCTATATTTCAATTAATATAATTTATATATAAATATTTTTTCTGTTTTTAATAATCAATTATAATTATTGTCTCTGTTTAAATGTCAAAATTAATAACTGGAAACGTCAAAATTATGATCCCTAAGACCACCTATTTCACTGATATTAACGAAGACAAGTTTTTAAGAGTACTGGCCTGGCAGATAAGACTAAGTGCAATAATAATTTAAAGACTACACTCTTCGTTAAGACAAAAGTTATCGCTAAGACAGAAAATACACCTGTGCCATGCGATTTTTATTTTAAAATCTAGTGACAACGACTAACATGTCAAGAAATTTTTTTCTTCCATATAATAGAAATTGCGTTTTGTTTTTTGTAACTACATACGTCAGAAATAAATCGGTACAATGAATTCGTCGTGGTTCTTTCCTCGTTTCCTTCCCCTTCACCAACAAACTAATGTGAAATTCTATTTGCCAAAATCCGGCAAAAAAAAATTGATGTACATCAAAAATTTTGTTCTATTTGCCAGAAAAAATCAATTTTTTTTTGATGGAGAAATACCAATACAAAAAACGTCAATTTTTGTAGAAACGTCAATTGGTGTGTTAAATTACTAATAAATTAAAGCATGTGTTTGAAATTTAATTGAAATATATTTTAATCGTTCATTAATAAACATGCGACAAATATTCGTTCGGAAATATATACATACATATAATTTCGTATAATGGAGTGCACAATTGATGTCGTTTTGACGTGCCATTTCTAAACTTCAAAACCCTATTTAAAATCTCCAATACATACATAAAACCACATCAATTTTGATTTTTTGTTCTATTTGAACCATAAATTTCACATTGATTTGAAAAGTAAATAGAATTTCACATAATTTTGTGGAGGGGAAATTTTTAATTCTTTTTTCAGCAACATTTTTATTTGATTCAACTGATTCTCGCACTACTACAAATCAAAAAATTTCAAGGACGCCTTGTTTATATCCCTTTTTCAACCAAAAAAAAATTAAAAAATGGCTAAATTAAAGTCCATACCACACAAATGTGTGAGTAAAAAATCATAGTATGTAATGGCGTTTTGGATAAAAAATTTCACTTGATTTGAAGTACAACCAACACAATTGTATGTATAGTTATAGTGTTTTTTTCCGACGAAATAAGTTTGAAAGGAATGCGCAAATGTGCAAGTTGGTTCAAAACACATACAAAAATATATTTTTGACATGGTACTTTTGCCGTACTCGCACTATTGTGTTAGTAAATCACAAAAGGGATATGTCGTTTTTGGGTTAATTTTAGGTTAATTTTTGTTTCGAGAGGAAAAATATTTTTTTTTTCAAACAAGGAAACAGTTTTCGCAGCAAATAATAAACTTTTTTTACTATACGAATAAATCAAAGTCTGTGATCCAAATGGTTAAAAAGTTAAATGTTTTAACTGTGGTAAGAAATATTTAACTTACCTCATTTTTTAACCGATTTGCTGTTCCAAATGCCACTAGTTAAAAAGTTAATATTTTGATCCGGATTGTTGTTTTCCATTTTGTTATGAACAAAACAAACGAATATAATGGTTCAAATTTTTAACTGCACCGCGACTAGTTAAAATTTTTGTGATGATTATAATGTCAGAAATTTAACGTTTCAATTTTTTATGCGGTATTTTTTTCGTTTGGAACACAGACAAACAATATAATTTTACACACATATGTACGTACATAAAGAAAGAAACGCGCAAAGGAATCAAATGTGGACGTCGATTGATTTTTTGAAGTGATGGAATCACGCGAGAGAACCAAAATGTGGAAAGGCTCAATTGGAATGACTTGATCGACTTGTTCCAGATGGGGCTAAATAATTTAGTAAGGCTGTCGGTGTTTGGAAAATACCCTAAGGACTAAAGTAAGTAGGCTTTACTTAGACATCTAATAATAATTGCATACAAAATACAGATTTTCAATGAATTTAGGAAATAAATGTTGCATGAAAATCGTAGAATAGCGAAGTTTTTCTATTACTATCGATAATAAAAAACTTCGATATATGTACTCCGATTCGAATGCAAAATTTATTTATTAAATTTATTATATCTTGGTCAGCTCGGATGCTAAAATATTTCAAAACTTTTTGCTTTATAAAATTTAGTGTAGGTTTAGATGTGAGTAGCCTAAATGCACCAAATAAATTTTCTGAAAACTATAATAAATTCATGTACATTTTTTATTTATTGTAGAGTGAAAATTAACTTAAATGAACTGAAGAAATTTTATTGTGTACCCATCGGTCAATAATTTAAAAATTTATTAAGCAATCCAATATTCCCTAGCTAACAAATCTTCGATCAAGACTATTTAATTTTAAACACCGGCCAATTGCACATAGCACATACATACATAGAAAAAATCGTATAAATTACCAAGTTAATAAATTTATCAGCCCGTTCACCACAAAAACAATTTTCCCCTTTTATTTTTTATCACACATTAATTTTATTTATCTTAAATCCACTGACCCTATGTGTATACAAGTGATTTAATAAGTCATTACGAGATTATAATCGCAGCATAAATAAAATTAAATATAAATCTTTCTAACTAAAATACTAGAAAACTACCCCTAAAATAAATAAAACGTATATAATGTGTATCGTATATATAAAACAAATGTATTTTACCTGGATCATCGTCGCTTAGTAGTAAATGCTGGACGGTTCCCGTAACGCTATGTAGTAAATGTGCAAAGTGTTTCGCCAAAATATTTCCACCCTCTTTTGAGCCCGCGCACACCCAAAAATCAGCCTTAGTCAATGTTACCAATTCAACACCTGTCGTAGGAAATCGTGAGGCATAAGGTAACGGAACCAATTGAAACTCGTTACCAATCCATGCGATCCACGATTCAATGTGATTTGATTTCCATTCGCGGGGATCGGTTGGTACCATAACTGTAGTCTTTTCAACTATTTCAGACGTATCCGATTCACTTGATTCCAGTGCATCATTATTATTATTCGCAAATTGATTACTTGTATTTTTGGGTATTGTACTACTTGTGTTATTACTGCTATTGTCGTCATCATCTTTTTCCCGCGAATTGATTGTTAATTTTTCATATGTCTCACTTAAATTGTCATCTTGTTGCATGTTTATGTATCACCATTTCGCGCTCGATATTTTATATTTTTCATAAACTTGTAAATGTTAATTTAATTTTTTAAATGTCTTATTCTAAGTATTTTTAATAACATTTTAACGAGTTTTATAGATTTTGGTTGTCCTTTTAAATCATTTTGATATGCAGATAATGCTGTGCTGTTTCAAATAAAATTTTTAATTTGTTGGTGGATTGAATCATATTTTATGACGACAAGCACGAGAACGATTAAAGTGTTTTTGGTCATCTTAATAAATTATGTAATAAGTTGATTATGGTTTAAATTTAAGATAGCATAGGAAAACAGAAAGTCAAGGAAAAAGAAACACCATTCGAATTTCAAAATCATTTAAGCTTACGAATATAAGGCCCTCCATACACATTTAAATTATATTTTGTTAAATCTCCAACTTCGGACTAAAGTATTCTTCTATAAAGCTGCGAACCGTATATTCGAGTACAAATTACGTTCGTACGCCTATATAAATGAAATGTCTCCATCACTGTGCTTCTTCTAGTCTAATACTATTAGTGTTGTGGGCAAAGGTACATGGATGAGTGAATATTTCATTTAATCGCTAGAATAACACATGGCGTTGTACTACCGGGAATTCTAGGAAGTGAAACCGCACTCAAACTGAATGAGTCTGGCGAACCATTCATAATCTGAGTTGGTTCCCTTTTCCTAATCAACAGTGGAAAATGTGACTAACTCTAAGGCAATAGGCAATATACCATGACCTTATTTATGTCTTGAAGCCCAATGTCAACCAAATTGAATTCAAGTTTCAAGCTTGTAATGGAAATCACAACTTATTCCAGTTCGATCACTTCAAGCCCGTTATATTCGAAGAAACAGCAAATTTCAATTGATTTCAAGAACCACGTCGCATAGTCAATCGGTGATATGCTACATACTTAACTTTGGTTTCGAAATTATCCTCATATCGGAGAGTACCAGCGTAACTCAACACTGGGCGCTTTCAAAATCGAAGCCAACGTTATGAAAATCTTTTAGAATACAAGAAACCTATTCAAGATTACTTAGAACCGAGGTATATGAAGGGAGTCTGGAACGTCCAAGATGACTCAAGGTGTTGGTTTACTGGCTGTAATCATCATGACCTAATTCATCTAATATTTTGGTTCAGTCGGCTGGGTACCCCATACCACAATGGTCGCAATAAACATATTTCAAGGATTATTTCATGCTCAATACATCGTGTAACGAAGATAACCAAAAACCAATCACTCAAAGACAGCTCAGTTCTTAGGAAGTATTTTGAGAAACTTTGCAGGCTCTTAATTGAATGCTGGATAAATCATTCGATAAATCAAGATAATATTCAAATTCATTTCGTTGACGAGATATCGCAAGCTCGGGGAGTATAGTAAACAAAATTATTTGATCCTTACCTCATCAGTCATCACACTACATCAGTAGTGTCTCATTTAAGAAAGCACTACTGAATCCTGAATATCGTAATCGTGGTGCGGACCAGACAAAATAATATATAGAAAACTTTCCATCGCCTCATGTGACCCGTTCTAGATCATTTATGTACACATTAAAAGACCCGACGAAAGGTTACATATGCTTGTTCGTAAGCATTCCATTTGGCGTTGATGTCGAAATTCACCGCAAACGTATATATGCAACTGCTTGGTGTGTTTCATCCTTTAATCATTTACTAAAATCTTTAAAATTTGATTAATACTTAGGTTATATGACTAATGAGGGATGGCGTTTATCCCTTTTCCTACCAGACTCAATTTGTTTTTGCTTCAATTTAAGTCCAACTCACACAAAAGTGTGTGTAAAAATGACAGGTTGTTATGTCTTCCGGATTTTAACGGATCTTAGTTAAATCGGAATTATTTTTGAAAAAAGCATTATAATTTGATAACATATAAATTATATAACATATTAATTATTTGTTTTTGATAAAGTATTAATTATTTTACTGTTATTATAGTTATAGTGCTGTTTTTAGGACGAAGACGATTTAAGAAGAATCAATGCCTCCTAAACTACAGGCCGCTTACACCAAATGATGACGACACGCTATGTCGAAGTTTTTGTTGCTTTCTGTAGTTGTTTTGTTAGTGTAAATATCTTAACATTATTAGCTGTGTTTCTTAACGCTTGATCTGATCCAGTTCAGTTCATGTTTCATGAAACAACACAAATGCGCTTGCTAGATTTAAAATCAAAATTTGTGATCTAAAACAAAATTTTGATTATGTTTTCCATATAAAATTTGAACTGATCCGGATCAATGAGCGTCAAGAAACACGGCAATTATTGCGCAGTCTCGGTTTAGACATAAATTGACGTCATGTACGAAAAATGAGTGTAGTAAGAGGCCTGTAGTTTAGGAGGCATTGGTAGAATGCGCAAATGATGTTGGTCCAAAATACATATACAAAAATAAATTTTTGGCATGATTCTTTTTCGTTACCCACACAATTGTGATGGCAGGTAGGAAAAGCGATGTATCAGAAAATCTTCAACAAAAAAGTTTGGTGCTACCATGACCATCTCGAGACACAGCACCGCCACAAATAAATGTCTGCTATAATATTACTGAACCAGCAGAAAATTTCTGAATTTGTAAACGTTTATCTAATGCATGTTTTACAACAAAAAGTTTCCGCAGATTTTTTTTTAAATTTCAATGTAGGGGTGGGAGTACGAGTACATAGCAAAATAATAATTTAATTTGGAAAAGAGGCTACAATTTGATTTCCTTTCAAGAGTTAGGAGGTCTCTCTTGAGGTCTAAACGACAGCATTGACAAATTGCCGTTTTTATGATTTTAGTCCAATAAATTTATTTCAATTTTATGATCAAAACTTTAAAACTTCCATCTGCAATCAAAATATCACATCAAAATGGATCTTTATGTGAGGAGGAAGAGGATCTTAGAAAAATTCAGAATGTCCGAAATTATGGAAAACCGTATAGCGGATTCTTAACGTTCAATTTTCAAAGCGCATAAATACGTTACGATCTAGGTACCAGAAAAACCACAGTTTTTATTGGCTACATTTAGAAGTTTTTGGACAGAAAATGAAATAACTTAATACGCTCTAAATTCAGAATATATTGTATAGGTAATATTAAGGGTTGTGAATAATATCCAAAAAAAATAAGAATGCTGGAAAAAATGTAATAATGAAGAGAAGTGTTTTGTTAGTGGTATGGAAATAAGCGCTTATTAATTACACTCGCAATTCGCTGGACATTTTAAATGCCACAATATATAATTAATATGCGTCGATATTGAGGTTTGTCGTCTTGATACTATACTATGCAGAACCATAATCTAATATTGTTTTAGGTTAAATTGCCAACTGAAATGGAAATTCTGGTAAAATGCATCGGAAATGTTTTAAGAATTATTTATTAAATTTAAGTCATAAATATCTTTGCTTGAATTGTAAATTATTGACGAAGTTTTAAAGGGTTTTCCAATTTGAGCGGGTCGATGTTGGCAGCCTGTGGCGGCCATATTATTCTGGTGGCGTCTGTCTGGTGTTTTTTTCAGTCACTGATGCCAAATCACTATGAAAAGTTACCCGATTGAGCAGCACGTCCATATGATAAAACTTTATTTTCAAAATCAGTGTTCATTCGTACAAACGTTGCGCGTGTTGTGCCCATTTTACGACGGTCGCGGTAGTCGTTCAAAGTCGACTCTCCAACGTTTGGTGGCCAAATTCGAGACAACCGGTTCGGTAAACGACTAGGAAACACTTGTTCGTCAAAGGAACGCCAGATCGGCCAAGAACATTGCCGTGGTCCGTGAAAGTATGGAGGAGAACCCGAGGCAGTCAATTCCTCACTGTGCTTAAAAACTCGGCCTTTAACAGACTTCAACTTGGTGAATTTTGCGTCGGGGCTTGGGTCTTCACCCGTACGAGATCCAACTGACATAGGATCTTAAAGTTAATGACCATAAACAGCGCCGTTTGTTCGCTGACTAGGCTTCAAGGAGTTTGGTAGAGGACCTCAATTTTGGCCGAAAATCATCTTTAGCGTCGAGGCGCATTTTGGGATGAATGACTATGTTATAACAAGCAAAATTGCCGTATATAGAACAATGCACACTCACACGAGGTTCACTAGGTAGCAATACATCCTTAAAAAGTTACTGCTTGGTGCGGATTTTAGGCCCGCGGCGGCTTGATTGGTGCGTACTTTTTTGAAAATGACGTTGGTAAGGCCATTACCATCAACGGCGAGTGCTACAGAACGGTGCTAACCGATTTCTTTTTCCGTTTTCTCAAGTCGCAGGTCTATGCCCAAAAGTCGCAATCGGCCGATGCCCTTAAAGCCAACATAACCAATACCATCGCCCAAATTCATCCGGATTTATGCGGCAGAGTCATTGAAAATTGGACCCCTCAGATCCGTGCCACTGTGAGAATTAGCGGTAGACGTTTGAACGATGTTATATTCCATAAATAATAGCATACATTGGCTTTTTAAATAAAAAAAGAATTTCGTTAATACCTCACACACAGCTTGTTTTATTCCATTTCAACATCGACCCGCCCAAATTGTAAAACCCTTTATAGAGAATATTAGTTAGTAGCTAACTTATAGCAGTTTACAGCTCTTAAGGTAGGAGTCCTAAGAATTTATTAAAAATTGGTACTTTAGAAGGCTGTATACTCTGACGCAATTATAAGTACCGCATCAATTAGTTTTTCAATTTTCTTGCCGGTCACATATTTTTTGTAAATATTAGCAAACGCACTTGTGTGTTCTATATAACAGTAAACAAAACTGGAGTATTATAGATTTAGACTTTTGCATCAAATGCATAACCCATTGCAAATTAAATTATTTTAAATTATCAGTTAGATAGAAAACTAGCAAGTTCTATTGTGATATAAAAGTTTTATTAAAAATTACATAAATCTTAAATATGACGAGTTCTCGCCGATCCAGTCTTGGTAATGTTACAATACTATATGTAGGAATACTATATGTAGGCAATACTATATGTAGGAAATACTTCACTCAACAGTCTCGCACTAATTTTTACGGTATTGGGAGAGTGCCAACAATGAACGTAGTCCGGCTTTCGGGCGATCGATATTTGAAGTTATTCGCTCTAAGAACTTGCTTTATCACGTGTCTATTGACACAATCGGCAATTGCCGAGGTACGGAGTGTCAGTAGGTTAAAAGAGGAGGACGGTGTTTGAGATCCCGCTACAGGCCCAGTATTAACGGCAGAACATCGAAAATAACGATTGCGATTTTCCCGAGACGATTTCAATTCAACTGGACAATTGAAGATTGAGGTACCGTTCTGTTCTCAGACGAGCCAATATTCTGTCTGACAACATTAAACAAACTTATTAGGTTATTTCGATGTGAGAGAGAACGTGTTCTTATGTTATGGTTTGCGAAGGAATTTTGTTTATTGCTGGTACCGAACTAGTACCCTTAAGTGGAGAGTCACTTACTGCAACAAGGTGTATATAGAGGAATGCGTGTAGTAGTATATGTAGTATACCACGCCTTTTGCTTCATATGTTGGAAAATGATTTGTTTTCATGCAATATAACACGAGGCCACACGCAGCAAGAGTTGTACCAGTAATGGACTACATTGAAAACATTAATCTACGAACGCTAAGATGGCCACCGAGGAGCGTATAGATCTCAACCCGATTCAACATGTCTTGGATATGCTTGCTAGAAAAATACGGCAGAGAAATACCATCTCAGAGAACCTCTTAGAGCTTCAGAAGTCTGTGATTCAGGAGTGGGAAAATATTCCTCAGAAGAAATAAGAAATTTGATTTTTAGTATGCCATCACGACTTTAATGTGTGATATCAGCACGATCGCCATACACGTTTTTAAAGTACCTTTTAAACTGAATTTTCCCAATTACATAATTGTATAATTTAATTTGATTTAATAGATAAGTATGAATTTTCTGTTTAATTAATAGAACCTATTGAAAATTATTTGTTTAAAAACATGTGGAAACGCATATTTTTTTGACACATTTTAAAATAAACCCGATTAAAATTTAATATGAAATTAATTAGAAAGAGACAGAATGAAAGAATTCTAGCGGATTTATCTGTCGTATATAAAAATGTCTTTGATGCGACATTTGCGTCTGTGTACTTGAGGTGAGAAAAAGCGTCGCGCAAGTTGTATATTAAAATATTTGATGTCCTGAAATCAAATCAATCATTCGGATATATCGACTACCGTCGGCACTTTTAGGGATAATATAACTTGGGTAGGTTCTAATTTTGTTCCAATTTTTATTACTGCAGAATTAGAAGCTTTTCCTCCTTTCAGTAAATACAATAATAATTAGCCAGAGCAAACTCGAGTCGACACAGCAAAATGTTATCGTACCCGCATAAGCAAAGATATTAATAGATTGGGCGGAAAAAACAATTTTATTTTGGCTGCAGCCTTGAAAGCCAATTTGGATAGTTCCGTCACATTATAAGTTTAGTTGTAAATTCTATTCAAACCTTTGGACAGTGAAATCCAAATTCGTTTTATATGTTAAGTAAAATAAAAAATATCATTTCAAAATATGAGTCAAATATCCGTGTACTGCCACCGTCACAGAGATCGCAATCTGCTCTTACACAAAATTTTACCATAAACACTTTAATCCACAAATGCCTGCCGAAGTAAAAATTGTCTTATTTCATTATGTACATGTATACCGGCGGTTCTGGTTGAAGCAGCTTGTAGATTTATTTATAATGAAATAAGGTAATTATTCCGCTTAGGTTTATTAAATAAACAAGTCACAGAATTCAAAAATATTGTATACAAAAAATCTATTCCACGAATTAAATCTATTCTGCGGTTACACTAAATTATAAAAACCTTGTCACTTTTTAAATTTCTTAATAACTTGCTTCAAACGAGCACATTCTGCATCACATCCACTAATGTATTTAAAAACTAATCACTTCACTATTAATCACACTAAACACTTTAAAGTTATCTACCACAAACGTATTATTATCCTTGTGGTTATTAATTTCTCAATTATTACGCAAACGACGATATGCAAGTAAGTGCATGCATTTAAATGTACGTAAACAACAAATAAAATAAAAAAAATTACGGGGTTTTCCCGCGATTTAATTTACGAAATATAGACACAGTAAATAAATAACTATTTAAAAAATCGCGATTTTTTATTATTTGTAAAAATGTGTTGTCGACGATACCTAAAAATCTATACTGAGTGATCGAGATCATCGTTGTACAATTTCAATTTTTCTGTATTTTGCGAATGAATTTTGTCTTGTTGATTACGTTCATTCAAAAGGAATATGATTCATTTTCTTATTCTATTTTACTTAGCTGTTTCTTGTTTCTTTCTATAATATGTTTTATTTTCTTTGCGATCGCAATGTTTTACAACATTGATCACTTCTTTGGGTTTATGCAGATACGATAAAAGAAGTGGTGGTGGTTTGAAGATAAACAAGTTAGTGTAAAACGGATTTCATTCATAAGAAAAAATTAAATATAAAATCTAATTAAAATATCATCAAAATAATTACATATATTGACGATTGGAAATTTAGAACCAAACAGAAAAAACGGTTATTTAAAAACCTCGTTGTAAACAGATGAATTGCTCAAATAAATAGTGATTTCTTAGAAGTTTCATATTATTCATTCATTATATTTGTATTTATTAATGAGTCAATGTCGTTCAAAATATAAAAAATAAAAAAGTTGCGAAACAATAATAAATGTTTTATAATTCGTCATTCTATTTAGCCATTGCCGTCATTATTTTTAACGAGTGTTGTAAAGACGGGCAAAATGTAACATACCACGTGGTTGGGAATAATGTCAACAGAAAATCATTTTCTGTATTTTGCCTGTTTTTACGTGCATCTAGTTCACATGTGAAGTAATGATAAAGGTAAAATAGCAAAAAATTCAAACTATTTTTTGTAACTCTAATTACTATTATTATTGCGAAATAACGTGAGTATGAATCATGTGATAAAAACGATTTTTAAAATTCTTGGAAAATTGTGTGGTACTCGTTAATGTTATGTTCCACATATGTTACTCGCTAATATTTAATTTTCAACTATTATATAGTATAAACCATGACCTACTTAACCTCAGTTAGCTTTTTTAGTTGCGTAAGTAATGTATATGTAACAAAATATATTAAAAAGTATAATTTTATGTACAAAAATTAAAACCGATAATTTAAAAAATGGTGAAAAATGTTGTGGGACACATGTTTATGATTTTATTCTCCACAACCTCACAAGAAATGTACATCATGCAACACTTTTTTTATTAAAGGTCCTAATCCCAAAAAAAACAAATTCGTCGTACAATAAATTACATAAAAAATTTAGCAAAATTAAATTATTTAGTGTAAATTAAAAATAAAGTAATTTTATAAGTCAATAACTGCTTAATAATATTATAAACATATTATATATATGTAAGATAAATAGTGTAATTAGCTATGAGTATAGTTGTCGTCTAATTGTAAAAAGAAAAAATGGCGGACTAGTGTTGATATATTTTTTAGTTTATTTTTTTTATGTCAAATTGACGATAAAAGGAATTATTTTAATTTTTAACCAAAATGAGTTTTTTTAACAGAGTACGTTGAAACATGAAAGGCTTTTCACACGTCTTTATTAATTAATTGCTATTTTTGTGTTTTGTAGAAAAGTTTTGATGACGATGATGATGATTTAGAAAGTTTAAGATTAGCTGCATTAAAATCACTTGCTACGAAGAAAGAGGCCATATCACCTGTAAATGGCGGAAATGCAATTGAAGTTTTAGAAAACGGACCATTGTCAAGAAATATTTCTGCGGTTCGACCTATAAATACACTTGATAATGCCAATCTTCACGTACGCCTGGATGTCACTGAACCCTACGTCCCACAGAGTCTTTCAAACGTAGGCCACATGGATTGGAACTATAATGCTGCATATATGGGAAATATGCACTCAAAAGCAAGCATTATACCAACTCTGTCGCCACGAAGTCTTGCGTTTGTTGAACAAAATAACGATATATTAATGAGACGAAAAGGGGAAAAATCAACGCGTTCTCCGTCACCGTATCGAGAAGATTTTATGCGATGGTCAGAATCGCCACCACCCCTACACAAAAGACGGTCACTTAGTTTCCGCAAGTCACACTCGAGATCTATATCTCGAAGCCCAGTGCTAAATAAGAGATTTTCAAAATCACCTCCCCCAGTAGTCAAGTCACCGAGGCGCATTGTAAAATCGCCAGTCAGAAACACACGGCCATTTAAGAAACGAAGTAAATCGCGATCGGGCCGATCGCGATCTCCAGTGCGTCGGGGGGATTCACCGAATCGATTGCATCCTGAACGACGTAGGAGCACGTCACTTTATTCTTCGAGCCATCAAAACAAATTTAGTAGTAGAAATCCTAATACAAAGCAAGCTGATCGTTTGACGCCGCCTCCAATAAGACACCGCCGTTCTAGTCGATCACAAACTCCAATTCATCAAAGAAACAAATCGCTTACTCCACCTTCACAATCTGCCCGTACTAATCGTAAACGGTCCCGAAGCCCGTTTCAACCGTCACATCATCTCAGGCGCTCGAGATCGAATTCAAGATCACCTCACAGAAAAGCACGCCCAAGGTCGCGAGAATATCTAGCTACCGGAGGTGGTGGAGGTGGTTACTCGAAAGGCATGAATAACAATAAACACTACGCAAATAAAAATATCGAATTCAATCGGAAATACTTAAGTCAAAATAATTACTCAAACCGTAATAATAATAATAAGTACCATAATAACAGCAACAAGCATAAATATGATAATCGGCGGGAACTACCGAGAAGTCCAGCTAAGTACCGAAGCAAATCAAAATCACCGGTAGCGCATCACCATTCCGAGAATGGACCGAAACCGGATAACAAAAAAATTACAAATACTAGTAGTAATAGTAATAACAAAATCGAATGTAGTAGCAGCGGTAGCAAAGAAGTCATGCCACAGAACGTATTAGAACATGATAAATTGAGTTCCACTGATGATGATGATCAAAATTCTACCGATAACGACGATAACAATGATGAGGATGGTATAGATTTATTCGCATCCGAAGAAAGTGAATCTGAAAATGAAGGTCGTTTTAAGTCGTCTAGCAAAAATACTGATAATAAAAAAGTTGCCACATTATCTTACTCGAAATTGAGCGAAACGGCCGCCGTTTGTGTTTCGGAGTTAAAAGATATGAATGCGAATTCGAATTGGAATGATCGAGATTATGCAAGGCGAAATATCGGCGATCGGGATAGAGATCGTGATCGAAAAAATAACCGTCGTGCTCGTGATCGCGATGATATCTCATGGAAAAGTGGCAGACGAAATAGAACAAAGGAAGACGACAGTGACAGTAGAAATAATAAAAAGACTGAGAAATCAAGTAGTAGTTCCAATTCGGCTAATATGAATGGCATGAAAATGTTTCGATCAACGTTTCAGGCGGTCGATGATAGTAATTTAAATTCAAAGAAAGGTAAAAATATTTTTTTTTATTTTTTAATCTTTATTCCATTTATCTAGCCGAAGCTTTGTTTAGTAATAGGTTAGTTAGGTCGGTCTAGCTAAGTAGTGATTACGAAACAAGTTCGGCTTTATAAACATTCACACCAACGAGCTTAGTTGTTCTTCAATAAAACAAATCGAATTCCTTTTTTCTAATTTATGGTAATTAAATTATAGTAGTTATCGTAATTATAGCTCAGCTTGTGCTTTGATTTAAACTTTCTGCATTGTTCTCGATTTTAACCAAATTAAGCTGACCATTATGCTAAATTTCAAAGTCCCGTTAGAAAATCTCATTTCTCGTCTGTGCTGTTCCCACACAGCCGCTCAAATTTGTATTTACGTAAACAACGATTGTTTGACGTTGATAACGTAAACAACGATTGTTTGACGTTGATAGTTTCAGACACACCATCTGATACGAGCATTCGTTTCGGTTTAAGCCATAACGAAACAATAGACTGCCGGGTTTCGTATTGATCGTCTAGATATTGATATGAATGTGGGAAGCTTTGTCCTGAATATTATAACATTAACACCAACCAAGCAACCAATCAATTATCGTGCGTACGTTTTAACCTCTATAATCAGTGGCACTTGAATGTTAAAATTGTAATGCTTTTCACTAAATTTGTATGCTTTTCGTTGCTGAACCTATCAACTCGAATAACTTAAACTATACAATGGATCCAAATTCTCTAGAAGAGTCTGATGTTTAAATGTTGGCCAATCATTAAGAGGTTATTATATTAACTATTCCTTTAGTGAACTTATTACAAATCTGAAGATTTTTTTTTACGGATTTACCAATTGTGGGTTCTAGTTCGATCTACCTCCTATTAGGGCCAATCAAGATTTTTATAAGTGGCAGAACTTTTGGATTAATCAAATTGGGAATAAAACTAAAGATAGCCTATCAAAATTTCTTACGAATGTAAGGTCGATTACGTAACCTTACCACAGAAAACAAAAATTTTTGGTGTCAATTAGTGGCAAGATTCTAGAATTTTTATACTCCCCCGCGGGAGGAGCACCCCCCTGCGTTTCTCAAGCACATGCTAAATTTGTTAAATTGACCTACGAAATCGAAAAAAGTGTCGAAATTGTTTTGGATAAGACAGAATAAGAAGCGAAAATCTGTGGTTTGTGGCAGATGAAAAGTATGTAGGATCGTCATTCAGGGATTAACTTTATTGGAGCTTTATTGCAAATAGGCGGTTGATAATCCTTTGTCATAAGGACTTATGTTTTTGATTTCCAATCGTCATACCATAAATGGAGCTAAAGTTCTAAAAGTTATGTATTTGCGAGGCTATAGTACCATGTGCCTCGGTCATTGAATTTCACGGTTGTTATCGTCCTTCAGATAATCGCTAAGAGCGTCGGTTGCATCGACATATGACATGAAACTGTGATAAAGATTAGTCAAATATGCCATTTACTTGTGTTTGCTGGTATTTGAAGGCGATGAACACTTTTCGAAACATTCGAGTTTTCATTTTTTGATCTATATTGTTGTAGGTCAAAGTGACTTGAAGATGACACTGTAAGCGCCCAGTATGCATTTCTTGGTTCTAGCTTCATTGAAATCCGAAATTCGGGATTATCCGAAATTAAAAATACTATATCCAGATAGAAGTTCCTCATCTACTATCAAGACTTTACAGAATAAGACTTCACTTAAGATCTGAGAGGCAAGAGAAATACATATATGATTTGAATATCATAGATTACTAAAACCTCACGTTTTATTCTCATTTATTTAAACAACTACGGCTACTGTAAGGTTTTTACAGCAGATTTTGTTATGACGCCTAAAACTGATATTTTTGCTAATATAATCAAAGAGGTTCTTGTCAAGAAACGCCGTCCCAAAAGTTTTGGGTCTTGTGTGCTGTACATTTATTTGTATGATTTGAGTCTCGATGTTATGGTGAACTGCGGTGTGCCTTGTAGTGCTCTTATGAACTCTTGCGCTCTAGTAACCGCTAAAAGTCAAATCTTTTAAACCCAAGAGCTCTTAGTTTTAGAAACATCTGGCAGTTTTCAGACCTGGGGTTTGATTTTCCGGCCCATTCAAAACTTCTGAGTGCGAGTTTATAGATCTTTTCCGCTGCAAAATTTTCATCAGACGACGTATTTGGAGGGGAAATTTGATTGGGCATTTAGGAGTACCGTGCTGCATGGGTATTTCATTGGATTGAATTCATTCCAGATCAGCGCCCACTCCCGAATCATGAATTATCTTTAACCCTTTTGAAAGTTCTATCGTACATTGCATGCTTAGGTGGCGTACCAGTGCTTAGTGGGATAATCAATTTTATGTAAATTGATTTACGACATTCATCGAATAAGGCTAATCAACCGAACATTTATTTGTCTCCCGGCACAATAGCTAGACCCCACCATAAATACGAGACTTTTCTTTACTGGCCCTCGTATTACCGATACCTAGATTTGGATTTTCTATTAGTTTTATTTGCAACATATTTTTCATTTGTTGATAACACTCGATGGTGTACCTTATCATCTAATATTTTTCTTTTAATTTTTTTATAGAAAATACTTCAAAATCTAATGAAGATAAGTCAATTGGCAAGAGCAGTACAGAGGTAAATTCAGAAACCAGAAATGTTTTACACTTAAAACGAACGCTAATACCGACAAAAGAAGGTAATTCATAGCCCAGATAGTAATAAACCATTTTTGCAATCTAACAGCTTTAATGATTTTTTTATGCAGTTGATAAAGCTGGAATGTCTACGGAAGAGCCAACAAAGACCCATGAAATGAGTGTAAGTAGTGAGTCAACAGGAGGTAAAAAACCAATCCATTTGCGATTGGGTGCAATTTCCAATTCATCATCAAAAATGGAAAGTGGTGGAGGGTCAGGAGGTGGTGGCAATAGTGGGAGCCACAGTCAATCGGGGAAACCAAATACATCGTGGAAATCGAAAAAATCGTGGAGAACTGAGAAGGTATCAATCAATATTTATTTATAACATTAATTTTTATATTTTATTTATTTATTTTATCAGACTAATTTATTTTATAACTATAAATACATTATTAATTGTAAAAATATCATTTGTGATGGATTTTGATGGGCTTTACACTATCTTAATCCAAATAAATCGTTGAAGACTGTAAATCACCTAGCTAGAATTTAAGTATCTGTGATAATTTTTATGTTAGAATTATTAGTTATAAGATCAATATTATTGTTATTAATTATTATTATTTTAAGGTTGAAATGTACCTAAAGAATCAAAGTGTCGTTAATTTTTGTGTATTGTATTGTATATATAAAATCATTGTTCAATAATAGTATTTGAGGAAGCTCCTAAATTAACGGCACGAGCGTAAAAATTTTAAATTTTCTTGTATTGTAAAAACCAAATATTGTAAAATTGAATTGAAAGAAAATGTAATTGATGAAATGAGTTAACACCAAAATCTCAAAAGGATATATACCTACTCGCATTATCGGATAAAGCTTGGGAATAAGCCAAACAAAAAATAACAATAGTATATAAAATTATAAAATTTAGAGCTTTTAGAATTAAACAAACCAAAAAATTCTTACAAAAAAATATTTTAAAAGTCAAACTTAAGAGATGGCTTTTAAGAAATATCAGGACAAAAGGAAATTTATCTTGTTACTTCTTATTTGATCATTAGGTATGAATAATATGATGTAAAGGCGTATCTATAACCAAACAAGCATCCAGAAAAATCAACACGACGAGGATATAATGCAATCGTTCGCGTCTCAACCAGTTAATCAACTTTCGCCATACACAAAAAACCATATTTACCAATTTTCAAACAAATCAAACGTACCTATGCAGCTCAACAAATACGACAACCGATTTTATCCCAGATTGATGGAAATTAATATCAACATAAGAGAAATGTATACTAGACACAAAAAATATTGTAATTACATTTTTTGACAAGAAAAAATTAATAAATTACTTAAAAAATTTAAGTCAAAATATATTTCAAAATATAAAACAAACGTTATTTTATTGGATGGTTTAATAGTTCTGGTGGTATGTAATTGTTTCTTAGCTCTTCTGCTCATTGTTAATATGTATAGGTAATTGGTCTAAGTTTATTAAAAAAGTTACATGAAATGGGTTTAAACTATATATCATTTTTATTTTTAAAACAAACAATAAAATTCAGATTAGTCCATTACATAAATTGTTAGTTGCAGTTCTTTTATAATAATTTTGAATAAGAATTTTCTTTATATTAGACTTTTAGAACATAAAAAACATATTTATATTTTTAATCTATAATAGTGGCGACTTGCACCATTGTGTGGTCGGAAATTAATCATCAAAATTATTTTGAAATAAGAAATTTGCGGCTAAATTTTCGTTTTTCTCGCATGCAAAATACGCCTGTAAAACCAGATGTTCTGGAAAACCTAGTGCCTTTAAACGCTCGATAGCTTCTCTATCTTGTGGTGATACATTTATCGCACCTTCCATATTATCAAAGTTTGCAGTTCTGCGATCGGTACTAGGCTCACTATCATCTGATGACTCGTTCAACATATTTACAAACCCTTCTTGATTTTCTGATATTAACTGTAACAAAGCAGGATTAGTTTGACCAATTTGTTGTAAAACGGCATTCAGTAATTCAGGATTTTGTTGGATTACGCTTCGCATTTGTTGAAATTGTGGTTGCGAGCGTAAAAATGCTAAAGGATCACCATGTTGTTCACCTTCTGGCACCACAATATTTCTGTCGTTCCTCGAACCAGGATCAGTACCAGCGTTTCCTCTTGCTGCTGCAGCCGAAATATTTGCATCTAATTCGTTCTCTTCATAGTTACTCAACACAGGCATACCACTTATTAAATATTCAACAGCACGATCTGGATTATTATAGCTTACACGTAATGCCTGTTCAACTAAATCCCGGGTATAGCCCATTTCCATAATATTAGAGACTATATTGTTGTACTGATCACCCATTAGTAACGTTGATTCGGCGGTGGTTAGTGCGTCTGATAAAATATCAGCTCCGCCGTCCCCTGCGCTAGTTGGCATTGAAGCCACTGTTACATCGTCTGCTTTTGTTTTGGCCGCAGCACCATCGTCAGGTTCAGTTTTTGTCTTATCATCGGATTTATTTGAATTACTTGTTGCTGTCGATGAAGTGGGCTTTGACGTATCGATGTTATCTTTCCTACCTTCATTATTTTTATCATCTTTTGTGTTCGTTGCTGTAACCGGTTCACCGGCTGATGAATTGAGAGTTTGCGGATTATCGGATTTTTGTATTTTTTTTACCATAACCACTAAGAACTTCTTCTCGTCAATTTTGTAAGAGGCTACCGTTTTCTCGTCATCTAAAATTAATCCCGCATATATCAATTTTTGATTTTCTACAGCATAATCCTTGCCCCGTTCCGATTCAATGTGTTCTTTTAATTTTTGTACTTTTTCATTTTCATCAAATTCAAGTTGAAATGTTTGTTGCTGTAGATTTTTAATAGTTATCAACATTTCTACCTATTTAAAGAGATTTAGATAAATAAATGTTATCGTTTTTATTTTTCCACAAGAATTTTAAAAATAATTTTTTGTTTTTTCTAATATAGGTAGTAGATTTTACAGCGAACTTCAGCAACAAATTTTATTGCGTTTTACTGTTTATTTAACAAACATTAGTTTTATTAATAATATTTATTAAATTTTATTTTAAAACTAGATTAAAACAAAAAATTTATTTGTACATAAATCTTGACTTGACGCTATAAAAATTGATGTTTTGTTCTTTCATGATTTTATTTTACAATTTACTTCGGTTACACCATCGCGTGAAGAATTGGTGACATCGAAAGTTGAATTTGAGCTTTCGGCTAGAAAATTGAGATTTTTTCAATTTGCCTTTTTTTTATTCGCCGCTAGGAGCGCTTCATGTACTATGTCAAAACCAATACCACTACAATAAATTAAATTATTGTAGTGGTATTGCAGAATCTACTTTAATATAAGTCCTGCTTACTCTTCTCATTGACAGATACCTATTTAAAAAAAACTAACAAAGAGTGTGTTGGTTACACTAACAATGCAACGTAAATTTGAATTTTTTTTATGTTCATTTGTTTTGTTTATGCACCAACACACTTATACTTAGTTATTTAAAAAAAATTACTATGGAAAAAAAATTACAATACATCTTTACTTAGTTATTGTTTATTTCATATGTGTGGAGTTAGCACGACTTATATTGGTATTGTCAAAACCAATAACAATTAAAAGCCCGGGGGGGATGTTGTAACATCACTTTTTTCGATATTTATCGAATATTATATCTCTTTTTCCTAAAACAAAATTGCTTGTCGTTTCACGTTTCAATTTTGCTTTCTATATTGCGATCTCACACTACTAGAATAAATTGTTTATTTATCTCTTTTTTGTTTTTCGATAAAGTATCATTTTTAAAATAAGTAGGTGATACAATAAGAGTAGAACGACATTATGTTTTATTCGAATAGGTAGAGATCGCAATAGAAGTAATGTAGTTGAAAAATGAAAAAAACGATAAATTTAATTTGTGATGAAAGAGATGTAAATTTCGATAATATCGAAAAAAGTGATGTTACAACATCCCACCCCACAAAGTCCGAAACGCAGATCCCAATATGCAACAAACTACAGAAGATTGTGTTGGTTACACTAACAATGCCATGTTAATTTTTTCTTTCGCACCACTACTTATTAAACTAGTGCGCTAATTCAATGCCTCCTAAACTACAGGCCTCTTACTACTCTCATTTTTGTACACATATTTTCTAATACAACTATCTATAGTGTAGTTTTTTCTGTATTTGTTGCAATAGCATGGCTTTATATTGTTGTTGGTTTTGACTATGTGCATAGATTCTTTTTTTGACAGACAATTAATACATAATTTTGATGTGGTAAAGAAACCAAACCGCAGTTCGTATGAAAATGTAATTATAATGGAAAATCGATTTTATTTTTATTAATTTCGATTTTAGGGAGTTTATTTAGTATTTTATTAGTGTTTATCAAAATAAATAAGAACTTGTCGCAATAATTTTAGAAAAACGGTCTTGTGAGCGATCAATGTACATATTCGACTTCTTAGTATTAGTGATTCCATAGAACATACGGCCACAATATTAGCTGTAAACCTTCACAATTTCGCTAAAAAGATTTTACGATAACAAATAGTTTATATCCCTTTTTCTCCTGCCATCACAATTGTGTGAATAACGAAAAAGAATCATGTCAAAAATTTATTTTTGTATGTATTTTGGACCAATATACACATTTGTGCATTTGTGCACTTAAATCGTTTTTGTCCGAAAAATAACACTAACTATAATAATAATAAAAAAATTGATATGTTATCAAAAACAAATAATTAATATTTTATCAAATTATAATGCTTTTCTCAAAAATAATTACGACTAAACTAAGATCTGTTAAAATCCGGAAGACATTACAATCTGTCATTTTTTACATCCATATTTGTGTACAGTGGACTTGATCCAAGAAAAAAATTGTCTGGGCTTTTTCAACCAAAAAAAAGGCTCAATTAAAGTCCAAACCACACAAATGTGTGAGTAAAAACTCATAGTATGTAATGGCGTTTTTGATAAAAAATTTGGCACGAAGTACAACCAACACAATTGTGTGTATAGTGTGTGTATAGTATTTATGTGTATATAGTGTTTTTTTGGACGAAAATTAGTTTGAAAGGAATGCACAAATCTGTAAGTTGGTTGAAAACACATACAAAAATAAATTTTTGACATGGTACTTTTGCCGTACCCACACAATTGTGTTAGCGGGCAGCAAAAGGGATATCATTTGGTACACTGTCGCGTTTTGTACCATATCGCGTTTTGTACGAAACGCTATATGGCGTTTCTAAATGTCGCGTTTTGAAATATCGCGTTTTGTACCATATCGCGTTTTACACTGTATCGCGTTTTGAAACACCGCATTTTAAAATATCGCGTTTTGGCCCATTTCGCGTTTTGTACCGTTTCGCGTTTTGAAATATCGCGTTTTAAAATATCGCGTTATGATAATTCGCGTTTCAAAATATCGCCAAAAATTCCCCTTTGCAAATAATTGCAATGCATTCAGATGAGAACAAATAGTTGATACTGAGGAGGAAACATGATTGAACATTTTTCAGTAAACCTTAGAAAAAGGTCCAGATGATAGATATATAGTAAGAATTTCATTTTAGGATGATCATGTTGAATTAAGAGAATTCAGGAAAAAAAGCCGCCGCAAGATTTAATACAAGGTGAAAAACCGTTCAAGAACGATCCATCATTCAAACAATTATATGTTCAATTAATGCAGGAGTACTAAAGCACCTAGAACTCGCACAGGAAGAGCTTGAAGATAATATACCAAGCAACACCTATTACTTATCACATCATGGTGTAATTAGACAGGACAGCACCACTACAACGTGAGTATCCTTAAATGATTTCATGATGAATGAATTGGCCAAAATTACAAGAAGATGACCATAGAAAAAATGTATGTCAAAACCTGGATTATTAACAAGACCAGAATTATCAACGAACATTATGGAGAGCTCATCCTACTAAACCAATGAGAATATATAAGCTTACAACAGTGAGGATAACAGCAATCAGTTTCTTAACAAAAAGAGCTTTAAAACAGCTAGCAATTGAAGCAGCCAATGATTATCCGGCAACAGCACAAATTTTGTTGGCAGATGTTCTTCTGACCGGTTGCAACAACATGAGAGACGTGGTTCAATCAATTCACGAATTAAAGTTGATAACAGCAAGTTAAAATATCTATTTTACTTTAAATCTATTTAACGTACGGAAATGGTTCTCTAATTCAAATGAATTATTAAAATACATCTCAAAAGAAGGGGAATGCTCCATGGTAAGGGTAATGCGCAAACCAAGCTAAACGATTATGTTAAGACCATAGGAATTTTGTACGATCCCCAAGTAGACAATTTTGAATTTGATGTCGCAAGACTCCAGTTATCCAGCACACAAGCAACAAAACAATCATTATTATCCAAGTCATCAAATCTATTTAATCCAGTTGGATGATTGCTATCTCCATTAACAATCACAGCAAAAAATATGATGCAAGAAATATGGCTAAGTGAAATAGAATGGGATCAACCTCTACCAGAAAAAACCAAAACAAAATGGATAAACTATAAGTTAAAATTAAGTGGAATTGAAAATATAAAAATTCAATACAAAATAAGATACCGAGACCGAACTTTACAGTTTCGCTGATGATGAATATGCATATGCCGCTGCTATATACTGTCGAACAGAAAAATAACAACACAATTGCTAACCTCGAAGACAAGAGTCACTCCAACTAAAGTAAAGTTTGATGGACAATTTGCAATGTTATTATTAGCAAAATTAGTTTAACACATCAATGATTGCGCTGTATTGGCTTACAAGTGAGCCAAACAAAATTAAAATATTCGCTGCGAACAGAATTTCTGCTGTAAAATCCACGATGCCTACAAGAACATGGTACTACGTACTGTAAATCAGGTGACAACCTATCGGATATAGCTTCACGTGGTTCATCACCCTTCGCATTTACAAAAAAACAATTTCTGGTGAGAAGGGACAGATTTTCTATTGTAAAATATATCTAGTTGGAAGGAAATCAACAATTGTATGCCAAATAACATGCATCATCATAAAGAATTTGAAAAAATCAAATAAATGATAATAAGCAGAGAAGACCACACTTTTAGTGAACTATTTGTGCGATTTTCAAATTAGAAAGATTAAAATGTATAGTCGCGTACTGCAAACGATTCATTAACAATAAAGCGTTGAAGCAGTGATGGTAAGCAGCTAACAGAACAGATTCACAACTTCGAAATGCGGGAATAATAATTCTAAATTGTATTTCTCTAGCCTATACTGATTACTGATGGAATCAGTACGGTGGAAATATTTTGAGACAAAAGCTGTGTTTCTTATTTAAATCCGTAGATCGAGTAGATTTTGAAGTCTGTAATTAGAACGATTTGGTCGATCTGAAATAAGAAACAGGTTTCAGATTTGGTAGATCAAAACAATTATCATCACCATTGATAGTCATCGAACTGTCTAAAATATACACGATTAAAGCAAATAAATTGTTATTGTGCATATCCATACTCAAGGGTGGGCAAAGTACATATGTCTCAGTAATGGAAATACTAATTACCAATTATTTTGATTCAGTTAAATGAAATTTAAAATACATTAATTGTACATTTCATTTTATTTGAGTAATGAAAATACAAAAGAAAAAAATTACAATTTTCGTTGGTAGAAATGTAATTAAATCACAATTAGAAATTAATTTACTCCAAAATTTAATTAATGTTACTTTGTTATAATTTCATGTCGTAATTCAGAACTCACTGCCCCAGCTAGGTGTCAGCCATGGCGATATTACTGACAGAAAAGCATAGAATTCGTGTTCGCTCTATAATTGAAGTTAGGCCTTCCTCGTGTAGTGCCGTACACGTGTACGTCATGACTTTATTTTTTAAATCTGTGCGCAATGTGCTGGATGTGCTTTATACAAATAGCATCTAAAATAGTTCACGGTGTCTTGTCAAAGTTAGTATTTTGTAATGACGTACACGTGTCCAACACTCCGCAGTAGAGGTGATTTTATGCATGACGTATACGGTACGTCATTCCACGCGGAAGGGTTAGTGTGGTATCTGAACAAACATGAGAAAGCTTGAGCCGTGGAATAAAAGGTTTGGATTTAAAATTTAGATTTAGGTTTAGATTTAAAATTTGGATTTGAAATTTAGCGTGGTTTTAGATGACAATTACTACGGACATGGCTTCAGACTACTTACATTTCGTTAAATAAAAACCCCAATAAATCAAACAACAAAGAATTCGTATCTAAAAGTGGTAAGTTAGAGAAATTTATTTCACATACATACATTATTTGTAATTTTTTATGGAATATAACTGTATGTAATAGAAATACCAAATACAATAAATAAAAAAATATTGTAATTAAACTATCAAATACGACGTCTAGAATTTAACCCAAGTAACAATTTGTTTGCTTAGAAGAAACTTTTGCTTAAATCAGGCAAAATCAGAATTTATTCAGAAGGTGCTAAGCAAAATTTTAGCAAGAAAATATTGTAAAATTAAATTTTTATTTTATTATAAATATTTTGTCTATTCTGGCAAAATAAGTTCTGATTATGCAAAAATTTATGCTAAAATTCAGAACGTTTTACAATTTTATTTAGTCTGAATGATTTGCTTTTTTTCAGTTCTGAATTAGAGAAAAATAGTTTGCTTAAAATTGTCTCATATAAATAGAAAAAATATTGGCAAATTAAGTTCTGATTTTTCAAAAAATTTTGCTATTATTTTGCTTTACATATTATGTTTATGAATTCAGATTATAAGCAAAATAATAGAAAACGATTTTTGGAAATTTTGCTTATAACGAATACAACAATGTAAACCTCATTTCGGAAACACACGCCATAGTTGTTGAAAGTTTGTAACCGGCTTTCTGTATTATTACATTTTCATCGGCTCTACAACTGTATTTACGTATTACAAACAGGTAAGATGATATTTGCTCCTTTACTATAAGTGTATAATGATAATCGAATAGAAATACATTTACAAATACATATTATTCTTATATTTCTTGCAGATTTTCCTCAAAATTTGTGATATAACATAACCTTATTCTTTTTTTTTTGGTTGTTGTGTGAAATGGTAACGATTTCAATATGTACAAAGTCGTGGAAACGGTTGAGACGGATTGTGGGAAAAGTTTAAGTGCTGTACCAAATGGGTGGGAGGTGAATGGCATATTATCGTGGCCACCAGAAGGATCCAATATTAATGGATTACGCAAAAATCCACGGTCAGTGCCGAACGATGAATGGTCCAAATGCAAGTGTACTGTCAAGCGCAATAAAATAAAAAATTTGAGCGATGCGTTACAAATCGAAAAAGAACTGGCGCTTTATTCTGATACGGAGGATGAACATTCAACAGCAATTCAAAAGAAGTACGACAGATTACATCCTGGGCAAAAATTGAATAACTACAACGAAAATAGCGTGTATGAATCGATGGTGTTCAGCGATACAAACACCACTGCAGGATCACAACAATCGGTTGAAATTTTGTCAAATGATGTAGATCAACCAGCAGCATTAAATAATGTTATTCAGCATCAGCCTACTTTTCCAAATGATGACATTCCAGTTCCATTGGACGTTCCAGTTATTGATATGAGTTTCGTGATTCCAAATAACAAATTTGACGAACGATTAGACCAAATTGAGAAAGAATAGCACGAAGCGAGAACAAAATCGACGATTTTATTAAACAAAACAAGGAGAATAATGCACGCATAGAGACTAAATTGGACAATCTCATTAAGCAACAGAATTCGTTCCATGTGTCGTTTCAATCATTTCTGAGAATGGCACAACCAGTATCTGGTTCTGCAGATGACGAAGAAAAACAAAACTATGTACGGGGTATTATGGAACTACTTCCAATTAAAGATCAACCAGCCGTCGAAGAGCTGGAGAATCGAATATCGGTAAATGAAGAATTTGGTTTAGCATTAGTTGAAATATTGGCTAAAGTTGGCGGGACAAGTAACAACAAAGCGACGAACTTGAAAATATTTTACGGTGTGATCGATACTTTATTTTCGTTCGATTTTGTTGCTAAATGCTCATGGACTGGCTCCACGCGGGGACCAAACGCAGAGGTGAAAATCATGTTTAAAGGGTATACACATATTATTAAATGTGTTTATAAAGCAGTGCTGTTAGCAAAGCCAGCCCACACACAATTGGACAATGAAGATTACTTCAAGGCTTTGTTACGAAATGGAAGAAGATGGTAAGAAATACGATATGATTAAAGTATAATAAAATTTTATAATTTATTATCGCTTTTTATATTTTTCAGCGCTGAATTGAAAAGCGGTTGTAAATATTCAAATTTGGCTAGCAAAACGAAGCGTGTTTCATCCAATGATGAAATGGAATCCAACAATGTGATAGTAATAGACAATAATGTGATAATCAATAATTCGGAACCTGTGATGCAATTAAATGATAGTACTCAATTACCAACTCACTCTGCCAGCAACACCACTTGCACCAGTAGCGCAGATACTGCCAAATAAATTTACTGCAAAATGAATTAAAACAAACTTAAGTTTATAATGTACATAGGGATTTATTAATGTTAGCTACTACACTACTACCTAAATAAATGAAAATGAATTCATATTTTATAAATAAAACATGCATATGCTATATGCATATTTGAATTTTGTTTTTGTAACCTGGTGGTTTTTTCATATGCTCCCGTAAAAATATTTTTACAATAAATCTAGTGTATGCAACAATGGTATAAAAACTGTCTTGCGTCCATCATCAACTGCTACCATTTTACATTTAATGTCAGAAATAGCGAACTGCAGAACTGCTACCATTTTACATTTAATGTCAGAAATAGCGAATAGTCTTGGATCATTTTTTGCACAAAATGAAGAATAAATATGTAAATGCGATGATTTGAATGGATTATCAAATAAAATATCAATATTTTTTAAACTTGAACCATAAATATGAATTTTGTTGGACATATTTTTCGCATATTTCATAGCAACAATTTCATTTTTTTTTGGTAAGAAACCATTTGTTAGCCATATCATTTGACAAACAAAACCCATCGATCAATTTTATTTTAGAGTAAGTTTCATGGGCTTCATTATTTGCTTTTGTTAGTATTGGATATTTAATTTTTTTTCGTTTGATATTTTCCATTTGACTTAATTCGTATAATCGTTTTGCTGCTTGTTGTAGTGGGTTTCTCCCAGATCGAAGCAAATGTTTTATTCGATTCAGTTTACTTTCGATGGGGTATGCACTTATAGATGATAAATTTTCAAATCGTTTGACATCACCCATTATATGAGATAAATTGTGTATATTGCTATTAGTGTGGTGCACTCCGTATATCTCAATATATTCTTGCACAAAGTCATCTAACAATTTTTCTGCCAAATCATAAAAACGTGAATATGAATTCGACGAGCAAATTGTGATAGCACAAAACAATTTCATAAAGTTATTATGAACATCAATTGGCAAATAATTTTTCAATACTACTGGCCCAATATAATGAAAAAATGTTCTGAATTCTAATCCTTTCCAATGGGAGAGGCAGTCTAATCCCCGGATTGCACGATGTATTTCAACTGACATTTTGCAATTCAATAGGAACGTTGTTATTTCTTTAATATCTTGGGCGCACCACTTCATGTTAAAATTTTTAAACGTTCCATCTCTCCATCCTAGAATAAATCTTTTCATTACACCAAGGTGAATTAAGTGTAATTCGTCTGCAATTATAAAATCTTTGACCATGTCGATGGGCAGTTTTTCAAGTATTGTATAGCATTTGTGATGATCTACATCCGCTCTGTTGCGAAAATTTATGTCCGTTCTCAAAGGCATGTTGATACGAGGGAATACATTGCAACGGGAAATGTATGAATACTCACCAACGCTTGTACATTTGATACATCCATGCTGTCCATTAAAATTGATAACACCTGTAATATTTTAAAAATATCGTACATGGTTTTAAAAACAAATATAATATGTGTGCCCTAATACCTTTTAGAAACGCCCTAGCTGGTGAATCACAAATAAAACATCGAATGTGTACATTAATTTTTTTATCATTAATTAATATTCCGTTTTCCAAAATATTGTTTAACTCCTCGACGAACTGACCTAAATATTCTGACAGAGATGATGGTTTTCGAGTTCCACAAAATAATCCAATTACCATCGGATTGAATTCAGGCATGTTATAAATATTAAATAATATTGGCCAAAATTCTAGTTTCGAACTTTTATAAATGGGAAGCCCGTCTATATTAATGTTGATGAAAATTTCAATAGGTTCTGTAAGTTGATTAAAACACTTGCGCAGACACATTTCTAAGCCATAATGCCAATATTGATCATTTTTATTTGCAAGCGTACTAATTGATAAATTTTTTGGTGTTTCCATTAAAGTACGAGCGTCTATTGGAAGTTTCACGTCAATGGTTTTATTGAGAATTGCCAACAAATCATTAATTGCGGTATGTTTTATGTTATGTAAATTTGACCACTTTCTTAAATCACTTCTAATTGTACTAGTTCTTGTACAAAATTCTTCCCCATCTTGTTCAGAATAATCGCTGTCATCACTGGCATTGCAATAATCGTCAAAAATATGAACTTGAGTATTTGTATTTTCTGGCACAGGATCAACAGGGTTTGGATCAGAAGTAGCATTATCCTCAGTGACGATGACTGCTTGTGCCTTGGAATAACTGTGATTCACGTAACAATCTTTTTCATGCAGTGAGGCGAAATTTGATTTTATATTGGCTTGACTTGTTGAAGTAGAATGAAAAGTTAAAAGATTTTTTTTAAGCCTTCTCGAATAAGTTCCACTATTTTTAAACTTTTTAAATTGCTCAATGGCTTTTACATTTATTTCCATTATACTTTCTTTTGTTTTGTTCAAGCCTTGCATAATGTTTTCAATTATAAATATTATGTCTCACTAAAATTTTAATCTGCACCTGTCAAAAGTACTTTAACTTGTCATTATGCTCAAAATGTGCTTATGTGCAAAAAACTAGCAAATGATTACTAAAATTTAAGAATACTATTAAGTGTTTTCATAAATGCAGTATAGATAGCAGAGTGGTTAACGTGCTGGTTTCATATGCAGGAGATCCTAGGTTCGAATCCGGTTAAGAGGAACCCATATAAAAGTAAGTACATTTAATAATATTTCAATAAATCTTAAATTAATACAAGTTAAAATTTACTTTACAGACTAATAAAAATCAATATAAATTCCTGAAAAAAGAAATGGCCGAAATATATAAAAATGTTAATGTAAATAAATAAAAAAAATATACTTTTTGGAAAAATAGGCAAACTTTTGAGATTATTTAGCTGTTAACAGAACTTATTCAGAGAAAAATTTAGGCAAATTTTTCTCAGTTTTTTCTCAAATTTGTCTCTGGTTTTTCTGCGACTTTGCTGTGATTTAGAACTTATTCAGCGTGAAAATTAGGCACATTTTTCTCTGATTTTTCTCTAATTCAGAAATTATGCAATTGAGAGCACTAGCAAACTAGTTTGCTAGAGCACTCATTTGCTGTTTTTCAGAAGCAATTCAGAGGGGTTTTTACCTCCACTTAGTTCTGAATTCCTTCTGAATTACTATAAATGAGTACTAATACTTTAGCAAACTGTGCCTATTAGCAAATCATTCAGAGAAAAATCATAGATTAATTTGCTTTGAAATGTTACTTGGGAAGGTAATCAAAATGTACATTACATGTACATACATATTTATTAAAGCCCACCCTTGTCCATACTAGAGTAATTTGAATCCGGTAATTTCTTTGTTTTTTACCCCTTTACCAGCAAAACATGCTTTGTTGTGGATTCTTTTTTAAACTAAAATTTTTGTAGTTTCAAAAATTTTTCAAGGTCATTTTTTTGTAGTGTGATTTTGTTTTGTGTCGTGCGCATCACAAAATAAAAACTTTAATTGTATTAAAAATTCGGATTCGAATAATAAAAAAATAAATTAAAATTTAATTAAATGATTTTTAATTAAATGATTAAAAAATGGATGATAAATAAAATTAAATGATTAATAAAATGATTTTTTTGTTAGCATGTTACACAAACACATAGAAAAATTAAAAGTTACCGGATTCAAATAAAATGTATGTGGACGTAAAGGGTATAAGCCATAAAAGTTACCAGATTCAAGTTACTGTACTATGGATATGCACATTACTTATTATTTGATTTCAAATTACGGACACGATGGGAATATTATAAACGAACGAATACAAACACGAAGGGAATATTAACGTGCTAAACTACTGAGGAAATTGTACCTCTCTCTCTCTCTGGCATTATATCCCATCAAAGTATTTGGCCGCCTCAAATGAGGTTTCATAATCATATTTTCATTTCGGATAATGAGTGATTAATTCATTGATCCTAAACAAGCCGTGAAATTTTTTTCCTTGTCACCACCGGGAGTCGAACCCGGGACCTCCGGTCGCTGGAGCAAGCATGCCAACCACTTTGCCACCGGGGCGGCAGGAAATTTTACCACTTCTTGCTAATACTCTATAAAAAACAAGCGTGTAAAAACAATTATTTCATTAGTTAGTAAAATCAATATATCAGATCGATAAGATCGGAAATAAGAAACACAGCAAAAGTTAATTGGGAAACATTTGTTCCACAAAAATTTTATAGGGAAAAATAATTCCCAATTTATCGTTGTTTGAAAAATATTTACACCAAACTAATTCCATCAATAGGCCAGAGAAATACAATTTAGGCAAAAATGCTATGAAAATATTTTTGCCAATTCCGTATTTCCAAGAAAGCCAGAATAGTGTCACAGGCTGAACAAATTAGCAACAAACAGCAAACTTTTATTACTTAACCCAACACTAAACGAAAATGGATTGTTACGACTAAATGTCTGGCAAGTAATTCAAGAATGCGTTTGGGCATTTGTGCAAGAAATGGGTAAATTACCTTCTGCCAGAGTGCGGCCGGGAAGACCGTGCGCTAAAATGGGATTCGATTATGCCAGTAGCATTAAACTATGAACAACCAAGGGAAGAGGACACAAAACTTATAAAGGCTAACAGCCCCTTATTTATCTGCATAACTATACTTATTATAAAACACTAGAATGCTTGATCAATTTTGGGTTCTGCAAACCGTTTGTAACCTGGTTTAAATCATACTTAAGCAACCGGTTTTAATACATCGATGGAAAACAAAAAGTCTGAATTAATCTCAGCCACCTTCGGCATGTCTCAAGGCTCCCATATTTATTTACCTTTACCATTTTCATTAATAGAATCATCAATAGGAACATCAACGACACCCACAAATTACAATAAGATATTGACAACCTCTAGTTACTTGGTGTCATTCCAACCTGCCCAGTCTCAACATAAATAAGTATAAGACCATATCTTTTCACGGAAAACCTAACCCTCTTCCACATAAATTGTATCACTCTACAAAGAGTATATGAATATAAAGACAGGGCTTACTTTGGAACAGTGCATAGTTAGAGCTAATTCATATGATTAGCTTTATTAAATGGTGGACTGAAGTTATTGAAGATATTGAGACAATAAAAATATGTATTGTATTTCGCATACGTCAGATCCCAAATTGAGTACGCTGATAAAATCTGGTGCCCTTTTTACAATGAATATACTCGTAACAACACAGAGAGTAACCAACAAGAAGTTTGTACGTTATTTATCTTTATAAGGATGGCTGGAAATACGACAAAGACTTACTTTATCACGTGTACCTGCAAGAACTTAAAATAATAAATAAACAGAATAGGTTCCATCACGCTACCTTGTGTTATACCTGCTGATATTCTTTTTATTTCAGAGTACTCATTTTCAAATTTGACTCTAAAGGATCGATCAGCTATGTAGGATTTAAGAATGCGATAAAATTGCTTATAATGTCGGTATTGGGGTTAGTTAGATTGAGGTTATTTCTGTTTCCAACGAAAACACCGAGCCACCTCATAAATCGCCAACCAGGTCCAAGGGTTACACACATGTCTCGTTGGAGCAAACAACATAATGAAAAAGGTGATGGCCAACGATAAAATTAATTGGTATTTCATAGCACCAATTACACGCTATTTCAGTATTATATGGAAAGTATGGATTAAATCTATCAAATTCCATTTAAAACGAATCATAGGGGAAACAACAGGTATTCTTAACTGGCTTAGGTGCTGATATTTGGCATTTGACATGCAAATAAATTAATGTATACAATAATGGCAACTGTTATAAATTACAATACTAAAATCGCGACTATCGTGCTGCCATCTACCAACGTATTCCGTAAATATTATGTTGGTTCGATTTTTCTGAGCGATTTTATTATAACATTGTTATAACTTATTTGGTGACATCGAAACAGATTTATAAAATCCGGTTTTGAATCAAATTCTGCAACTGGGCGAAACTAATAGACTGGAAATTTGGGACTCGCGAGAGCATAACACAACATTATTGCGGAATCTGAAATAGTTAAGCAATTAGGAGTAATTTTCAATCCTATTTCTGCGTATTTCCATATGAAGATCAAAATCGGTTAAGAAATGGTACAGTTGGTCATATTACAGAATTTTACTAAGATATCATTTTAATGGATCATTGCATTTTGAAAGTTCTCTTTATCAACAATTTTTTTCCGACAGTTCAGCAACGTTTTGGAGTCAATGTTAAATAAATAAAGAACACCCTTCGACGTCGAAATTAAATTCTCCGTGGATTCAATGAATTTTTTTTTTCAATGAGATTGCCTGAAATTAGACATGCATAAAACATCGGTCAATTATTGCACAATTTGCAGAAAGTCCCCCCCATTTTCTTGTATTCGTAATTTTACAAATTCGCGGTAACACATTAATTTAAAAATATAGTGAACCCAAGAACATGTGTTTTAACATTTCGTCATCATTTCTGGCTGACAACTTCTGATAAAATAATACGGTTAATCAATAAAGGATATTCTTGGTATTATCGTACGCCGAGTATCCTACTGATTAATGATGATTCAGTAATACTCATAATGTGCAACCTAGGTCGTACGAGCGTTAACGTACTTTGCCAACGTTGATTAAATATAACAGTAACTAAAAATTGCAATAAGAATATAAATCCTAAAGAAAATAGTTGCAATTCCAAAGCATTTGATATACTAACTAGGCTACATACTTGATAATTTAACAGCCAAACATTAGTAAATTGGTATTTAATTTGATTCGATGTACGTGTGACTTAAAATTATATTTAAATTATTTGATATCACTGAAAGTAACGTAAAAAGAATGGATACCTGCTAAGCTAAAACTGCAAACAGGAGCAATTTCATAACTAAAGTTAAGCTTCAGAGTTTTTCTATCTTAATTCTTCAACTTTCTGTAAAAAATACTGACAACCCCACGACTGCAGATAGTGGTCTATATTAATAATGAATCCGCCAGTCACAGCTACTACGGCAACCCAAAATATAATAATTAAAATCTCTCTCCTAAAACAATGTTTTTTAGCTGTGTCCATATTCACATATCGTCGGTTTGGTGCAATAGCGACACAATTTTAAAATTATCAATTTTGAGATATTCGAACAAAATCCTTTAAATCTAACAATCTTTTATCTGGTATAGTATAGCTCTGAAAAATTAGACACTCTAATTAAATCGTCCATAAATAAAAAAAAATATTGTTTAATTTTTTATTAATAAAAGAATTACTACCAAAAAAAAATTTCAAATCGATTTCCTTAAAAATATGCATTTTTGAAATGTGACACTGTTGCACCAAACCGACGATATGTATTAACATTATTCTGTAGTGGAAATAAATCAACGGTAGCAATCTATTTCTCATCTATTTGACTATTAGTTGTGGATATTTCTCTACTATATTTATGCCTCTGTATACATTGAAATTGATAACAAGTTCAATTGAGATGATCTTGCATACGCGTTGTAATCTACTAAATTTGATTAAAACTCAGACAAAGTTACAGACGGTTTCGATATAGTACGATCACCATTCACGAAAAACCACCATATTTTTATAAACATATTTAACTCGAATATGCTACATAGGAATCAATCTTCAATATTTTCTGATAATGATATGTATTCTACACACAAACTTTGATCTTTCACCCAGGCTTTCTTAATATGTGTGCTCGGTGATAAGAAAATGAGATGTTCATTCAGTAAAACATATTCTTTATTCTTAGTCGGTGATAAGCTTGCTAATCTAACACAAGATTCAAAAAATAACTCTCAACGAAAGTGGAAAAAGTTTTAACATAAGAAGATTACTAAGGTACAAATTTTTACAAAATAATTGTTAAAAATTTTATTAAATTTTTATATTAATTATAATCAAAAGTTTGGAAAAATTAACGAAAAAAAATTTGAAAAGTTCCAAGTGATTGTGAAAAATATGTAAAGTGTGTGCGTGTCAATTTTTAAAATTTTGTTAATACATAATGATTTATTTAATAATAACGTGTGATTTGTTTTAGTTTTATGAATTGTGCAGTGATCGTTTTGTAACAAACTACTAAAAAGGATACATACAAAGCTAAGAATCTCGTGAATAAGGTACGTTGTAAGGATAGTACCAAAGTCCGAACAAATTATATATACGCTTTAAAATTATTTCATCATACCACTGCGCGATAAGCTAAAATTTAGACGTGGCACAAGTGTTAATTTTATAAAAAGTCATCGATAACTTATAAGATTTTAATCAAGTGAAATTATCTTCATGAACTGTTCTATTCACGTCACTCGTTTTCATTACCATTTCTTGCAATATAGTTTAAAAAAAAACCTTACACATCGGGGAGGGGCACTGAGTGTCACCCTATTCAATCAACATCAAATTATTGTTGATTATCATGTTAACTTTGAAACGAATTAAATTTAAAATAATTTTATTTTATTAATACATTGTAATGAATATTCAAAGCAAGAAAATGCTGTTTAATACAGTGGGAACTTGATAATTGGTTGTCTAGCATCTGTGGTATGAGGAGGTGTATTGTGCAAAGTAGTATGCTTTTGACATCCCTTTGGCTATTTTTTTTCAATCAATTTCTGAAAATTCTTGAATATTTAATTAAATCTTAAATTCGGAATTTGCCTCAATTCAACTTATAAATTGAGGCATTTTTCACAATGAAAACCCCACAGAGGATGTAAATACGTTTATTTGTGTCGTTACTTAACTATTCAGTTTTTGTTTTTAATTAAGACCATTTAGTGAAATAAAGACACTTTATACTTTTTACGCTATTTACCGTAGGCACTTGGCGAAACACACTTATACTTAATAAACACATTTTTATTAATCACTTGTTTTTTGTTTCGCAGAATATTTTGAATATTTTTCAAAAAGTTTAAAAAATCACTCGATCGATTTCGACTTGTTAGGTCATCAACAGGAGTATCTACTTACTTTAGTTTAATTTTAGATCTTAATTATTTAAAATAGAAAAAAATATGTTACCGCCTGCTTTAATAGGTATTTCTGGGGTTCGGTAATACCAGTAATCAGTCAAAAATCGGTAGAAGTTTTGGACAAAAATTAGATGGCACACTACACCGGTCAAATAACGTCTTTTGAAAAAGTTGTTTCATCAAAAACTGAAAAGAGATATGAAGGTATAAACAGAACCAGAGATACAGCAACAAGATTCAACGCATGTCAAATTAAAATACACAAACCATAGAATGCTGACACAACCAATGTCGCTGGTGACGACTACATTGTCGCTGATTTTTTTTTTAGAATCTATTCTAATTTTGTCGACGATCGTGCAGTACTACCAACTAGTTTTAGAGTATTAAGTTGGTAACAAATTTTTTAGAACTGTTTTTAAATGAATTCCAACTAAATCTGAATGTCGTTGTAAAAAAAAATTAAATATATAGAGTCCATAAAAAGATAAATGAATTATTTTAGGGTTATTTTGTTATTTTTCTTGTTTTGTCGCTTCCACTCGCTTGCTGTGTTTATACCAAAGCGGCATCGCCGGCAGACAAATGTATTTTGTCACTCTATCTCTGGTTCTGTTTATTCCTTAACTGTAGGTTCAGAAACTTAAATAATTTTGCAATTATGTTTACATTCGAATTGTCAAAAATTGCATGGTATAATATTGTACAAAAGTAATTGCAGATATTAGCAAATGGAAATTTTTTACCACGTGGTTGTATTAGTGCTTTGATTTCATCTGTATTAGAGAACTTTGACATTTTGGGTTTTGAATAAAAACGACGGAATCGGTAAATTTTAAGGAATGTTCAGAAAATATAGTAAAGAGATAATCTTTGGGAGAGCGTGTAAGTCAAACCAATTTTTAAGTTATTTATTAAGGGGACCATTTTATATATCATTATGTACCCAAAACACAATTGGCATACATTTTTAGTTCAACTATTTTTATCGACTGTAGGAAAAAATAATTCTTTTCAAAAAATGTTTTTCTTAGCCTGCTCAATTTTACATTCCATGTATATCTACATTTGAGTGCCTCAATTGTAGATTAGATTTGTCTCAGTTGTATAATTCTATTTGAGCTGGATACAATATCTTCATGTAATTTTGGGTTTATATCTAATAAAATTTATTTTATTAATTAAGTAAATATTGCATTCCTTAATTGATTAAACTTTATACCTTGAAGAAAAAAACAATAAAAACAAATGAGAATAGAACGAAATAAATTGTGAATTAAAGTACAGGTTCAAACCAAAAAATATCTAGCCAAAAGTAGACAGACATTTTTGATACTATACATTGAGATATCTATACATTGAGATATCTATACATTGAGATATCTATAGTAATATTCAGATCTTAAAAAAAAATTTGTTTAACTGTTCTGCGCAGCTTTCAGTGGTGTAGAAATTTTTTTATAAAAATTTTGATGGGTCGCATTTATCTTAGATAGTAAACCTAAATAAAATAATAAATAACAATGAAAAATAATTATATTTCAGTTTTAATACACAAAGCATTCAAAATTATTATGTATTTATGTTATTACAATCATATATCAAGTGAAAATTAATAGGTCTTAAAAATTATTGCACGGCTTTTGGAAACAATGACAACATTTAATTTTGGTACGGACTAGGGAAAGTAAATATCCAAATGTTATTCGTATCGCACAAAACCACAACAACATAGAAAAGCAAATTCAGTTTTCAATTTAATGGAATTTTGAATTAATTCGTAACTTATCGAATTAAATATCATTTTAATTTATAAAATCTAAACTTTGTGTTTTAATTTTATCCTAAAATTCCTATTCCATTTAAATACAAATAAATGTAAAAATGTAAACAATAAACATGAATATTATACTTAATACATCACTGTATATCCGCCATATTACTTCTGCACGAGAACTGTCAGAGCTCCAGCGAGATTTGAATACTACTATATGTACATTTTTTTGGTGAGATATTTTTTTATCCAGCCCGTGTATGGAATTGATACACGCTTGAGAAAGAAAGGAATTTAGATAACCGAGTTTGCATTCTTTAAAGCTAGAAAATGCTACAATATTCCCTCCCCATTAAATTTGCTGATGACATACACCTTTTAAAACGATGGTTGTAATGTTTCAAAACGAAGTGGTACCTTGATTCATCTATTCGATCTGGTATGTTCAATGTACTTATTTTCGGCGCCAAATCAAAACGAACCTTCCTTAAAACTTCCTTGAGGTATCGAAGTTAAAGAATGTTTTCGGGCATCAAATTAAATTTTAATTGCGTATAAAACAATGAACTTTAACACAATTGTCGTTAAACATGCTCCATCTCCATAACAGCCTCATGCTGCATGGTTAGTATGATGAAGATACCTGAAATTAAACCACAAACTAAAACCAACCTGCCAACCAACCAACCCAGCCTTGAGCGGTGATTAATTCATATACTTACCAACTGAGGACGGGGTGGCCGGTTTGATCTAGCCTCTATTTCCATTGGCCAAATCAGTATCATCCATAATGTATCTCATTCACATTTAATTCCCTCACCATATTTAAGGAAGAAGTAGGTACATCATCTGAAATTGAACTTGAAAAAATTTATTTTTTTCTGTGAATGTTTTGACAGTTAATTCCACTTTTAAATTAAATTATGCAAAGTGAACAAAATATTTATATATACTTCAATTTTACTTTATATATCGATACGTCCAACGAATATGTTGAAATATCGAGTCACAAACTTATTGTATGATTCGCTTTTTGATTCAGCATACCAAACTGCATATATCATCAATTTTTTATTTCTGTATTATTGCTCCTAATCAAATGGCAACCTAAATATTAAATTATATTAAAATAATGGAACATGATATGAAAGTTGTATTATTTGCAAATGTTGTTATAAACTACGAAATGTTTAAAAATAAAAAAAAGTGTCATATAAAAATTTGCACAAATTTGTACATAATAGCCGTGTTTTTTTATTAGCGCCCGATATTTACCAGGATCACCCAATTTTCTATGTCAAAACTTTATTTAGTGCGCTATTTTTGCATGTAATTAATTTGTTCAACTGTAAACTAAGATTTTTCAATGGGAAATTTGAAAAGGCTTTTGTTTTGTAAACCCTTCAAACCATTAGAAACTTAATAGCCGTGTTTTATTATTCGAGTACTATCCGGAACCGAAAGGGAAATTTCTACTGAAACTGCAGCTTATTCACTGGTATCGCTATACCATAAAAATAAAAAATAAATGCATCCATAAAACAAACATTTATCACCTGAAATATTCTAATTGACATTTATTTTGATATGACGTTATAAACGATAACGGCAGATAAATAGGTAGAGCAAAATATTTGTATTAATATTTTTAACTAAAAAGTTAAATGAAAAATCTAAGTTTAGAGTTAAATAAATTAATTACATGCAAAAATAGCGCGCCAAATATAAGTTTTGACATAAAAAATTGGATCCTGCGGATAAATCTATCGGGCGCTAACAAAAAAACTCGGCTAATGTTACAATAAAAATTTAAAACGCAGCAAGATGAATTCTTGTTTATAACGTCATGTCAAAATAAATGTCAATTGGTATATTTCAGGACCTAGATTCTGATCAAGTGACAAATGTCAATTTTTTGTGACATTGTACTAATAATTCCGCTACAATTTTGTGACAAATACTTGTGAGTACTAAATCGCGATTAGCATGCGGTGACTTTTCCGAAATGTCACAAAAAATAAGCTGACAATTTTAATAATTTTGCCATTGTTTTTTATTATCGTGGCTTATAAGTTTTCATACAAAATATGTGTGAATATTTATAATTTTAAAACTCTTATACGAGTAATATATCTGCATAACTTAAAAATGCAGCTGCTGTAAACTGCTGTAAGTGTCATAAATCATTTTATCCGAATTGTAAATTTTCAATGACTTCAATTTGTACCAATAAGCAAATTATTTCATACAAAGTTGATTAATTACTTCATACAAAATGAACAACGAAGTATTGAAAAGACTCAATGAGATTATAGACTTAGGTGTTACGTTTGTCGAAAATGCCAGTTTCAATAGGCATATTGAAAATTGTATTATGAAAGCAAATGCCATGTTTGGATTTGTTAAGAGATGAACAGCTGAATTTAAATACATTCAAACCTTATGTAACGGCCTGGAATCCATACTATGCTGTGCACATTAAAAGAATTGAAAGCATTCAAAAAAAGTTTCTGATTTTCTTGTTAAAGAGACAATTATAAATTCTTGTTAACTGGGATTACGACCACAACTTACCATTCTACGACCACAACTTACCAGTCACATTTTGCTCGGTTACCTACGTACTCAACAAGATGCACGGATTACATAATATGCACGCTTGAAAATAGACGACTTCTCTTAGGCGCGGCTTTTATTAGTAACGTTTTGCTTGGTCACACTGATTCAGCTTACATCTTGGGAAACATATCAATTCATGTGCCATGTAGAACATTTCATAACCATGAGTTTTTAGCACCAGAACACTATTCTACAAACTATGGAGAAAACAACCTCATTAATAGGATGTCTAAATCATTCAACATTATCGGCGACTTATTCGACTTTAACTTATAACAGAGCTCTCACAATAGAAAAAAAATTTCCTTAACCTTTTGCCTTAAACTTTTACCTTAAGAGTATCTCTCACAATGGGCAAAAAAAAAATAAATTGAAACCAACTTCGTTTTATTTATCTTCATACTAATGATATTTTTGAAATTGTATTTTGCATTATTAATTATAATTTTAAGATATATTAAACCGATAAATTAGTTCTTATTTGCTTATTAACATGTTTTGTCTGGAAAATGACAACAAAAACCCTGATTTTGAAATTTAGCTAACTTCATTAGTATTTTCTTAAGGCAAAAGTTTAGAGTTTGCTAACTTTTTCCTTAAGGTAAAAACGAAAAAATTTTTTTTTCTCAAGTTTTATTTTCAAACAAACTTGTAAGGCAAAAGGAAAAGTTTTTCTATTGTGAGAGCTCTGTAAAACTTCAAAAGTATCCTGAAGAATTATTTTTTAAATTTATATGTTAAATCAAAATTTGATTTATATTCTTTTTTTGTTTAAAGTTTTTTAGTTAAATATTTAAATGTTTTATTTTTTTTTTTTTATTTGTGTTTTAATAATTTTGTGTTTTAAACTAAATAAATTGAAATCATACTTTTATCACGGAATAGATTTCTTTGAATAAATAAATAAATGTCACGACAAACTGTCATTTTGCCGGAATCTACCCGTGATAAATGTTTGTTTTATGGATGAATTTATTTTTCATTTTTCTGGTATAGCGACACCAGTGAATAAGAGCTGCAGTTTCAGTAGAAATTTCCCATTCGGCTCCGGATAATGCTCGAATAATAAAACATGGCTAATAACACATTTGCATTGCCGTGTGTCTCACGTCGATTTTTGTGTCTAAATTTCCAACTAACTAAATTGATTGTTAGTTCATACCATTCGTTCAAAGATGGCACAAAACAAACCGCATCTAGAGGGTTATTTATGTAAGCATTACGAGTACGACTTACGAATTACGACTGAAACTAATTTTGACAAATTGTCAATGAAAACAAGAAAAAAAATATAGTACGACTTTTGTGTCGTATTTATAAATGTGTACGACTAAAACAACAACAAAAAGTCGTAATTACGACAACTCAAAATGCTTTAAATCAGGAGGTGAATTATGTAATGCTTACATAATTCACCTCCTGATGTTTAATTAAAATCTGCTATATAAACTTAAATTTAACATTCAACAAAACATTTCTAATCAGTAATTGATAAATCGATACTAATGCCTTGTGCCTCACGTCGATTTTTTATTTTAAATTTTTAACTAACTAAATTGATGGTTAGTTCATACCAATCGTTCAAAGATGGCACAAAACAAACCGCATCTGATGTTTAATTAAAATCTGCTATATAAACTTAAATTTAACATTCAACAAAACATTTCTAATCAGTAATTGATAAATCGATACTAATGCCTTGTGCCTCACGTCGATTTTTTAGTTTAAATTTTTAACTAACTAAATTGATGGTTAGTTCATACCAATCGTTCAAAGATGGCACAAAACAAACCGCATCTGATGTTTAATTAAAATCTGCTATATAAACTTAAATTTAACATTCTACGAAACATTTCTAATCGGTAATTGATAAATCGGAGAACTAAATATCGGCTAGATTTTGGTTTATAAATATTAGAGACATCTAACAATACCTGGGTGAACTAGCGATGAATTTAGTTAGTCGGAAATTTAGACAAAAAAATCAACGACAGGCACATAGCATAATACGAAATAATGACATTTGACGACTAAATTGAAAAGTTACCTCGCGAGGAGACTTTTCGTTTGTAACCTGGTGGCGAATAGCACCTCAAAAATGTCACCTCAAAAAGTTTAGTTCATAATTTAGAAAAAAAAATCGACCTGAGGCAAACAGCATTGTTTTGTCAGTAAATTAATTGAAAAATTCGGTGTCAGGCACCCAATATACTTGGAAATACGAGTATATATAATAATAATAATTGGCATTAACTAAAACCTCCGGAAACACAAGTTCAAGAAATGTAAATCGTGGCGGGAATTACAAGTAGTTGTAGACGTTAGCCGTGTTTTATTATTCGAGCCGGAGCCGAATGGGTAATTTCTACTGAAACCGCAGCTATTATTCACTGGTGTCGCTATACCATAAAAATGAAAAATAAATGCATTCATAAAACAAACATTTATCACTCGAAATATACTAGTTAACATTTATTTTGACATGACGTTATAAACAAGAATTCACCTTGGTTCTGCTATTGTGTACTACGTGGCCCATGAGAGGTAAATTTATGAGCTTACTTTCCGGTGACTTTTCGTAAAAATTTTACAATTTTGTTATGGTGCACTAACTACAAATAACAGTAATTTTTTGTTTACATAAATTTATTAATATAAGGTTCAGGTTACAAAATTTTATGTTAGTGATGTGTTTTATATTTCACGAACTTCTTGACTTAATCTAGTTTAAACAATTTAGTCGATTAAGGCACACGCATCACGAGGTTTGTTTTATGTAATTTATAAATGACAGGTTTGAAATAACAATCAATTTAGTTAGTCGGATCCACACAATTGTAACGATCATAAGTGGCACGCTGTTAATGTGTTGGTAATGATCGTCTGTAATTATAAACTGAGAAGGGAAACCTGTTGATGGTCGATCAATAGATGTGATAGAAAAATTAATATCGAGTCGGGTCAGTTGATTCGAACACGACAAGTATAATATCGAATATGTACTTTAAAATATATTATTATCGCGGTTACAAGAATTTTCGAGTCTATCGTTTATTTTGTAAGTGCGTATAAAATAAGTGGAAAAATAAAATAAATCAAAACAGTTGTTGGACCAACGAAAATTTATACGTACATATATGTATAGTTTGTTAAAAATATAAACACAAAAAAATTATTATTCATTAAGTTATGTAAAAGATGATTAAGTTCTGAATAGTGTGAGGTTAAAGTGCATTTGTCTATTTTCGAGTAACGACAGAGAGGTTACTGAAAAAAGGTCTCCTGTAACATCGTGCATATGTATAGTGACCGGAATAAATGCATTGTTTATATATAAATTCGGTGATAATACAGGAAATATAATTATTAAGCCAAGCAGCATACACCAATTAATTATATTTCATATCATAATAAACGAGCCGAAATCATATAAGTTCACGGGCGCACTACATATCTACGGCTACGAATGTCATGCGTATATATGCTACAGCGATATTAAATTTGGTCAACGAAGGGCAAGCAACCCAAAATTTTCAACCGGATCCACAACGAACGGAATTTTTTTGGGGGTATTTATAAAATTAATATTAAGTTGCTTGATAAGTCAAGTAATTAAACATTTTTTTTATATTTGTAATACATTTCGTAAAATTACTTGATTTTTTTGGTGTAAGAATCCATAATAACCGTTGAAGTTTTTTTTTAAGAATAAAATTTGATGAACTTTGGTCTCAGGCGTGGTGAATTTGTGAAAACTTAGTGTTTTGCGAATTCTTTCGCAAGTAGAATTTGCGATACTAAATCAATCTATTGAATTTGCGAAACATATCAGCCGAAATTTTTCAGCCAAAAAGATTTACATTTAACAAGAAATACTAATCAATTTTAATATTTTGTTAAACTTGAGTCTGGTCGATGCCCGATTATATAAATATTAAATTTAATGTGGTATGAATTTGCAGCGAAAATAACAAATAGAATAGTTTAAAATTATAATTGTGATCATTGATGCCACTATAGTCATTTGAAAGGCCTTACTGATAGCCCACTTCGGCTCAATAGTGGAGAAATTCTGATGAGGATACAGGGGTGTAATTTGGCAAAATCTTGCTAATTCAATTTATTAAAAATGGATTGAATTGCCTGGCGTTCCAGTTTAACATACTTTATAATTCATGCCACTTCATTTGATAGGACATAATTTGTGTATTTATTTCTAACAGTTTATTTAAAATAATTGTAATCCACAGGTTAAAATCCCTAATGATTATTAACAATATAAATAATAAAATAAAATTAATTGATTCATGTACTGAGTAATTGGAACGATGACAATCCAGTTTGAATAAAAACCTTGTTCTAAGTTGTCTTATGGGACCACAAATCAAACGCGAAAGTATAAATGGACAATCAATCCTTGACAGTCAATCCAGTCTGATTGACAAGAGCACTAAAAACGAAACTTCTCGTATCGTCGTACTAGACATATTATGAAGTTTATCCAAATAAGCCTGTCCATGTTACAGAGATTAAATTTAAAAAAGATCTGCCGAGTAAATTTTCTTTGAATTTTTTCTATTCGCTCAATATGTACAATATAATAAGGAGCCCACACGACCATAGCATATTCTAAATTTGACGGAACCATTTATAAGAATATAAGAAGAGTCTTTTCTTTCAAATCTTTAGAGAGACCTTATATAAAACCCAAAGATAACGATTTTGCTATTATTTAATGAATATGCGGACTAAAACTCAGTGTGCGGTCAAACCATACTCCCAAGTCTGTGATTCGGGGAACCCGAGCTAATGTTTCGTTATTAATATTATAATCATAGTTTATCAGACATATTTCCCTTGAAAAAGACATAACACACTTCTTAACATTTAAATTTAAATGAATCCATCCGATAGGTCAAGAAGAAAGAACGGAAAGAACGTTTATTTGATTTGATTTGACACGATTTAACTTAACATATTGAACACGATCAGATAGATATGACCCCACCCAATTAACGATTTTTTGCAGAAAGTCCAAACATCTTGAGTTTATATATGAAAATTTGGTGTTGAACAGAATCAAACGCTCTTGTGAGATAAACAAAGCCAACATCACGTTGACTATGCGATTCAAATGTATCAACAATTTCACGTTGAAACACAATAAGATGGGTTGTTCTAGATCTACCTTTGAAAAAACCACGGTGAGACATTGAAATGCTATTCTTTATGTTAAAAACATGTATTTGACAAGACATGGTCTCAAAGATCTATATTATAATTGACTATGTTAGAACGATGACGTGCATTATAAATTGAGTTAATTGAAGATATTTTCCATATCTGCCGGAAAACTAAGTATTTAAGGATTTTACAAATAATTATTTCAAAGGATAGTTGATATACCTATTAATAATTTCAAAATATACGAAAAAAATCCGTTAGCACCACAACCATTTTTGAAAGAGGTCAATACATTAATAATTTCATATTCGGACACATATGGAACATCAAATTGAACAGTACATTTAAAATTTAAGTTAAATTTAAAGTTAGAGAAGCCAACAAATTTGTATACACTTTGAAAAAAGTTCCTAAAATAATCTACAATTTCGTTTAACCCTTAAATGCCCAAAGTCATAAACTTTAACAGCTGTATTTCATTGGCAAATAAAATATGTAATCTAGGCCAGTTTTGAATTTAGCTTTGTTTGCTTAAGAATTTATCGTACCAAAGAAGAAATTATTCATCATAGTTTGCTATTTTCTCTGGTAGTAACTGTAAAATTAACTCAATTTTTTTTTAAATTTACATAAATTCAACGAGAATAGTTACTACTGATAAAAAGGACGACTATGATGAATAATTATTTTTTGTTATGGGAATTCTATAAACAAACACAGATTAATTCTAAACTGGCCTCGATTGCTATATTTCCCAATGAACCAATGAACTACAGTTAACATAAAAATTAGATTCTGTGTAATTTTGTATGTAGTTACCGAATCAAATGTTTATTTAGTTTATTTAGTTGTTTCGTTTTCAGTAGCTTTTGGCATAAAAACCGGTTGACTGGTTGACCAGTTAACTGCATATATTATACAGACAAACACGAAATATTTCACCAGAAAGAATACCGTTATATCACTTCGTCTCGCATAATTACACTTACCAGAATTTTTTATCACTTTTAATTTTATTTTATTCTTATTTTTTGTATCACACAAAAACAAAATGCATGTCTTGATTTTAATTTATAAATCACTAAAATGCACAATAAACTGCAAACGTTTCATACAAAAAAACATTACTAACTAAAAAATAGCTTATAATGGGTGCTGATAGTAAAAAATTACCACAGTGGCACTATTCTGGTTTTCCCTGGGAATAGGGAATTGGGGAAAATATTTTTGTCTAAATTGTATTTTTCTGGCCTACTGAGGAAATAAGTTTGGTGTAAATATTTTCGAAACAAAGTTAAATGGGAAAATATTTTTCCCTATAAAAATTTTGTGGAACAAAAGTTTCCCAATACACTTTGTTTTGAAAATTTTTGCACTAAACTTATTTCCTCAGTAGGCCAGAAAAATACAATTTAGACAAAAATACTATGAAAATATTTTTCCCAATTCCCTATTCCCAGGGAAAACCAGAATAGTGCCACAGCAGGAAAAATGTGTTTTTCTGATATTTTTTGAAGCCAGCAGAAATTTTTTGAAATCTTTATGTAAATTAATAAGTCTCAGCAGAAAGTTTTATGAAAAATCAAAATATTTATGAAAAAGAAGAGCAGCTATATGTTTAAACGTTTAGAACCGAAGAGAGTTAATTTTCTTTGGTAAACGATTTGCGTATGTATAGTGTAAGGACTCTCAAAATATACAAAAATTCATTATGAAAATACAGGGCATCCAAAAAATCGCCATCGTTGATAGAATGTGAATGTTTTCAGTTTTTTAACAAAAGTGTTAGAAAAACCCCCCTGTAACTACCCTGGGTATATGTTTTTATGGTTGCTGAGATCATAATCTATATATTTGAGCAACATAAGATTCACATCTGGCATCAGTAGCCTTCCATACATTTTTGAAGTAATTTTAATGTTACAGTCGCTCCAGTACACGTAGCTGCCACGTACGTCAATATCTCCAAGAAATCGGCATTCGTGCATTCAAGTGGCCAACAATGGAGTTACAGGGTTTTTTTCTAAAACATTTTTTAAAAAGCTGAAAACATTCACATTAAAATGACTTCAAAAATGTATGGAAGGCTGACGCCAGGTGTGAATCTTATGTTGCTCATGTATATAGATTATGATCTCAGCAACCATAAAAACATACACCCAGGGTAGTTACAGTAGGGTTTTTCTAACACTTTTGTTAAAAAACTGAAAACATTTCACATTAAAATGACTTCAGAAGAGTATAGAGTTTATTTGCATAATGATGATTATGGTAATTTTAGTATATTTTGGGAGTCCTTCCACTATACACACGCAAATCGTTTTTAAAGAAAATTAAATTTCATCGCTTCAAAACGTTTAAACATATAGTTTCTTTTTTTTCATAAATTCTTTGATTTTCCATAAAACTTTCTGTTGAGAATTATTAATTTGTTTAAAAATATCAAAAAATTTCTGCTGGTGTTATAAAATATTAACAGAAAAATATTCATTTTTGTGATAGTGATGCGCGTGAATAGCAAATGCGGTGAATAGCAAAACACATTTTTTCTGCTGGAAATTTTCTGCTATCTTACGCGCATCCCCAATAGAATTCCTTATCACTTTTTCCTATACTGTTAAAGTTAGCCGAAGGCTTCCAGCCGAAAGATGGTAATGCAGATAGTGTATTTGCTATCCCAGCCTAAAGATAGCAATGTAGATAATGTATTTTCTACCCCAGCAGAAAGAGGGTAATGCAGAAATACATTGTGTTACCCAACCGAAGAAGCTTTGAAGACTCGATGGAGCCTGGAGCTCATCGAGCAACACCTTCATTAGAGATGGAGGGCATCTTGGACAGTGAGCGAATCCGGTGGGCGCTAAACGGCTTTAAGCCGTATAAATCGGCGGGCCCGGACCGGATTATACCAGCAGAGATCCAAAGGAATTCGGCAGTCATCCTCCCCTGGCTGGAGGGCATCTTCAGAGGGTGTCTGAGACTAGCTTATATTCCTAGGAAATGGATGGAGGTCAGAGTGGTCTTTATACCGAAATCGGGAAAAAGCTCACATGCCTATCCAAAGGACCTGAGACCTATAACTCTATCATCCTTTCTGTTGAAAACCATGGAAAGGTTGGTAGATGTAGGTACTCGATCAAAAATTGAGCCCAGGAATTGGGCAACGTCACAGCATGCGTACTGTAAGGGTAGGTCGGTAGATACAGCTCTGCACGATCTGGTACGCATGATTGAGAAGTCAATCTACTCGCAAGAGTTCTGTATGGTAGCATTTCTCGACATTGAGGGTGCCTTTAATAATGTAAAAACGGAGGCGATCATCGAAGGACTGCTACCTTTGAACGTGGATTACCCCATAATAAGGCTGATAAATCAAATGCTGGTAAGCAGGATTATTACTTCGGAACTGGGGGAGGCCACCATTAGAAGGCGGGTGGTTAGAGGAACCCCTCAAGGAGGTGTAATGTCCCCCTTTCTTTGGAGTGTGGTGATGAATGGTTTGCTGTTGGAACTGGAGAGAGAGGGGATAGGGGTTGTAGCATATGCAGATGATGTAGCGTTGGCTGTCTCTGGCAAATATCTGGGTACGATTAGGGACGTTATGCAGACTGCGCTCCTGATCGTTACGAAATGGGCCAGCAAATGTGGATTAGGGATCAACCCTTCCAAGACTGAGCTGGTACTATTTACTAAGAAGTATAAAATTCCGGTAGTTAGCCCTCCTACCGTGAACGGCAGTAGGCTGGCTTTTGCTGACAGAGCAAGATTTCTGGGCATAATCTTGGACAGTAAGCTCAGCTGGAAGCCTAACATTGTGGAAAGGGTGAATAAGGCTAATGTAGCCATTTACTCGTGTAGGAACGCCATAGGTAAGAAATGGGGTCTGAAACCAGAGCTGGTGCACTGGCTCTATACGGCAGTGGTAAGACCAGTGCTCACGTACGGGGTGGGAGTGTGGTGGCCAGCTCTGGAGAAGGCAACATTTATAAAAATGATGGAAAAGGTGCAAAGAACGGCCTGCATGCTTATAAGCGGGGCACTTAGGTCAACACCTACACGCGCCTTGGAGGTTATGTTCCACCTTCTTCCAATCGAATTTTTTGGTAAACAGATAGCAGCGAATGTAGCTACGAGACTCTCGGCTGTCTCTCAGTGGAAGTGTCTTCAAGCGGGACACTCGACGATAACTAGATCGCTAAGGGAAGAACTGGCGAATCTAGATTATATTAAGCCAACGTTGTGCTTCGATAAGGGTTTCCGGACCATCTGTCCTTCGAGAGAATCTTGGAGGAACGGATCAATACTGGAAAACGAGGCACTGCAATTTTTCACGGACGGCTCTAAGCTAGACGGTAAGGTAGGAGCCGGAGTCTTCTGTGAGAAGCTTAACGTTAATATTTCCGTTCGTCTCCCTGACTACTGCAGCGTGTACCAGGCTGAAGTGGTGGCGATAGGCGAAGTCGTGACATGGTTGAAGCATAATGTGGTATCCGTGAGGGATATCGCAATTTATGTGGACAGTCAAGCGGCGGTCAGGTCGCTTGAGGCGGTTTGTCTGAAGTCACGGGTGGCGCTGGATTGCCGATCATCTCTTAACGAGATGAGCGAGTATTTCAGCATCCAGATAATCTGGGTCCCTGGTCACTCGGACGTCACGGGAAACTGCAGGGCGGACGAACTAGCTAAGTACGGCACGACTCTCCAGATACAGCCAGGAAGGGCGGGTCTGGGGAGGCCTATAGCAGCACTCAAATTGGCGCTCAGTAAGCAGGCAATTGCCTTGACAAATGAGAGGTGGACCAACTCTCTCACGTGCAGGGTGGCAAAACAGGTTTGGCCAAAACTGGACCTGCGGCGCTGGACTAGGTACTAGTATCTCTAGGAAAACGGGAGTTAGGATTGGTCGTAGGGATACTGACAGGACACTGCCTTTTTGGGGAACATGCAAGAAGGATGGGTCTACAGACTAATGACTTCTGTAGGAGCTGTTTGGACGAAGAGGAGGAGGAGACGTTGGATCACTTCCTATGCTCGTGTCCGGGACTATCAGGCAGAAGACATAAGTACTTAGGTGTGTACAGCATGGACAGCCTTTCGGAACTCGCGGGCTGTGGAGTGCGAGATATTTTACGCTACATAAGTAGCTCCGGATGGTTTCAACGGGAGTAAAGGGGAGATAGGATCCTGTGGTATCACAATGGGCCACTACTGGCCTAAGTGTGCGATAGCAGCCACTCTAACCTAACCTAACCTAACCTACCCAACCGAAATATTTTAAAATGTCGATAATGCAGAGTACATAGATAAAGGTTATAAATGAATTATCAATTTTCTAAACGAAAATGTTAATAACAGGCATCTATATCCTGTTAAAGTTAGCCGAAAGTTTGCAGCCGAAAGATAATGCAGATAGTGTTCCTGCTATCCCAGCCAAAACACTAACTAGACAAATGCAATAAAACAAATGCAATAATTGTGGAGGCTAATGGCTTCGACAACTCTCACGGGCACGCGGGACGTCGGTGCGCTTAGCAAACATGTCGCGGATTATATAGAATCTATTGACCACTTTATCGAAAAATCATATCGTATATTTTTCGGCTGGGATAGCAAAGACACTATCTGCATTATCTTTCGGCTAACTTTAACAAGGTCTTTTTCCTTAAGTCATAAGGAATTCTATTGGGGATGCGTGGTTATACAGCATTTATAATGGCCCGTTCCAGTCTCTAATTCTTTGAAGTACTACTTCTTATTTCAAAATAAGTCATGATAGATTTTTATTGCTATTAATAAACCTTATTTTATATCTAAACACAAAATTGTTTTGTATTGTTTTATTCTGCTCTCTCGAAAATAAAATTTAAACTTAAATCTACATCTCAAAAATGGCCTTAGTTTTTTTTATTTCATTTCTATTTGTGCTAGAGCTGCTTCACCGAAAAATTTTTTTGTTAAAAAATGAGTCGCAATTAAAACTGGTTTCATAAAGAGACGGAAAAGAAGTAACTTCAAAGAAGTAAAGTGTGGAACGGGCCAGTGAGAAAATGAAGAGTATTTTACCCTATTTACAGGCGATCAACATTTTTCTTCTGCAAATTTTTGCTGGTAAATAAGAAGCATCCGCTATAAAAAATATTTAATGTACGAGAAAGAAGGAAATATGTATTATAGTAATGCCATAATTGTTTTTATAGCATTATTATTAATTAATTCGTAATTAAAAATTGTTGCCATAAAAACACTTGGATCGAATATATTTTATGGCAACAATTTCATTTTTATAGTGATTTTGGCGGTGTAGTGGCTCAAAAGTCTTCTGCAAAATTTTGTTTGGATATATTTCATTTCTTGTCTCTCATGTGGAAAAAGTTAATCTTATATCACTTTCATTTTGCAGAAGAAAAATGTTGGTCGCATGTAAATACGCCTTTCCACACTTTGATTCTTTCATCGTGATTCTTTTTTCGTTTTCTTCCCCTTTACTAACAAACTAACAACAGTTTGTTGATGAAGGGGAAGGAAACGAGGAAAGAATTACGACGAAAGAATCAAAGTGTGGAATGGGGTGTTTAACAGAAGAAAAAAAACTGTTTACTTCAATTTTGGTGATTTTCCGAAAATATGATTGAAAAATATATTTGTATCTTTTGAGGTACAATGGGCATTTAAGGCTAAAATCTGAACTACTTTTTGAACAACATACATAGTTGTAGGCAGCTTGGATGTTTTAAATCTGGGTTTATCAAATATTCAAAAGCATTTAGGATCATAATAATACACTACACCAAAAAACTACGAAACAGAAATGTTTTCGAAAAAATACCACGTCCGAGGGACCAGGGACCCAGATTATATGTATGCTGAAATACTCGCTCATCTCATTAAGAGATGACCGGCAATCCAGTGCCACTCGTGACCAGACAAACCGCCTCTAGTGACCTGACCGCCTGACTGTCCACATAGATTCCGATATCCTTCACGGATACCACGTTATGCTTCAACCATGTCACGACTTCCCCTATCGCATACACTCCAGCCTGATATACGCTGCAGTAGTCAGGCAGAAATATTAACATTAAGCTTCTCACGGAAGACTCTGGCTCCTACCTTGCCGTCTAGCTTAGAGCCGTCGTATTGATCCGTTCCTCCGGGACTCCCTCGAAGGACAGATGGTCCGAAACCTTTATCGAAACACATCGTTGGTTTAGTATAATCTAGATTCGCCAGTTCTTCCCTTAGCGATCTAACTGCACGGATGAGGATTGCACGGTTTTGTGACAATATCAACCATGCAGCCTTATTCTTGTACTGTCGCCGGAAGTACAGGGGTAATCCCTCCAACACCTCCCTATATTTGTTCCAGTTTGCCCTTCTTGGACAAAATGGTTTAATGTTGAGGTCATATGTTACATATCGATGATCCTGGTGTTGGGTGCAAAGGTCACATCTAAAACCTCATGTCGATTTTTATCAATGAATGTCGGTTCTCGCCCAATATTACGAACTAGAAGGTTAGTATTTAATAAGTAATCAAAAAATAACTCACCCATCTCGTTAATGTCTGTGCTTTCCCAGATTGTGTGATGCGCGTTTGCATCATATCCAAGTATATCACATACCCTTCTTTGAGCTACTTCCCGGATCAGTTCCCTCAGGTTATCAGGTAGAACCTCCTCGCGATCCATATAGGCTAAGGATAGCCATAATTTGCCAGAACCAACCTCAACGCTTACAGCTGTAACATCCCCGCTACTCAATTGAGGAAGCAGAAAAATATTGAAAATATTTTTCGCTAAAATACACGATCTTCTCAGAGTTGCTTGAGTATAATAGTTTATACCCTTTCGTTCTGAGGCCACAGATACTGTTATTGTTAATCGAAGGTTCTTGGATTAACACCAAATCCTCATCTGACTTAGTCAGTCTGAGAACAAGAGTTGCCGAGGCAGCCTTCGTGATGCAGGTTTATTTGTACAATATTAATCATTGTAGTCTACCTTACTCACCTTTTCCTGCACTCCCTGCATCGGGATAGTGCCATCTGGCCCGTTGCTTCAGCCGCCATCCTCCTCCCATCGGGAGTTCGACAGGATGTCCCCAAACTCAAGAGAGAGAGGAGGCTACCTCTCCACTATACTCCCCACGTCCGAAGCATCATTCCCCTGGTCGTCCCCCGACTGCGCTTTTATAAAGGTCGACCGTCGTTTCTGTAAGGACCCATAAGAATATGAAGTTTAGTGCATTGTACACAACTCCCCACTTCTCCGACATGATGCTCTCATCTTCCTGACTTCTGTCAATGACGGCTAGCACGTGCTTTTTTAGGATCTCACTGAATAGCTTCAGTTTTTGATCCCTAGGAGCACCCGACGTCTTGTCTGTTTGCACCTTGGCTCGCTTGCTGTTGCCCGCTTCAAGCTCATCCTGGGCTCTCTGTCTTTTAGACATCAGGACACCAGATTCCTTCTCTCTCTCTGGCACTAAATCGCATCAAAGGATTTGGCCGCCTCAAATGAGGTTTCATAATCATATTTTCATTTCGGATAATGAGTGATTAATTCATTGATCCTAAACCAGCCGTGAAGTTTTTTCCTTGTCACCACCGATGACAATCGAGCCCGGGACCTCCGGTCGTCAGCAAGCGTGCTGACCACTCTCATACCGAGGCGGCTGGAGATGATTCCTTTTGCTCGACCCTCATGGCCGCTTCGCCGGAGCGATCTCTCTCAATCCTCCATTATTTTGCCCCCAGCCTGTTTGCCCGCCCATTCAGCAATTCATACGGATATCCCAAACAAATCGGACCCGTTCCATTCAAGGGATGACCCGTTTATAGGGTTCTCCACTCACTACCCAGAATTTGAGGTGAACTGAGGTTAAAGACTCCGGAGTTCCCCGAGCCATTCCTCACAGCACAGCTGCGATTGAGGGCGGCTTATTTATTTCACCGCTAACCTACCTATCGATAGGCCGTTCACTATTCACCATCTGTGACAACCCCCCCAAGTCCAACTCAGTGTTTATATATAGCTTTTTTACTTTATACCAAATAAACTTTCCATATGTTTGAACGATTTAGTTCTGCAGGCAATGGAACACCACCACTTGCGGAAGTGCTGGATATTCGATGCCAATCAAATTTTAATGAAACTTTAAGCAACTTCTTCATGATTAATTATTTTTTCAGGCTATGCTGCTCTAACTTCAACTATACACGATAAATGAAAACCAATATATTGAAATGAAGGAACGGCTTATTTACTTAATATTTTTATTTTTTTTGTCGGCCGAAGGACAACGCTCACTAATAAGTAAGTGTATTATTTTGTTCTAGTTTACGAAACAAACGTCTTCGTACTATAAGAGTTCTGTATTTTAAATAATTTTAGATCCTTTGAAAAATCCTAGAATATGTGGGCGGCCGGAATGTAACGGTAAGTTAATATTTATTTGACCATTTATCAGTTGACTAATAATTAAAAATTTAACTAGCAGCTGAAAATTCGAAATTTCGGTATGTCCACAATCGATTGTATCGCTACGAATACAAACTACATGTAAAGACTGAATTTTTTGGAAGTGGCCAAAATACATCGGACATGTATTTATCGGGATATATTGAAATAAGTTTCCCAGAAAAATGTCAGGGTTTACTAAAAATGAATTCAATTGAACTAAAAGATCGAATTGCTATTGAGAGGCGTGAATCGGAAGAAAACGATTTCGAATATTATGAACAGGAAGAAATTGAGCCACATCCAAATAGTGAACAAATGGCTATGGCTTTAGAAAGATTTGATTTGAAATTTTCTTATCATGATGGCATGATTAGTGAGGTTTGTCCCGATGATAAAGAATCGGTTTGGGTTGTCAATGTAAAAAAGGGGATTTTGTCTTCGTTCCAAAACACTATGCTGCGATTCGATATGGACTATAATACTACGGAGACCGATATAAGTGGAGTTTGTAAAGTGTTTTACACACTGATTGATACAGAGGGCACAAGCTTGATCATTCAAAAAAGGAAAGACATATCAACATGCCGAAATCGCTATAAAACTAACTCCATTCTCCAAACAAGTCCCTACGAATTTAGAGAGAATTACGCGGCCTGGCCATTTTTGCAATCTACCAGCTATTGCAATGTGTCTATTGACCGATCAATATATAATAGTATAAAATGCTACGAAAGACATCTATTGATACCATTCTCAAACGAAAATAAAGGTGCTGTAACTGAATCTTCCATAACATTAACACTTATCGAAGAAGATTCGATGGACTCAAGTAGTGATGATGAAGATGTTCACTTTATTAATAAAAGAACATCACTCCTGTTCGATCACACTCCATCGGCTCGTACGCCGCACGGTGAAATCAAATCGTCGAGGGAGTTATTAAATCAAATGTGCGAATTGGGGTTCCCCGACATAAAACGTGGTTTCACAGAAGTTTTTACCGAGTTTGTGTCAACAGCGAAATTACTCTCTTATCCGGCTTTGCATCAACTTTTGAATCGCGCCTCGAGTATATGCGAGAGTGGAAAGTATCACTTACTGGAAAGTCTTCCCTATATCGGTAGTACGGCATCAGTACAACTCATGAAAGAGCAAATCGTTAGTGAAAAAGTGGACATTAATGTGGCCGCTAGTTGGATGGCGTCGTTATCGTTTATAACTAGACCCACACTGGAAATGTTGGAACAAATGTACGGGTTAGCTGTGTATGGCAAACAAACTTCTAACGATAATTTTATACTTGGGGCTTCGGCCGTTGTACACACATTTTGTAGTCACAATCCAAATTGTATCGCATACATTGAAGTGAGAAATATCATAGAACTGCTGGAAACTGACATTTACGAACACATGAATAATGTTAAATCGCGCAAAAGTATGAAATACGTTGCTGTACTACTAAAAGCGTTTGGTAACATTGGAGTAGTAACAGAGCGGTTTGAAAACACGTTAAAAGAAATCATAGAAGACACCAAATATCCAATTGAAATTCGAATTGAGGCGATTAACGCCCATCGACGTTTAAATTGTGAATCTAATAAGTAAGTATATTGTTAAATCCTATATGGTTAATTATTTAGTATAATCTGTCTTTTTACACTTACAGAGAATATTTTATGAACATCTACCAGGATATAATGTATCCGACAGAAATTCGAATTAAATCTTATCTACAGACAATGAACTGCCCCGATTATCAATCAATTCGACAAATATTAGGCACTTTAGAACGGGAGTCGGTGAATCAAGTAGGGTCATTCGTATGGTCACATTTAAGTAACATTGCAAGTTCGGCCTCGCCGTCTAAAATTTATACCCAAGGATTATTGGTTGGCGCCACTATACCAAACAAATTTAAAATGGATATACGGAAATTTTCCCGTAACTACGAGAAAAGTTTATTCTTCGAAGAGTTTAATTTTGGGGGCAGTGCCGAAGCGAATGTTATTTTTGGTACAGAATCGTACCTTCCCCGAGAGATTTCATTAAATATAACCGCCGATTTGTTTGGAGAGTCTGTAAATTTCTTGGAGGTTAGCAGCCGATATCAAGGATTTGAAAAAATCGTTGAGTCGTACTTTGGACCCAAGGGACCTGTTAATGCGCAGAAATTTATGAACAAAATCAATGAGTACAGCAGCTTTTTGAAAAATTTCATTTATGGTGAAACTAATTACGGTTTGCAAAATCTACGCGAGTTTTCTGACCTGCATTATCCTGCTGAAATTTTAGAAAAAGCGTCAGAAATTCGAGACGATATTACTGAATTTGGCCACAGTTTATTGACCGAAGATGATTACGATGATCTTAAAAACCAAGATTCACAAGAAAATTTAAATCGACCAACTAACACGGCAGTTGACGGGTTAAACCGCAATATTGATAATTTAGACTATAAGCTGCGGTATAACTATTCTGAGCCCCGTGCAACAATAAGTGTTAAAATATTTGGAAATGAGCTTCAATATTCAGCTGTAGATGGTTTGCAAGAATTGATGATGGCGATTAGCTGGCTAAGCCCTAACTCAATCACAAGACTTTTGACGCCAAAGGAAATATCGTATACAAAATCCGGCGTACTTTTGGATACAAATTACGCAGTACCTTTATGTAGTGGCCTACCGTTAACACTGGAAATTTTAGGCGTGTCATCTGTCGACGTTAGATTATCAGGTTCATGGAATAATCCTGGGTTCAGAAAAACACATTCACTTGATGTGGAGGCAAACCTAAAACCTAGTATCGCTTTAGATTTCCAAACGTCAATGAAAACGGACTTCTTTTACGGAACGTCCGGCATTCGCATAAAAACTAATATGCATTCAAGTTCCGCCGTAGAATCAAAATTAAAAATACGTGGAACACGTTTAGTGTCGCTGCAATTTAGATTGCCTCAAAATCGAAATGAAATATTTAGTGCAAAGACCGAACTTCTTGTTTTATTGAATGAGCGACTTATTCCACAAACTGGAATATCAAAGCGATTTACTAATAGTACATGTACTTGGCCTTTTATCGATAAAGCGGTTGGATTAAAAATATGTTCTAATTATGAGCTGCCGGACGTAAGTAACTCGTCAAACTATCCTAGCCTTATATTGAGCGGTCCTGCAACCATCGATATACATTTAGATAAAGCAGGTAAGTCAAGTATCTTTGGCCGATGGATACACATTATGTCTATATAGAAACTAATCTTTATTAAATATATTTAGATCCTACCGCAAAAATGTTCTTATTTGAGTATCGGTCGGACCTAACACAAACCGGTTCCATAAAATCGTTTTTGTTCGAGACTCCGGATTCAGCAATTATCAGAAAATTTTTAGCAAACGCCACCAGTGAGAATAATGTAAGATGTGATACGTTTCGTACCGATATTTCTTGGTGGAAATTCATTTTACTATATTTAAACACTTCGTTTCTTTTTTTTTTTAGTTTTTTCCACAAATTTATTTTTATTTTTTTATTTTTTTTTTTTAACAAATCATGCCATCAACATGTTTTCGTCCACTTGGACATCATCAGATGGACTAAGTCCATTTTAGTGGAAAAAACTAAAAAAAAAAAGAAACGAAGTGTTTAAATATAATAATGTAAGAATTTTATTTTTAAACTGACGTTAATCACAGGGAATATAACTAAACCTATTCAAATTCGTAGATCGTCAACGTGTCCATGAGCTTCGAACATGGGAGCCAAAAACATAAAGCTTTAGGTAGTTACAAAGATACAGAAAATGATAAGCAACTCGAGTTTGCGCTTCATTTAAATGGAGAACGAAATTTGGCACTGGAAATGGGACTTAATCGCACAGATATTCGAAATGGAGCGGTATACTATCCGAAATTCTTTTTGATAGTGAACGAAGAACGAATAGCGGGGTTGACTGGATTCGTTAAGAAAACGGAGAAAAATGATAAAACACATTATGATGTTGACATGACGTTTGAAACGAAAAGACTTCAAAGCAAAATATTGGGATTCTTTAGTAAAACGGAGGCCTCCTTCACCACCAATTTAAATCTTAATTACCGGGTTAGTAAATGAATATAATAATGTAATTTATAAAATGTAGCGCGCTACTGAATTATTTCTAGTTTTCAGACACAAAATTACAGCAGATCAATATTCAAGGAGAGGTTGCTGATCGTTCACATAAAGGTAGAACTGAATTACTCGGATTCTTTAGGCACGAATCAACCGCATACCCTAAATATAATTTCATATCAAAAATGAAATTACGAAGCGGTGTAGCGCATTACGAAGCCCGTTTTGATATAAATAATGCACCAGATTTTCAAGATCCCAACTACAATTTGGGTTTACAGTTTTCATTCGCAAAGGCCGAGGATTTTATTTCACAGAAGAAAACGAAGGTGGCAGTTGAAATAGTTCGACCAATTTCCAACCTTAATTTAAAATTGTTGATCAAGTAAATATTTATAAATATTAGCACTGTTCGTTAAAGGATACGTAATAGCATTGATTTATTTTAGGCACGAGTTGATTTATAAAAATGGTGAAGAAAATAATGTCGTCGTGATATTCCAATTTGCCCCGAAAAAAGAGGCATCAGCCATTATATCAGTTTATCATCCACCAGGTATTTTCTACACAGTCGACACAACCGCAAATATTACAATACCCGGATTTTCACCGTGTACGATCGCATTAAAAATAACGGAAACTCAAAGGAAAGACTATCAAATAAATTTCAACGGCATCTGGTTTTCAAGTCATGAAGTGCGAGTGACGGGTTTCTATCAAGATCGCAGTTCGTTTGTTAAAAGCTTTCATCATTTGAAGCTGATGGCATTTAGTCCGTCGTTCCAGGATACTATGGTCGATGCTCGGTACGCTCACGATGAAAATGATTTTAAAGTTGATGGTCAGTTACAATATGGGCCGATTGGTTATGGTGTGATATTGAAGAAATCACAACAGTACGGGAATAATATGCATACGTATGCTGAACTAAAGTGGAAAGATCAAATGTATTGGGTCTCATCGAATTTATTGTTGGATCAATCGAAACAATTGTTGGTAGAAATTCATTTGGATAAGTAAGATCAAATCCGATTAGAATTAGTTTGAATGGAATTGTAATAATGTTTTTTTTTTAAATTTATTTAGAGACCGTGATATACATTTGGTGCTAAGAGGAATGTCAACACAGCTTAAGAAAGATATTGGAATAGAAATTAAATGGAATGCGAACAGGGATCCATCACATAAGGTATGTGAATTAAAAGATTCCGGCGCAAGTAATTAATTTAATAATGAGTTTAAAACAATTTATTCTGTTATACTAGCATTCACAATCGAGCCGTTATGAGAGATAACATTTTAAGATACGAAATCAAGGTGAATGACATTCATTCTTCATTCGGGTATCGAACATTAGTTGCTTTGATTCAAGATACATTTTTGCCGTAAATTCAATTCATTTTGTTCATTCATTCTTAGCATGTCACGTTTGCCGGGCGGTCTAAAGGCGGTATATTTTAACTCTGATTTACAAATTTCGGTGTGGTTTCGAACTCCACACTACACAAACTTTTTTGTCATTTAAAGTATTTTCTAATACAATAAATTTTTTCATCTCTCGGAAACAGCTTGGTTTTTTTTTTTTTTGATTTCAATATTTCAAATTATTCCGCGTTCGATAAATATATTTCATATTGGTGATTAGCATCACAGTTATCCAAACACCGTCGTGAACTCCGTTCATTGGATTGCCCGATGATGATGCGCATTTACTTGAAATGGTACAGTAGCATACAGTTTCTTCCTGGTGTGAAAAGGTGTTTTACACAACTTCCATAATTTATTTCTAATTCTTTACTATTATTACTATGCAACTAAAATTTTCGACCTCGAAATTGATTTCTGTAGCGGATCTTTGAAGTTTGAAAAAGTGGTTTTCGAGATGGTTTCTGTCTCGGTAATAGTTTCATAATTTATTTGGTTTTTCTGCGTTCATTTTTAATCATAGTTTTGGTTTTCATTTTAGAATTAGGTTATTGAAACTATGTAATTTAAAAGACTGGAAATGGAAATATTCTGAAAACTAAGTAAACCAAAAAAAATCAAACATTTTAGTCATTCCCATTAGTTACTGAACCCTAGTCCATGCTCCGGTGCATTACTAGTAGCGGATCAGATTAGTAGCAGTCTTGGCATAGCTTTACCAAATTTTTCCCTATTTCCGATCGATAGTACTGATATGGTCGTTTAGGACATTGAGTTTCACAATTAGTAGATAGATGTTTGCAATTATAAGTATTTTGGACAAAGTTAGGTTCATTTGTTTGGTGATACCGCACGTGACACATTAAATTATATCAAATGGGAAAAGGTTGACCTTTTGGGTTAAGGGGCACTCATGCAAATTTTTTTCAATAATTACAATTTTAAATTCTTTGTACCAAATTTGTATAGACTGTCTGTCTCATGATACTAAACTTCAGATTTTCCCCTGTCGTTCAATCGCAAGCGAACTGAATTGAATACAATTCAATATATTTCATTTCTTTCAGTTAAACCAGCCCCGGGTAGGACAAAATTATTCAAATCCTGACAAAAATTACTTTTCCTCGATATTTTGAATTTGCCCTTGAATTTGAAAAAAACAATAAAATGTCCATCTGCCTCAATTTTAAAAATTGGAGGTGATTTTGTCTTGCTGTCAAGAGTGTTGAGTATACGTGCCAAAATCAATGCAGTATTATTCAATAGAATGATTGTAGTATTTGAAAGGTGGGGGTTATAATTTGAATAATTCAACATAAATTCACTAACCCGAAAATTAAAGAATAGATGAATATAATAGGTGAGGTAGACCTCAGCATCATACGTATTCAACCGGTTCAACCGAAACCTTTTAATGACCCTAAAGCTGCACCAGCACTTGTTGCACAATCCAATGAAAATGGTACTGGAATTTTTTACAAATTAATTACAAATTTGTTACAAAGTTAGAAATTTTTTTACAAATTTATCCTGCAAGTCGTGTGAGTTGGCGTTAGACAAAGCTACACCACACATTTCGTATTTTTGTTAATATTTATTGTATCGTACTGCGGGTGGTACTGAATTTTTTTACAAAATTAATTAAATAAATTACAATATATTGGAATAGTTCAATTGCCAAAAATGGCCCCTAAAAGTGAGCTGCACTTTTAGGGGCCGTTTTTGGCAATTGAATAAAACAATATTTCTCTGTATAGGTAATACCACCCAAATAGGTAACTAGGAATAGTTAGGAATTTATAACAACAGCCCACACCCACAAAAATCGATCATAATGCATCGAAATTCATCCTATGCAAGAAAGGCTACCACTGAATTTATTACAACCGTCCACATCCACAAAAATCTATCAAAAGGTATCGAACTTCATACCTATGTAAGAAATAGGAACCCAAGAATTTATTCCAACAGCCCACAGCCACAATGGGGCTGTTGTAATATAAACATATGTGAGATGTTGTAATAATTTCTTGCCAAGGAAGGTAATTCGAACGATTTTTGTGGGTGTGGGCTGTTGTAATAAATTCATTGGTGCCGATTTCTTGCATAGGAAGGTAATTCGATATATTGTGATCGATTTTTGTGGGTGTGGGCTGTTGTTATAAATCCATGGTTACCTGTTTGAGTGATATCACATATTCAGAGAAATATTGTTTTAAAGAGCTGCACTTTTAGGGGTCGTTTTGGCAATTGAACTATTCCAATATATTGTAATTTATTTAGTAAAACTTCTTGTATCAACCAGTACTTTCTCTCTCTCTCTCTCTCTCTGGAACTATATCCCATCAAGAGATTTGGCCGCCTCAAATGAGGTTTCTTAATCATATTTTCATTTCGGATAATGAGTGATTAATTCATTGATCCTAAACCAGCCGTGAAATTTTTTCCTTGTCACAACCGGGATCGAACCCGGGACCTCGGGTCGCTGGAACAAGCATGCTGACTATTTTGCCACCGCGACGGCAATCAACCAGTACGATACAATGATTTTAAACGGTTGTTCCCATTTGGCGTAGTTATCTGGGGGTTTAATTATGCCATTATTTGTAATTAATTTGTAAAAAATTCCAGTACCACAAATTCACAGAAATGCAAAGGCTTGGTGTAACGAAAAATAAGGTTTTTAAAAATTGCACCGCTTAGGGGAAGTTTTTGGAAGGGTTGAGCTATGCCAATATGTTGTAGTTAATTTGTAAAAATTACATTACCACCCCCTGTACGATAAAAGAAATATTAACTGAAATGCCATAAGCGTGGTTTAACCAAGAATATGGGTTTTGAAGAATTGCACCCCTTAGTGAAAGTTTTTTGGGGGTTGCACTAAGCCAATATGGCGTAATTAATTTGTAAAAAATTTCAGTACCACCCCCAGTACGATACAATAAATATTAACAAAAATACGAAATGTGTGGTGTAGCTTTGTCTAACACCAGCCCACACACGAATTACACGATAACGGGACCTGTAAAAAATTTTCTAACTGTGTAACAAATTTGTAATTAATTTGTAAAAAATTCCAGTACCATTTTCATTGGATGGTGCAACAAGTGCTGGTGCAGCATTAGGGTCATAACCTTTTATTTTGAAACTTGCCATCGTAAAATTGATGTACAGAATGCACAGACATATGAGAGAAAAAAATACAATACAAATATAAAATTGTACAGACTTGGCTAAAAGTATTGAGTACCCATGATATCTTACAATGTTTTTGGGAGTATCAATTTGAAATAAATTGAAACAATTTTTATGGGTTCACATTGCTATTTATTTATATAAAATTAATATTTTGTGGGTCAACCCTTTACCTTCTCACCTCACTGACAACTCGCCCGAGCATTTAAAAGTCGTGCGACTATTAATTTGGTATTATGCTCCTCACTTTTTTTGGTGAGAGTTGTGCAAATGTGCTCTGTAGTTTTATGTATTATGACAATTTCCATTAATTTTCATGTTTTTTTTACATTTTTAACATATTACTGAAATTTTGTTTTGGGTGAATTGTTTATGATTGTTGCTGTTTATTATGAAATAATAATAATTATTTCATAATACTTTTAAATGAACAATTTTTAATTATTACAATATAAAATATAAATTGATAAAAAAATTTCGTGTAGAAATTCTTTATTTTGGTTTGTGTTTGACAATAAATAAAAAAAGTTTACTTTGGTTAGGTTTCAGTAGTTGACACTTAGGCCATTTTTGACCCATTGTGATACCACGCATTCACGCCACATCATTAACCCATCACCCATTCACCTACTCACACAGCTACAGTATACCACCACATTGCCATGGACGGTGGGTCGGCGCTGAATTCTGCACTCCATCAGAGGGTTTTAGTTGTGTTTATTAACATCACCGATTGTAATCGATGATGAATATTCAATTTGCATCTAGCCTCTGATGGGATTCGAACCCAGTACCTCCCGGTCCAAGTGCCAAAGCTTTAACCACTGCACCACTTGTCCGGTAAAAAAATTTACTATGAAGTCACTTGAAAATTTTATGTGAGCAATTTTGACATTACTCTCACTCACTGCGCTCTCACGATGAGAATCATAATGCTAAAATTTGAATTCGGCGACTTAAATATTCATTATTCAGGCAACTATTGATGGTGCGTTCATTTGATCGTGGGGCGTTTACGCCTCTCGCCGCATGATGGCTATTTTTTTTACTGCAACTTGTTTTAACTGCATTTCTCGTGTTTCGATCAGTCATTTATTTGCGTACCGTAGATACGCAAATTACTGCTTTACTGCAGCTGGGATTTATTTATAGTTCAGTGTGTTTCTAAATTACAATAAACGAAGGAAATAAGGTACGTTATACCATTTCAGTGTTATAGCACAAAGAAAAATAATCCAGAGACACACGTTTTCTAATAATAAAACTAATTCCTAGAAAAATAAATTTATTCGTTTGGTGTATTATGCATTTTAAACTATACACCCTTTCCTTGATAATTATAAGTTTGCACTATTTTAATCATTAGAAGTAATACGCCAGAAAACAAGAAATGTAATTGTAAAGCTAGGGGTGCATACGCACCACGCGACCTGAACGGAAAGTCTTCAAAAAACGGTCTGGCAGCGGTCTGACATGTTAAAAAAAATTATTGTTTATTAAAGTAAAAAACTGGATATTGATATTTTACAATTGAAATTACCAGTTTTCAGTATAAATTTACAGCCATAATATTGCTATAAGTCAATACAATAAATTTTCGTTAAATTTTATTCTCAGTTAATTCTTTCCTAAAACGTCAAAATTGCTATAATGGGGAATAACTTTTTCCCAATTTTTTTTTTCTCAAAAGCTAGAATATGGGGAAAAGGGAATAAAACTGCTACAAAATTTAAAATTTCCATTCCCCGGGAAATACCAGGATAGGGCCAAATGTGTACCAAAAATCTGAAATAAAGAAAATGTAGAGACTTAGGAAAACTAAAATATTTGTGTCAATGAATTTTATTTTAAAATCATATTATTTAATATTATTAGGACATAGAATTTGTCAACTTCCAAGTTTGATTCGTCTGACCACACGATATTTTACAAATCTTCTTCGGTGAAACTTTGGTATTTTAGGGCTCATTTTACCGTGACTCCTTGTTTTTTCCGGAGAGCTATGGTTTCTTCCTGGCTTTACAGCCTTTCAGAGATGGGTTTCTTAATTTCTACTGACAACTCAGCAGCAAGGTCTGAAGAAGTTTTTTTTTATTTTTCTTAAAGCTTCTCTCACTAACTTTCGGTCGCGCCTAGCTCTGTACCTATTACTATGTAATCCACTAGCGGAGAATTGCTCAATAGTATATTGCACAGATCGGTGTGAACATAACCCTTTTTTGTTTCGGCTTATTGCAATAATACCACTAACGAGTATATCCTCTATCAGGGTACAAATTATTTAATTGCGATGCGAAATATAGTTACTAGACTTATTTTGCCATGCCAATTGACACATTTTTTGTTAATTCAAATTTGTTTTGCGATTGTAAAGTAAAAATCCACGAAAAGACTGCTACGCATTTTCCGAGGTCACAGTCTTTTCATGTATTTCTATAATCTCTTTTCATAAATTTAAATTTAAAAAAGATATGGGAATTGGCATGGCAAAATAACCAGATAGGGAAATTTAACAAATCAAAACATCAAAAGCGCACTAGATCACTGGATGCATAAACAACGAGCGAAAGTAGCGATGAAGAAATACAAAATGAATAATAACAAATTTGAATTAATAACACATGTGGATACCCTCTAAAATTGTATATAAAAATGTTCAGAAATTGTAATTCATGTATTCTTGATTTCCTACTAAAGGCTAGTATTCAGATGACGTGAAATGAAATTTTCGCTGGTCTCCAAAATAAATAGTTCTTGAAAAATTAGTTTGTAGAATTTCGTAAAATCTTAACGCACAATATTACACAACATTCACAAAATTTTCCTCCGTCATATTTTAAAACTCTTGAATATGATTTTTGAAACACAGCACAACAACAAATAAAAATAATTGATGAAATATCAAAAATTTAGCTCATTTTTATTGTGCCTGTAGATAAAAATGAAGTGAAAAATGTGTAGAATTAAACAGAGACATCTATATTTTAATACGAAACATACCAATTTCACTAGCTAAACTGCGTACCGCAAAAAAAAATTTAGCATCGAAATTTTAGTTTTCGGTTTCGCTTGTGTCATTTTTGTTTTTCACGTCAGCTGCATACTAGGCTTAATGGAAAAGTTCCCTACTAAGGGAATTTTTCCGAATGGGTATAAGTATGTGGAAAAAAGTCCCCATGCTAGTTATTTGACGATAATGTTATTTTAAATATAAAGTTCAGTTAAATAGTTATTTTAAATTTAGTTTGAAGTTATTTTAATTGCACTCGTGTGCCACTCTGGATGTGACAAAACTAATTTACTCTAAACTCGCATATCAGTTTATAGACGGTAACACTAAAAACTGTAACAAATTTTAGGCAGTTTGTTTTTGTTTTTTTTAACCCTTGCCCGGCTCGTATACACAATTGTGTATGTAAATTTCCATTAAATAAAATGAAAAAAAATTATAACTTTAGTTCGAAAAAGATAAATATTTTTTGTGTATGATTTATGTAGGATGATGCAATAACCAAAATATGAATATTGTTCTAAAAAGTATACCACACTTTGTAATAGATTACAAAAATTAAAACATTTTATACAAGTAATAAATGAAATAAATTAACTAATAACTACCATTGTAAATTATTTTAATTCATTTAAAACAAAATACAAGTTGACACTGAACAACCTTGAAAATAAATCGAGTGCAAAGGGTTAAAACAAGTGGAAAAATTGTGGTGATAATTTGTAAGGGAGTTTTGACAGGTATCCACATGTGGAAAATGGATGTGGAATTCAAGAATATGGGCCCAGATGGTAATTGCCACACCTGCGGTGGATGTGGAATTCGAGAATATTGGCCCTAGATGGTATATTACCACTCCTGCGGCGTGAGTCGTTGTTTTTAACCCTTTTTAAATGTCGAAAAAATAATCAATAAACACTAGGGGTTGTTTTCTGTTATACTTATCGTGCACGCCCGAAATTTATAGGCTGCTCAATACTTGTGGCTAAGGCTGTATATTATACACTATATTATGTACACAAAATTATTGCTCACCCTGCCTGCTCGCGCTGCCATTTTACAAAATTGACACTCTGGTATAAAAGCATTCAGCTCGCTTTTATTTTACTGTCCTGCCGATTCTTAAAATGCCTCGCCAGTTTTTGCATCCTCTTGAGCTCGTGCTGCACACAATGCTTTTTCTACAATTGACAATAAAAATTACCTAAAAACTACAACTTAAAATGTTTAGCTCGAGTTACAGAAGGTGATTACTGATTGACATTTTCAGACTCAATAATTTTTAATTTTCGAGATTCGCGATTCTTGAAAAATATTAAAAATTTAGAAGCGCTATTCACTATCAAAACTTCAACCGGGGATATCTTATAACTACCTGGTTAGAAAATAGTTCTATAGATCAAAATTTAGAGTAGAGTATCCGTTAAAGCCTACAACTTAAAGTCACTAATTAATGACGGCTCAACCAAACCAATTTAATTTTAGTCATTTTAATTTTGTTTCTAATTATCAAATATCTCTATACAATCTCAAGAATACTAAATCAGTGACAAGCTAAGTTGTGCTGCTCCACAAAAATGATAAAGTAATCTGTGTACCAATACTTAAAATTTTATTTTAAGTACATTTTTCGGTAAATTCAATTATTTTTGAAAAACTCTATGGTAAACTGATCGAAAACTGTACTAAAATCGACTTTGTAAGGCTGTGGGCCAATTCCAAGGTAAATCTAGGCTAATGCCGTTTTTAACAGTGTGTGCGGGAAATGTACTAAAAAGAAGGGTAAAGCGAAGACACAAAAGGTAAATAGCCATGATTTTTGTTTTTGCTAAATAAATCATGAAAATATGGCGGCCAAGTTTCGAGACATAGATATTTTTTTTATATTCACTAGCATTTTCCATGAAATAAAAATGCGATTGTATTATTTATGAACACAATTTTATTTATTAAAATTTTTATTTATTTTTTCAATAAGTTGATTCTGTATATTACGCAACAAATTTGAGCAAATATACAATTTAAATTATTCGTATAAACAATACGATTAATTGGAACAACAACAATAAGATTTATGACATTAGTTCGTTTACCTACATACCAATTTTTGTATATTCATAGAAACCATGTGTCACTTTAAACCGCATTTACCTAATTTTATTTACTAGCGCAGCCTAAGCCATTTAAATTGAGTTAAACAAATAGGTACGTAACTCGGAAATCAGCGAACAATGTTCCAAGTAACTATCAGCTGTATTGCCTTGGTAAAAGTGGATTAGTATTTAGGTTTGGATTTATAATTTTTTAAATCAACAGTCATTTTCGGATTTAGTTTTTGGCTTCAAAGTTTGAAAGTAAAAATGTTTTTTCCAATATATAAAAAATCAGTTTTAATATTTTAGTACAAACCTTTAGTACTAAAAATTGGATTGGATTTACGCAAATCCAAAATCATTTTGGAATTAGATGAGTCCATTTGGATTAAGTTTTAATGCGATTGTTGTTGTAAATGGCGAAATGCAATTAGTTGTTTGATTTGGTTGACCTTGTTAAATATTATTTTATAGTCCATCCTATTTGAAAGGTCCAATAAAATTAAAACTTTTATTGAGTTTAGGGAAAACGGGATGCATTAGTATACATCATAGTTCAAGAGTAGTGAATATGTTAAAATTGAACTCATCAATCGACGTGTGAGAAAATTAATTATTTTCTTACAAATTAAATATTATTTTCTTCGTGAATAATTAGTAAACAGTAAATTAAGAAATTAATTGGTTTTGTCTACAGCTGTTTCTTGATTATATACAAAACACACATAATAAATATTTGAATTGTAGGCGAGAGCTAAATGTTTTTGGCGTGCTGCCAACATTAAAAAAAAACCGTATAAATTTTTAATTAATTTTCAATTGAGTCTGTACATGCAAATTTACAATTTATCAAATGGTTTTAAAACTCTGTTTGTTTTTCCTATATTTACAGCTTGCTATATCCGGAGAATTTAATACGCCAAAGGCAAAAATTTACAACGGTTTGTTTTACGTAACGTATCCAAACCGAACATTTAGTGGTTTATTTGACCTTGACCTTAGTACACATGACTATCGTGGAAATTCGAGAATATCGTGGAGTACTCAAGATGTTTTAATATTTAACTTTAATTTAGGCTCAGACTTACGCCGCACCAAAGATTTATGGTTAAATTTAAATTTGGAAACACCATTCGATGGTTGGAAAAATAATTTGATTCAGTCAAAATTTCATTATTCCGATACCAAAATGATATTTAATACTGCATTATTGTGGGCTGATAGTCAAAATTTGGGCTTAGATTTTTTCGGTAATTATAAGCTAACGGATAAAGTTATATATTGTGAAGTTAACGGTGGCATAAATAGTACGCTCAAGGATATACCCGCCGTCAATGTTTTCTTCAGGCACAATCAAAACGTGTCCCAACTGAACACCGAATTTACGCTCAAGAAAAACATTTACGCCGAAGCATTGCAGACATATTCGATCAAGTCCTCATGGAAGTTGGATAATGACCCAAATTATCAAAATATTTCTGGCGTTGTCGCACTAAAAAGCCCCTTCAGAGGGTACACAAATGGAGGTCTGGCGGCTAAGTTCAGTCTGAACAAGAATAAAAATTTGCTTGGCGCCATCGACTTTGAACTGGAGGCCCGCAAATACACGATGCTGGTCGAAGGTCACATTAAAAAGCTAACCGATAATATGCTTACGATTAACATAACGACACCGATCGAGAAATTTAAACTTGTTTCTGGACGATTTGGTATTAACGAGCGCGATCGTCATTTTGTGGCTGAAATTAGAACACCCGAAACAGCTCTCGGAGCTGAAATACTATTCCAATTAGTATCATCGAGTGATTTTGATGTCAAATTTAATTTAGAAACGCCATTAGAAGCTTTTCAAAAAATAATTCTTATCGCTAAGCTGAAACCAAAAACCATCGATTTTAGAGGTGGCTGGAATGCAATGTTGCTAGGATTTGTCGGTATTTGGCGGATGCAGAATTCCGCTGATTTTGAATATTCGTACAAAGTATTTACACCACTACAAAATTTTGAAGATAACGGATTAGTCGCACGTTACATTCATGATGCACAGGATTTAGAAATGTCGATAAAAATAGCCCAATACAAACTTGGTATCTTGTTATTAGGGCAATCGAAACCAAAGCTCATCGATGATTTAGGTTTGCAAGAACCGATTAAAGTATATAGTGATTTGTTTGAGGATGATTTCCGTAAAAATTACGACTACGACTACGAAGAAGATGAGGATAATGATTATGAACCAATAAATTTTAATGTCTACATGGAACTCGATGTTATAGTATGGCCCACTATAAAAGGTGAATTGCGAGTAGCGGAAGCGGATTTCACTTATATATGTTACGGAAGTTTAGATTTAACAGTTGGTGTACTCGAACTTCGTGATCGTTTTTATTTTCCGGACATACTTAACGTAAAAAATGAATTTATTCTAACAACACCGTTCGAAAAGTGTAAAGAAATAAAATCATTATACCAATCATCGATTGATATCTTCAAACAATATGTGGTGGGATTGGATGTGGCCTTTTTAACCAACAGTGCATGGAAGAAAACGGGGCTGTTTTTGAATTTCACTAATTCGACCGACGAAAGTGATATGAAAAATAAAAATATAGTTTTGAATTTAAAAACGCCATTGGAAAATTTACCAAGGCTAAATATCCAGATTCATTATGAGAATGATGACAATTTGTATCGGGGTAATTTTACTGGAAAAACATTATTTACCTCAATATCGGTGGCGGGAGGTCTAGAATACGAACCAAATTACGTAGATGCTCAAGTTGGGTTTTCATTGGCGACACCATTGATACCGAGTTATGGCGTTAAGGTAAATTTCAAAAAAGATTTTTCAATCGTAGAAAATTCAGTGGAATTTGGTTATGATCGGGAAGACAATGGAAAACATAAAACATTACAAATGGAAACTGTTTGGCAAATAAATCAAAGTAAAGATTATATGACCGCTAAATTTACATTCGACACGAATGTTATACGATTAAATTCTATTGATTCGGCTATATTGCTCTCAAAATCACCACATCCATCAGCATCGCTAGATTTAAGTTATGTCATTGATTCTGGCGAAGAAGAATATTTACGTATTCGTGCAAATCGTAAAAAAGATTTAGTTACTATTGATATGTTGTCACCATTGAACGCCTTACAAAATGTTTCGATTGCAGTATCACTGAATGATCAGCTGGGACCTGACTCATACAGTATTAGCGGAAATGTTTACAGGAACACGCATATTTATGGTATTACGGGTACTGTTACTTTTACCGATGATTTCCCAACTCAAATGGATATTAATATCAATCCACGGGATAAATCTCCTTCAGGCACATTTTATTATTCGCTAGAAGATGGCGCGGATGGACATAGTAAATTTTTAAGAGCAAAATTCAAACGAGCTGAAAACTTTGCAAACCTTGAATCGACTTTCTATTTTAAAAACGGCCTCGATTGGACTTACCTCATGTCCTTGAATACGTCAGAGGCTAGTCTAGATAAAATTCTGATTGATACTTCCGTGAATCAGAATAAAAATGAAATTACTGGTAATTATATAATACAAACCCCCTGGAAACATTTGGATCTAGATTTAATCATGGCTCGCTCTCATGCTCGAATTGATTACGGAAACGGACGCATAACTAGCGATTACACAATTGGCAATATAAAACATAAAGCATTTAGTTCCTGGTCGTTGCATCCTCATGATATGCACTATACAGTTTCAAGCACACACGACGTGGAAGGGCCAGAACCAAAAATATTTGAAATTGATACAAAATATATGACAACGTTAAATAATATAACTTTTGGAGCGAGTATTAATATAAATGCCATCTGGAATATTTCTGCAAACGGGCAAGTATTAACTTCCGAAATGGGAGAAACTGTTGCAGAGATTGTTCTAAGCATACCGCATCCAGCTCACGAAATTCATAAAATAACAAGTATTACGTCGGGCATTGATTTTGATAAAATGAACAATCTCGCTGTGCAGCTGAAATATGACTCAGAAATAGATAAAAATCATTTGGCAGTTAAATCGCAGTACCGTGATGACAACGATCTATTCGGCTTGGCCCGAATAGAATGGGGACCCGATTACCGCCTCGAGGCAGTTGAAGCTAATGTGTTAATGAAAAAAAAGCTTACCCAACGAGAGTTTATAGCAAAGGTGGCCACGCCATGGCACAATGAAGATTCGGCCAAAATTATCGGTGAATTTGATGTGATCGACTCATTTGATACGTATAAAACAATACTCAACATCCCGGCTTCAAAAGAAGTAGCAAAGATTGATATAAGCGTTAAAGATTTATCGAATGCTAAAGGAATGTTTAATTGTAGTACGCCATTTTTAAATATCACATGGTTTAGGACAGATTTTGATTTCTTCGAAAATGGGTAAGTTTCTATAAACGTTGATTTGAAATATTGGCCGTAATCACAATTCCGTTCTTTTAGTGAAGAAACCAATAAATTTGTACAAGGAAGTTGGCCTGAAAATACAGCACTTTTCAATTCGAAAACTATAAAGAGACAAATCAACAATAAACAGAAATTGGTCGGTGACATAAAAATCGAGATTCCCATTCAATCGCGGCATTTAATTAACATCAATTATGATTTGATTGATGAGCAGAACATTAAAAATGGTAGCGCCACCATTAGGTATAACGATAAAAATGTACTGAATGGAAAATATGGTTTGGCATCGAAAACAAGGTAAGCATTTAACGATATAAATTTCTCTCGAACAATTAATGGATCAATAATTTACCATTTAGTGGCCGAGCGGATAAACAAGAAATTGACATCGAACTCGAAAATGAGTGGAAACCAATTGGTGTTCATTATGTTCATTTCCACAATCTAACGAGTGAACCAGATTATATTAAGGTATACCCGCATCTATTTTAGCCTAAAAATTTATTTAGCAAAATATCTTTTATTCCAGGACTTAAAAAAAGTAAAACTTTTCGAACTAAATAATAGAGAAAATTTCAATATTGCTTTTGAATTCTTCAATACCACATCGGCAACTGGTCAAGAGTTCATGCTCATTGCCATTCATCCTAATCGTACTGTAGTCCTGTCGGGTGAATACGATTACAAAGATACAAAAACAGTACAAAAGTCAAAAGTACAGCTTGCTACAGATGTTTGGGTTGCTTACGATTACAATGCCGAAACCAAACGCACAAACGAAGAGGAATTGCAAATATTTTCGGTGCAATTGTCATATCCGAGACGTAATTTATCTGCGGCTGGATGGTATGAAACCAAACCACTTTCGTTCGATTCGAATGTTCAATTCAAGTGGGTCAAAAATCCGATGGGTGATTTAGATTTAGACTATCAAGACGACGATTCTCCATCACGTGTTATGAGCACCACTTTCTCATGGACCAATCAAACGCAGACGCAAGACGAAAGTAAACATTATTTTGCGATTGGTTTAATACATCCATCATTCGAAAAGGTAATGCATATTTAAAATACCGCAATCTGTATATAATATTTAACACCTGTATATTTTAGAATGTCACTTTGCAAGGTACATACCATAAAGATCTCGAAAACATGTTTAAGGCAGACTTCAACGTTGAATACTGTGATGATTCTTTGCACCTGCTGACTTTCGGATTAAATTTCAAAGATCTATCCAATACTCAACTGTTATACAAAAATTATTCAACACATTTCTATGTGTTCCATGAAGCTTCTGACTTAGAACTGGATGCGTTAGGATCAATTTCGGTGGCACCAACAAAATATGAGGTCTACAATATAGGGAGATATAAACGCGGTTATGTACCCCTTCAAGATGGCTTAATGTTTAGTAAAATTGATACCGAAGCAAACGAAATTCATTATTATGTAGGTAAATCGAGTATAATGCGCACAACAAATTCATAATTTCATGTTGTTTCAGAAAACCACTCCCAACCAAATGACAAACTTCTGGACAAAAATTCATGAGACCTATCCGAAATACAATATAAGTGGATTGTACGAGGAAAGCCCTGATATCAACAGCAATGGACAATTTTTATTTGATTTAGACGATAAGTTTATTTGGCTAGTTGTAAATTTAACACCCGATGCAACCCAGCAAATGCAAATGGTTGGTAGGATACCAGATGCGCGTAGTACGTACTTTAATATTTGGCGTGACTACGAAGACATTCATATCGATGATGTAAGTTACTATTTGCACATGAACCATTCGAGACTGATTACAAGTAAACTGCATTGGAGACCAACGATTAAAGTGGAAATAAAAAATAAACTGAAAGAGCAAGCTAGACTATTTTATGAGGCATTGACCGATGGCTTAGATTTCTGGAAGAAAACGATTCACGTGGAGGTCGTTGATTCGACAAATGATATTTGGAATAACGCCCAACCCTATATGCAACGATTCATTGAAGATCTTAGTGATATTGGGGGAATTCAAAAAGATCTCGACGAGCTACGAGATTTCTTAAATAAGTCATATACAGCCAATGATTTCTACTTAAAATCAGTGATGAACTTTACGTTAACAATATTGGATGAGTTAGCGCTAAAAGATCATATTGAAACGGTTCCGAAAATATTTAGAGAACTAATTCAGTCAATGGGTGAATCTGGCCAAGCACTTCGGGAGTCAATAGAGGTTCTTATTGAAATGATAAAATCGTCGTACGAGAAGGCAATCACCGTCATTGGAAAAATTTTCCAGGGTGAGATGCTAGAAAGTTTCTCAATTCTAATCGAGCAAGGTGTCGCCAAATACGATAAATGGATAAAAGATCTACATATATCGCTAATAAAGTATATTGAAAATCTATACTCGAAATTAACCGAGATGGTTGTGAATTCATGGAAACGAATTTTACAGAACATCGAACCAGCCATTCTGCGGGTCGCTCACTACATTGAAAGTTTATTATGGAAGCTGAGCAAAGAAATATTCGATTTTCTGTATCAGCGATCGAACGAACTCGTCGGTTCTCCATACTTCAATCAAGTATCAAATTTTACTAAAGATCTAGACCGTTTCTATCGCGACATCATAAGCAACGATGCGGTAACAAATATCAAAAAATATTCAGCAATAGCGTGGAATTTTATACAAGAAAAATATTTCAAACTTGTTCCATTTGGAGCCGAATTGCACACCGTTCTAACCGAAATCTATGGAGAAATAAAAAAGTTACAAACGCAAGAACCGTTTACATTTTTAATTAAAAAATATAATGAAGTTAGTATTAAAGTAAAATGGGTGATTGTTGAATTCAAAATCGAACAGCGGGCGCAACAATTATTCGAAGTTGTGAAATTAAAATTAAGTCGATTGGCTCAGACCGCCCTCCAAGCTGATAACCAATATCGCGAAGCTAAAACTAAGTTTATTTATAATCCAAACAAAGGAGTTTTAGAATTGGAACAGAAATTACCAATGTCTTGGCATGCCTTCAATGAAACGCCGAACTTTGAAGAGGTATCCGAATATCGATTAATTCATACAGCACAAGAAATACTCTCAGGTAGTAATGATACGATATGGGCATTTTATCATGATTACAAACCACTTGTAGACCCCTCAATGTGGTTCCCACCATTTAAATGTAAGTATACTAAAATCCTCAAGAAATTGCATCCATAAATAACGAATGCTTATTTTATAGCGCATGCCTTTTTACTTGGTTCTCGGAATTATATAACGTTCGACAGAAAATTCGTAATGCTCGACTTCAAATACGAAATACTGGACCAAAGTAGCAAGAAACCAAATCAATGTTCTTATCTATTGGCAAAAGATTACTGTGATAGTAACTTCACGTTAGTTATTGAACCGTCAACGATGGTCAATGCTCAAAATGACATTATTTCAAATCGGCGGTATTCACTTATGGTTGAAAATAAATTGGTGACTGTTGAAATACTTGGAGACGTAAGTTATTACAATTATTACTCGCCGTAGATTTAATTTTATTGTGTTTAAATTTATTTAACATTTATAAATTTTAGAAAATAAAAATTGATAACAATGAGACTTCGCTGCTACCACTCCGCATCAAGGACCTTACAATTTACCGTGAGACCGATATATTGGTTATGAAATCCCGAACTGGATTTACTTTCACGTGCAACATGCAATTTGATTATTGCACACTCGAGCTGGTCGGATGGTATTTTGGAAAAACTGCCGGTATATTCGGTACAATGAATAATGAACATTATGACGACTATTTAACATCACAAGATCAAATCGTATCCGATTACGAAGAATTCACAAATAGCTGGCAACTTCCTGGGTGTCTAAGTAAACCACCAATAAATCAATATAAAACACAAATACAGCAAATGCCACTTGAACTACTGCAAACATGTGATGCATTCTTTAAAAATCGTGGATCATATCTAGCCACATGTTTCGCCACCATAAATCCAACTGAATTTTATGATGCGTGTTTAGATCTGGGTATAAACTCAATAGCTAATGTTTTGTCAGATAAACATCCTAGTCTACTAGGTGCGTGCACCACAGCTTTGGCATACATTGATGTGTGTAATGAAGCAAAAATACCCCTCCGTATTCCGGATAAATGTGTTCACTGCCAATTAATAAATGGTTCTTATATACCAGAAGGAAAATTTGTCGCGTTCGACGATGATGCTCTAATACAATCAACTGATGTGGTCTATATTATTGAGGCCAAGCCTTGTAATGAAAAGTTTGCAACCAAGAAAAGTTTGCTTTCTGTAGCGAGTGCTCTTCATATTGAATTGAATGCAGCTAATTTAACTAATAATCGATTCGCGGTTGTTGCATTTGGAGGTAAACCACCATTTGATGAACCTCGAAGTATTGTATATAATAGCCAAGTATTCACGGACGATTATCGAAATTTACAATACTATTTTGATCACATTCAAACTGGAAATGGAAAGAACAACGACATTTTCCATGCAATTACAGAGGCGGCAAAACTTATTTTCCGGCCAGGGATCTCTAAAACATTCATTCTAGTGCCCTGCTCGCAATGTTTGGACGACGAAATGAAATTAGATTATTCATCACTGTTACAGTTATTACTAGAGAACGGCATCAATTTACATATTCTAATGAACGATGATTTTGCGTACGACAAGGCCCGACTTACCAAGAAATTCTTTGGAATAGATCGTAAATTAGCGTTTAGTAAACACGATATAAAAGATCTAAAAGGTGATCCGGAAATCCGAAAGCAAATCCGACTACCAAAACAGTCGCTAGGTGTTTGCTCACCGCTCGCACTTGAAACAAATGGATCTGTATTTACGGCGAGTAAACTAAGGCCCGATAAGAAAAATCAATATAAGAAAACCAGTTTAGTATTTAGTAAGCGTGTTGCGTTATCCGCCCGACCACAATGTCAACAATGCGAGTGCACGGGACATAATACCGGCGTCGCATTTATATCATGTTTACCATGTGAATATCCAAATGCAGAGACCGTAGGTAGTTTAGAATTTGATATAACTAGTTCGGACGAACTAGAATGGGGATGGGATGATTCGGCTGAGCTTGAAATGTAATTTAATTCTTTAAATATAGGTAAGATTGATGTAAGAGAAATGTACTTTAAACAATAATAAATATAAAAATAATTATTAGAATGAAAAAAAAAACGATTTTGTTATTTCTCTAATCTGCGAACTTAATGTGTATGTAAACAGTAAAACCTTATTAATAGCGGGTAAAGAGGCTCATAATTTCCAAAAAGAGATATTTATATTAACAGGTATAATGCCCCTATGGGTCCCACCTCGTTGTACAAAACCAAATATAACTGAATTTATATGGAGTCATTTAGTAAGGTAAGTAACCATAATAGCAGAAGAAGGGAGATGTGGTGTAACAAATCAGAATCATCTAAACGTATTGACGGTGAGTTCTAGGTTCTCCTGCTCTTGCGCAAAGAATTTTTAATGGTTACACCCATTACCCCCAATGGTATGCAAAGATCAGATGAGCCTTAAAATGTCAGCCAGAACTACAAACAGTATACGATTCTGTTGCGTATGCAAAATTATAACTCGCTCGATGTCACTTACATAATAAAGACATTTTGTCTTGTCTGACTGGACATCCAAACAAGAAGACTTTTGTTACATAAAAAAAGAGCCGAACAGAACAACGTTCATTTAGGGGACGGTAACTGTACATGAAAATGGAAGATTATACTTTGTATTGCAGGTACAAATAAGTTTTAAGTTGTTTTTTCGACCAGAACAAGTGGTAGTCGGAAGGGGTATTGTCTGGGGAATACTGCGGGTAGGGTTGGAGATCCCATTGAAACGACTCCAAAGTTTACCTGACGACTCTTGCAACATGTGGCCGAGTGTTGTCGTGCTGAAAGTTCACGTTGTCATGTCTTTTGGCTCGGCTTAATTGCATCTATCGATGTTGGTAACGTTCTCCAGTAATGGTTTCGTTCGGTCGTGCATGACCGGGCTTACCTCACGAATTTACGCGCTTTGGGTTGTCGTAGTGTCGATTCACTTTTCAGCGCCCGCCACGATTTGATACAAAAAAACCCTTCCGATTTTTATATGGAGCATTTGAGTTCATACGGAACCCAATTTAATTGTTTTTGCACTATACCCATGATCTTGAGACGGGTTTAAATCGCTCGCGCGTTGAGTCACTTCACGCCTTCAACTTAGCGTCTTCAAACTTTACTGATCTTCCTTTGCGTTCTTTGTCACTGGTGTCAAAATCGAAACCTCTAAAATGGCGGAACCAGTACTCACATGTTTTTATTTGTGGAGCATGTTCCCCATATGCTTCATACGCAATCGATGTCCATCAGCTGTAATTTTATTCAAATTAAAACAAAAAAGCAGCACTTCCCGCAAATTGTGTTTTGTTGGCAAAAAGGTTGACATGACTATAGCACATAAATGTGTTTACACTTTAGCGAAATGATCTATTCTGATTTTTAGAGGGAAATGACGACGCTTTAACATGAATAGTTATTTTTTGTAAATCCTTCGGAAGTTATTGTAACCGCAATAAAAACGTTTGGTCACCTTAATATATGGGAAACAATGTTGATTAAACATCTGAATATTTTTTTTAGTATTAAACCTTGAGCCTAGAAATGCTTTAAAATCACAAAAACGAACGAAAAATTATAATTTGTTTGCCTATAAGTGGCCTGTCCGGTAAATTTAATAAAAATTCTAATAATCGTCATAATACCTGCCACAACATGGCTGATTCCAGGAATCTCGGAGATGTTACCAAGTGTAGGCATATAACTTATAATAGTGAACCGTGCTATTTAAATCAGTTGAATGCAGAAAAATAAAAAGAATTTTTAAACCGGTTGCAGGTATTTTGACGAATAGTAGAATTTTTATTAAATTTACTGGTTTACAAATTATCATGAAGCAACCTCCTAACCTTTTAATTTTTATGTGGTGTAACGGCTACCTGGTAGGGGTTGGTGGAGAAACGTAAATAACGAGCGGTAGCGCGGGTTTGATCCTGCACTCGCAAGTTTGATTCGTGCAATCGCATGAACCGGCGTCGGATTCTCCTTTTAATTTTCCCTTCCTCGTTCTCCTACCTGGTCTCGATTTTAAAATTCCATTCCCACCTGAAAGACTCGTCTGTCGACAAATAAATAAAGTCGCAATTGTACCAAATTGTTGTTGTTGGAGATTGCGATTGCATGGATGCAATTTTGTTTATAGTCCAGCCATAAAACAATAAAATTGTAAATTTTTTATTCTTTTAATTCCATGATCATAAAATCAAATGAGCGCACACCATAAATGCAGACGTTGTGCAGCATGCATTCAGGCGAGAAAAATAGTTGAAATGACAAAAGCTTTCAGCGATCATCAAAGGGGGGTAAGATGACGTTGAGAAGGTGTTTCGCAAATGGAAGATGTAGTTTTCGGACATGGGTGAACAGCAGGAGGACAACACGGAAACATGAAATTTTGGGGGTGGAAATATAGACGGAAAAGAAGAGGTGACGAGAGTACAGTCAAAATTTGACCGCCAAGTCGGGCGGATCGCAATAAACAAAAATTAATATATTTGAAACATGGAATGACAACGCCATTATTTTTTGTTGCATTCCATAAGTATAAATTTAAGAGTTTTAAAGTCGATCGAGTGATCGTTGAGTTGGTTAAATAATAAAATAATCAAATAATAAAGCAAAATTTGTTGGTGTTAACTCGTGCCGTTTCCATTAAACCGAGTTAAGTTGACAGTTATGTTAATATTTATTTCGATAGTTTACTCATTTTCAAGGTTAATGTTAAAATATTTTTATTCAAAATCTGTATTTTGATAGTTTACAATTCATTTTAAAATACACGTAAAAAACGTTGACAGATAGAACCTAACCCAACCGTACTAGTATCGTTGAATCTGTTAAAACAGATTTAACGAAACTCAACCTTAATTGCGTTTCCATGCACGTACACCTGAGTTAAACCTCTACCTGTCAGGAAGAAGAACTTAACAAAAAAAAAATAAGAATTTTAACTAACACTTTTATTCCCTTAGACGTATCACTTCATGCGATGTGACTATGGATCTTCCTGGTTACTAGATTTTAAAATCAAAATTTACTAAATAATTTTGTGCAAAACTCTCAATGAAATTTTTTTAAATCTTAGTTGGCTTCATTAGTTTCAATTTTTTTTTCATTTATTTGTCACGTGAAAATTTCAAGTGATAGAAATTGTGATTTGGAGTGATAGCAGTCGCAAGGAAATATTTATAAAGCAGCATTCTAAGATTTAAAAAACAGCCAATATGACTTTTATTGAACAAATATTTGGTAAGTTTCGATTTAATGATCTAGTAACCAGGAAGATGAGTAGTCACGTCACTTGAAGTGATGCGACTAAGAGAATAGGGGTGTAAGTCAATTTTTTTTTTTTGACATTCCAGCCATTCAAAGATAAAAATTCTTAAATGACAGCTGAACAGCTGTTTTTATTGTGAAATGTCTTTTAGAGAAATTTCATGTTTGTTCATAAACTTATCTATTTTTGTATATTATATGTTTCATATTTGAAAATGTACATATACACGAAATGCTTTTACATGACACTGGAAAAAGGAAATAAACTAAACAAAATTATTATAGTAGTAAAATAGCGTTTACATTACGACTATAATATCATACCATTAACAAATTAATTTTTAATAAAATTCACTAAAACACTATTTTTACTTTATCATACATTATTAAAACTAATAACAGAATCTGAAAAAATATAAAACTAATTTTATGTAATAAATAAAATAGTAAACAAAAAAATGTACGCAAAATAAATATGGCTTCCTACCTCATCAAAAATGTATCTTCTCCTGCTGTATATAAAACACGACAACAAATCGTATTTTTATAAGTTTTTCTTATTTTCGAGCGAGAAATACTGCGCACTATTTTTTTGATAAGCGACAGCTAAAATTTAACGAAGGTTTCGTTGGGTTTCTTACATGCAAATTAAGTTTGACTGGGTGATAACATTGAAATGCCATTTATCGCAATTTTTTTTTTTATTAAGTTAAGTTTTTATTCCTGACTGGCTCCACTTTAAACCTAGGTTAACTTTGTCATTTAAACATGGTAAATGTAAAATCGCCCAGTTGAATCAAACTAAACCATTTCTCAAACGATCCTGCTGAAAGTGAATAAGCAGAATAGATACTTAATCCTAAGTTGATTTATGAGTAACGTTCTGGAATATAGCTGTTTGGGATGAAACTATAGGCTATTTATCTTAATCGATCAAGATAAAATTTGATGTGTATGGTGGAAGTAGGATTTGAAAATCATTTCCGGAAGAAGTCCTTGAATATGGTCAAATGGGGTTTATTTAACCGAATATGAACTACTGGGCTTCCAGTAAACATATGACACGATCAATCGAGAGGGTTTGTAGTTTACTCTAGGATATCTACAGAACCGTAAGATTTGGTACAAACCATGCAGAATGGCCTCTTTGAGTCACAGTACTGTGATGAAGTTGAGACCACGCTATCGAGAATTTTGTTACCAGAAGCTCCTCTTTGTCTAGTACTCTTCAATGTCAATGATAGTTTTATGCAGCCCAACCAGCCGCTTGCTTAAGCAGATACGATCTGATTGATTGAGGCTAGTAGCCATTAACGAGGTGAAAAGTTTCGATGTCGAGTGAACCCGAGTAACTTTTAGAAATTTTCACTAGTCGATTATCGGGCATTTTGACCGATAGCTCTTGTAACATCAATTTTCATTACCAATGTTCGTGATGCTGATATATGGAGGAATCAATAATGATGAAGGCCATACCCTTGGATATAAAAATTAATTTAAAATTGTATATAAAAACCAAAACAAAGAATCTTCACGAAAAGACCTATGATAATTTCGTCAGTTTCAGCGATGAAGATGTGGTCGATGATAACGGACACTTATTTTGTGAAATCAGTTCCGTTACAATAATTAAGCGCCCTAATATTAAGAATTAAATAAAATGAGGAAAACCTTAAAATTTTTGGTTTCCGTGTTTTTGGTGCACTTATTTCACGTAACAATATTGTAGAAAAAACAACTTTTTACAATACAAATATTTTATTTTTAAAAATTATTTTCATTATTTTCATTAATTTTTATTTTTAGTATAAGTATTCTACGTCGTCCTTATAGTGAAATTATAATTTGTTATATATTAAACATCGATTTCGATATTTCGTCACACAAATTTTCGTCAAATGTTCTCTTGCAAAATTAAATCGTAAATTTTATTTTTATTCGTGTTTATTTTACTGGGGTTGGGCTCGATTCCCCGAATTTAAAAATCCCGAAATCAAAATCCCGACTTTCAAAATCCCGATTTTCATAATCCCGATTTTCAAAATCCTGATTTTCAAAATCCCGATTTTCAAAATCTCGATTTTCAAAAGCCCGATTTAAAAAAAAAAATATATGAATTCGCGGACGAAAAAAACCAATATTTTGTTAATGCAACATTTTGAAATGCAATAATTGTAGAGGCTAACGGCTTTGATAACTCTCACCCCCCCCCCCCCAACTCCGAGGGGCTTTAGAAATGAACTTCGGAGCGGATTATATAGAATCTATTAATAATTACACGGATTTCATCAAAAACCCAAACGTTCTTTTCAGAACGACCAAAAATATATTTTAATAAAAGAACATATTTATACAAATCCAATTAGTAAATTAAATTTTACAATTATTGGTTGTGGAAAAGCCTAGTTCAATTGAGCAGGCCCAATTCTTACTAAAAATGAAGATAAAAAAACAAAATTTAATATTTAATATTTTTTAAAAAATCCCGAATTTTGTCGGGATTTTTAAAATTTCAGGAAAGTCGGGATTTTGAAAATCGGTATTTTGAAAATCAGGATTTTGAAAGTCGGGATTTGAAAAGTCGGGATTTTAAAAGTCGGGATTTTGGGAGTCGGGATTGATAAATTCGGGATTTTGAAAATTGGGATTTTTTTTTGTCGGGATTTTATAATTCGGGATTTTGTGATTCGGGATTTTGAGCCGATCCCATTTTACTGTTTAGCATGTGAATATTGTCTTTGTTTGGTACCGAGTTAGTGTCAAAGTAGAACAAAAATCTTAACCCTCATGTGAATGAAGAAAAAATATTTTAATTTGAGTGATTAACTTATTTTTTCCACGTTCGTCCAAGTTGTAACATTTCACATTTTTAAGTATGATCGTAATCTATACCAATTGAATTAGAAGTTCTGATCAAATTTAAAGTTTATATTGGGAGTAAAACATACAAAAATAGACGCCTAAAAGTGCAAAAGGTACCTGGTACCCACGTCACTCACATTAGGGTTAAAATGGTATTCTTGAAATTGGATTCCGAACATTTTCGCAACGGAAAGTTACTAAAATTTTCGTAATGGTTTTTTCGTTCCTTATTTTATTTTCGTAATAAATTTTTTTTTTTTATATTCGTATAGTTAACACGCAATAATTTCACACAGTTTGATGTGCCAAATTATTTATTTAGACTTGTGATAAATATATTTTAGTACAAAACATTGTTAAAATACCGGAGACCCACGAATTATCATAGTCTATGGGCGATAAGTGATAATTTAATCGGATGGAAATTATCGAATGTAGATATTTGTTTAGGGCATTGGTTATGATTAGAAGCTGTTTAATAAGTCATTTCTTTTACTTAAAGTTAAATATTCAACAATATCATTGTATTTTGATTTTTAAATAATTCAAAACAAAGTTAAAATTAAGTAAATATAACTGGATATATATATATATATATATATATATATATATATATATATATATATATATATATATATATATATATATATATATATATATATATATATATATATATATATATATATATATATATATATATATATATATATATATATATATGTGTTGCCACCCGTCCTCGTTTTGCGAGGATTGTCCTCGTTTCACTATTTTGTCCTCGTGTCCTCGTCGACACTGAAAAATCCTCGTTCAAAAAATTTTATTGAAAGAGAAGTTTTCTCCAATTATTACAAAATTTAAATATATAAAGTTCAATCAGTAAGTCGTATTATATGAATATATTTGATTTTGAGAGAACCATTATAAACTCATTACTTTTAGGGAAAAAATGTCATCGAACGCTAACCAACCTGATATAAAAAAAATTAAACGGGCCACCAACTTTAACGATTCTTGGCTACAATTAAAGGATTGGTTAAGAAAACTCTCAAGTGAAAAAGGATATTGCAATTTATGTAGTGTTGAAATATTAGTTTCTAATAAGGGGATTCGAGCCTTAGAAGATCATGAAAGAACAAAAACCCACCAGGTAAAATTAACAGCTGCCGGTTGTAGTTCCGCAATCACTTTTTTTTTAAAATAAAGGATACAATCGAAGATGATCTTACTACAGCAGCAGAACTTGCTCATATTTACCATTGTATTAAACAGCACCAATCATATAATTCGCTAGATTGCAATCTAAAATTAATTAAAGCTACTCATTTTGATTCTAAAATTGGAAATAAAATAAGTTGCGGTCGAACCAAAGCTAAGGCAATTGTAACAGAAGTGTTAGCCCCAAAAGCATTGGAAGACGTTATTAGTAACATTGTTTCTTCTAATAAAATTTGTTACTCATTACAAGTGGATTCTACGAATCACAAAAATAGAAATTTTTTTCCTATTGTATTACAATATTACACCATCGAGAACGGAATCGAAGATAAACTGGTAGACTTTTTTGAAAACGCTGATGAAACCGCAAGTGGTATGTTTAGTGCAATACAAAACTCCTTCAATTCGTTGGGTTTGCCTCTAGAAAAAATTACAGCTTTCAGCGCGGACAATACAAATTCGAATTTTGGAAACAAAAATTCGCTTTATCAAAAGTTAAAATCACTGAATCCATATATCTTAAAAGCAAACTGTTATTGCCATATTGTTCGCAATTATTTGAAGCATTGTTTAAATACACTGTCGTTTGATTTTGATAATTTTATTCAAAAAAATTTTCATTTTTTTACGAAATCAGCAAAACGACGAGAAAATCTAATCGCATTTCATAATTATTGCGATCTCGAATTTAGAGAGCTGCTCAAACACTGTCCGACTAGATGGGTTTCCTTGCTTCCAGCAGTAAGTCGGATTCTAGAATCGTGGCCGGCCTTAAAACTGTACTTCGAAGATCTCGCAGTGAAAAATGAATTGCCAAAATTATACTACACTATTTTAAATATTAAAAATAATAAAATAGACGATTCACTAGTGATTGGGTTGCCAACCCAATTGTTGATTCAAGCTTAATTTTTGTATTCCGTGTTTATCACTTCTCTGAGCACAAAATGTTTGTTTGGATAAAATTTCGAAAATATCCACCAACTAACCGCAGGTCACAACACAACACTATGAAAATACGCTACTCCTTTTAACGTTATAATTTATTATATTTATCAACTGCGGCTTGTTACCAATTTTCTGCTCGTTACATGATGACAGGTGCATTTATATATTAACGAAATTACCCCCACCATATTCTTAAGTACTATGTACATATAATACATATACATATACATATTAAAGTGTTAAACATAAACAATAATACTTAATTCTATCCTCCACTAGATGGCAAAGTGTACAGCAAATTACCAAATTTAATTTTATAACAGTGGAGGCTTATTATAATCTTAGACACTAATTAATCGACATTATTGGTATGTGTCCATGGTTCATGGCATGCAATGTAGGCTAATTATCATAAAAAAATGGTAATTTTAAGAATTAATATTAAATTCATATTTCTAAGCTATGTACAGTGGACTGTATAATTAATTTTGTTTCTTAAATTTAGTATAGGTAAGTATTACCATGACACAGCGGCCAATAAATTTGAATAGCTATCCGAACATTCTCCCCAGCATTGAGCAAACATGCTCAATTAGTTGGTAGCGGCACGATTTTGTGAATTGGGCGGCTGATACTTGCTGAATTTGCCGTGCGCAGAGTGACAACCCGGACCAAACCGTCATTTCCAGGATGAATCTCAATAATTTTTGCTTTTGGCCATACCCTTGCTGGTAAGGTGTCATCTTTAATTAATACAATGTCATTAATTTTCAGGTTGCATGTTTGATGCTGCCACTTGTAGCGTTGCTGTAATGTGTGCAAATAATCTCGTGAAAAACGCTTCCAAAAATCATTCACCAGCTTAGTTGTGTGTTCCCAGCGGTTGAGTCTGTTGATCGGTACTTCTTCAAACGTTGGTTCTGGCAATGATGTGAGGGGGGCTATAACTAAAAAATGACCTGGAGTTAATACGTCAATGTTTGTTGGATCATCAGATTTCAGTTGACACAATGGCCGAGAATTAAGTACAGCCTCAATTTGACAGGTTAACGTTGTCATTTCTTCGAATGTAAGATTTGAAGTGCCAATAACCTTGATGAGATGAGACTTCATGGACTTGACCCCGGCTTCCCAGAGTCCCCCAAAATGCGGTGCTGCCGGAGGAATGAACTTCCAAGAAACATTATTGATAAGGAGGTAATCTGAAATGATAGTGTGATTATTTTGTTTCCAAATATCTTTATAAAATTTATTTATCCGATTCGCTGCTCCGACAAAATTCGTTCCGTTGTCAGAATTGATTTCAAATGGTACACCTCTCCTGCCAATAAACCTCTTGAGAGCCGCCAAAAACGCATCCGTGCTCAAGTCGGATACGACCTCCAAGTGGATCGCCTTCGTTACCATACACACGAAAACTGCTATGTAGCCCTTCGTTAATTTTGCACCTCTGCCCTTCTTTGATGCAATGGAAACTGGTCCTGCGTAGTCAACACCCACTCGACTGAATGGACGTGATATAGTTACTCTCGACTTCGGAAAACTGCCCATAAATTGCGAAGACGTAGCTGCTCGATACCGCACACAAACCTGACATTTGTGTACAATGGCTCTTATCATACTCCTTGCATTCACGATCCAATACTTTTGCTTAATGAGAGATGATAATAGGGATGGTCCAGGATGGAGATATTTTTGATGGTACAATGTAACTATGCCTTTGGTTACGATGTGAGAATTGGATAGGATAATAGGATGTTTCGTGCTATAGGAACAAGTTGAGTTTTGAATTCTCCCTCCCACTCGAAGAATGCCATCACTGTCTATAAATGGAGCAAGTGAGGACAATTGTGATTTGCTTTTAATTTCCTTTACTTTAATTAAGGTTTCAAGTTCTTGCGCAAAATCTTGGCGTTGACACCAACGAATACAAACTCGTTCTGCTGCTTGAAGTTCCTCGACCGTAAGTGTTTGATTCAAGAATCGTTGGTTTCTAGTCAATGACGGGCGTCTGCAGTAGGCAATTACACGAAAAATTTTTCTTATAGAAGAAATTCGCTGGAACAAATTGTTCAAGATGTTATCCGATGATATTACAATTGAGCATTGTATCCATTTTTTGCGTTCCTCTCCTAAAACTCTGTCGTCTGATGCTATTGGAATAATGTGTTGCCAGGTTGATTCATCTTCTCGAAGCCACTTAGGTCCACTCCACCATAATTCTAAGCCCTTCAGTTGTTTCGGAAAAATTCCACGACTTGCAGGATCTGCCGGGTTTTCTGCTGACTTGACATATCCCCATTTGTTTGGTGGCAAAGTTTCAATGATTTCGCTAGTTCTATTAGCCACAAAGGTTTTCCAACGACGAGGTTGATCTGCTATCCAAGCCAAAACTATTTTAGAATCCGTCCAAGCATATTCTTTGATTTCGGCGTTTACGAATTCTTCTTTGGTTTTACGTAACAGTTTAGTAAGAAGATGTGCTGCACATAATTCCAACCGAGGAATAGTAATTTGACGTAATGGCGCTACCTTGGTTTTCGACGCGATTAAATTGGTGTGAATACTTCCATCTTTACCTTGAATACGTGAATATATAACAGCTGCAAATGCTGACTCGCTTGCATCGCAGAATCCGTGGAGTTGTATTATCTCGCCCTTCCATCCAATGTATCGTCTGATTGGAATTTCCTTTATTTGATCAAATTCGCTGCGTAATTGTTTCCATTTTGACAAAATATCAGGTGGTAAATCATCATCCCAGTCCAATTTGCGTAACCAAAGCTTCTGAAATAATATTTTGATCATAATTATGGACGGTGCAAGCCAACCCAGCGGATCGAATATTTTTGACGATTCTGAAAGTAGTGATCTTTTTGTATACTTAATGTTATCATTCAGCGTTACATTAAATTGAAAAATATCTAATTTTGGAACCCAGGTCAAACCAAGGACTTTTATTACTTGGTGGTTCTGGTCGAGGTTGATTGGATTTCCCGACTCATTTTGATTGTCACCGCATAATGCAGGTACATTTGAGGCCCATTTGCGTAATGGAAATCCACCAGAAATTAGTATTTTGCTTAATGTTTCCTTCAGCACAACAGCTTCACTTATGTCGTTTGAGCCGGTTAACAAATCGTCAACATAAAAATCTTTTCGAATGATTTCAGCTACTACTGGATTAAGAAGTGCGTTGTCTGTTGCCAGTTGAAACAGCGTTCGGATTGCAAGGGACGGTGCGGCTGATGTTCCGTAAGTCACCGTTTTCAAGCGAAAATGTGATATCGGATGCTCAGGTGATTCTCGCCAAACTATCCGCTGAAACTCTGTATCTTCATTTCGAACCATGACTTGGCGGTACATCTTTTCTACGTCTGCACATAATGCAATTGGATGAGTACGGAAGCGCAAAAGAATTGACCAGAGAGACCGCTGAATGGTCGGGCCGACCAATAATGTGTCATTTAAAGAAGTGCCCGTTGACGTCTTAACTGAACCATCGAATACCACTCGTAATTTTGTAGTATTGTTTGACGATTTTAAGACCGCATGATGCGGCAGGTAACAATGGTTCGTGTCTTCGAGTAAATGTTCTTCATCAATTTTTTCCATGTGATTTAATTTAAGGTACTCATTCATGAATTCTACGTAGAGTGATTTGTATGCGGAGTCCCTTTGCATTCGTCTTTCTACGGATTTCAATCGTAGAATTGCCAGAAATGTTGATTGTCCAAGCGTAGGGGATGCTGGTTTGAACGGTAGTGACACGTGATATCTGCCATCCTCTCCTCTAGTAACTGTTTGTTTATAGTATTCCTCCGCTTCTCCTTCTTCCTTGGTTAATAAATTTGAGTCATCTTTTAGGTCCTCCATTTCGAAAAACTTCTTCAAAGTTAAATTTATATTCTCCTCATCTAAATTTATATTAAAGTTACACAAATTATTTGATTTATTAATATTAGAACAGTTTCCCGATAAAATCCATCCAAATGCAGTATTCTGCGCAATAGGACCTCCGTTCTTTCCCTTTAATTGGCCATTTTCTAGTACTTCAAAAAATTTATCTGATCCAACTACAATGTCGATTTCGTTTTGGTTTTGACATTCTGGATCAGCTAATTGAATATTTTTCAAATACTCGTAATTATTCGCGTTGAATCTAGTCGGTGGTAACGTAGTTAACTTTTTCATTATGAAGGCATTAATTTGAAACCTTTTATGTGAATGATATCGCGATTTTAAGACCAATGCTGCTATTCCCCTAGTATACTGGTTATTAGTAGCTATTCCAGATACTTTGTATTTTGCATTAGTTCGTCGTAGTCCTAATTTCTGAACACAGGCTTCCGAGATGAATGAAGCCTGTGACCCCGAATCTAATAGAATTCTGCAACACAGAAACCTTCCTGTAATATCTTGCACATCAACTAACGCAGTTGGCAGAATGACAGAAAAACATTTCGAATTGGACGCCACATGTAATTGAACTGTTGTTTGGTCTTCTGGATTAATAGTGGTTTCGGTATCATTAGTTGAATGAAGATTACTTATGTTTACTGACTTAGTATGGTTTGTGCTTGTCGTATTGCGTAGTTGCGAAGGTTGTGTATCCATGCCTTCACTTGAATTGATGTGGAGCAATGTGTGATGTCGTTTTCCACATTGTCGACATCCAAATCTTGATAAACATGATGTAACCCGATGGTTACACGACAAACAGTTGTAACAAATATTGTTGGTTTGGACAAAATGTCTTTTTTCTGTAGATTCAAGACCCTTAAATTGATCGCAAGCAGACATGAAATGATCCTTAGAACAGTAGGTACACGAAACCGTGTTGGATGAAACCAAATTTGATTGAGTTACCCGTTGATTAAATACGTTACGTTTGTGACCTTGACAACTCTGTAGGGGTTCCGCTAACATTTCGATTTCATCACATTCTTTATCCAAAAACTTCATAAAGTCATCCAGCGAAGGAAAATCTTTATCGGATGCCACCTTTGACCATGCTTGCCTTGTTTCTTTATCCGCCCTTTCTAACAACCAAAAAATAAGCCATGGATCTCTTTGGTTTGCTTTACTTCCCAATGCTTCTAAACCTCTCAGAACCTCATCTGCAGTATTATATAATGATTGCCGCAAAGAAGATCTCTTTAGTACTGGTTGAATCGCAAAAAATTTGTTGAGTAGAGTTGTTATAACGCATCTGGTTTTGTCGTAGCGTGCCAATATTTTGTTCCATGCGCCTTCGTAATTTGCATCTGTGACTAGAATATGCCGTATTAAAGTAGCTGCTTCTCCTCGTAAAAGGCCGCGTAGATGTTGAAATTTATGCACGTTAGATAGGGAATCTTTGTTATGTACCGTTGATATGAAAATATCCTTAAAGGCAGGAAATTCCGAATAATCCCCCGAAAAGTATGGAATATTTAATCTAGGTAATCGGACTTCAGCGAATGATGTGTTTGGAACATGAAAGCTATCTGATAAATTGTTTAAATATTCACGTTGCTGTTCCGCAAACTGTATCATCGACGCGTTGAATTGCTGATGCAAATTATGAAATACCGTATTTCGAGATTGTGCGGCATCTCTGAATTTCGATTTTAGTGAAAAATATCGGCTTTCTACAGCTTCTAATTCAGATGGTTCCCCAACTGTAACCAACTTTAAATCTTCTTCTTTAAAGTCTATAAATGCCTTTTCTAATGCCTCTAAGCGTATATTTATATCTTCCATCGTATGAGCAGGTGTTAAATCAGTTTGAAATTTTTCTAAACGGGTTATTGCCGCTTTTGCAATACCTCGGCGTGTTTTTGCATCCCGTTTTATATCTTCTGCCATTTCACTAAAATACGTCACTTTATGTATACTAATAACCCCCGGTTTAAATGAACACTTAACTGTTTGGATGTGTATAAATATAGATCACTAACACTTATATTCCGCGAAATATTCAACTTTGCATGACGCAAATAATTTTCCAATTCCAAAAAATTTGATACTCCACAAGATAGACGAATTGTCTACCAAATTCGCAACAAATTAAAGCGTACGAAAATATCTACTCACAATTTTGTAGTCGATGAATCCAACAATGCTTGAAACGAATTTTGAAGCCAAATGTTTGTGATATCCTTGCGAGTTTTACAGTAATCCTGATGTATACCGTTTCGTTTTGGCCAATATCCGGCTCGAAGGACCAATGATTGGGTTGCCAACCCAATTGTTGATTCAAGCTTAATTTTTGTATTCCGTGTTTATCACTTCTCTGAGCACAAAATGTTTGTTTGGATAAAATTTCGAAAATATCCACCAACTAACCGCAGGTCACAACACAACACTATGAAAATACGCTACTCCTTTTAACGTTATAATTTATTATATTTATCAACTGCGGCTTGTTACCAATTTTCTGCTCGTTACATGATGACAGGTGCATTTATATATTAACGAAATTACCCCCACCATATTCTTAAGTACTATGTACATATAATACATATACATATACATATTAAAGTGTTAAACATAAACAATAATACTTAATTCTATCCTCCACTAGATGGCAAAGTGTACAGCAAATTACCAAATTTAATTTTATAACAGTGGAGGCTTATTATAATCTTAGACACTAATTAATCGACATTATTGGTATGTGTCCATGGTTCATGGCATGCAATGTAGGCTAATTATCATAAAAAAATGGTAATTTTAAGAATTAATATTAAATTCATATTTCTAAGCTATGTACAGTGGACTGTATAATTAATTTTGTTTCTTAAATTTAGTATAGGTAAGTATTACCATGACACAGCGGCCAATAAATTTGAATAGCTATCCGAACAACTAGAAATATATATGTATTTTATACAGCACATAACTAATATTTTTAAAGAAGCCACAAAAAATTAGAAGCGGAAACCACAACGATCCTGAATTTTTTCGAAATTTTGTCAAATTTTTTATTGCTATTAGAAGAAAGAAAAACTAAAAAATTCTATGGCTACGAAGTTCGATTACGTTTCAATAAAATAAATTACGTTAAATTAAAAGAAACACTTGAAGCAGAATTTAACGATTTTATAAATGTAGGCCTAAATTACGTTAAAGAGAAAATAGAATTAAATATATCAATGGATCTGATAAAAAAGTTGAACGTTTTCGACTTAAATAAACAATTTCCTTCATTTGATTGTGCCATCGAATTAATTGAAACGCTGCATTTACAAACCATTGTTGGTATTGATATCAATCTATTGTTTGACGAAGTTAGTTCAGCAACACAAATTTTTGATATTTTAAGGTTATCTTATGATTATATTATCTGATTTTAAAAAGCTTAATTGCGTCGATAAATGGTCCAATCTGTTCAAAACTAGATCTTTCCCAAACTTATTTAATTTTATTTCATATTTTTTAAGCATACCGAGTAGTTCCGCTTATACAGAACGAGAATTTAGCGTTATGAACATTAAATGGCGTGATGAGAGAAATGCAGCGCTTCCAGATCTGATCAAATCAGAATTAATAATTTATTTTAATAACAGACTTTCTTGCAACGAGTTTTATAATAAAGTTAAAAAGGATAAGGCTGTATTAAAATGCGCAAAATCAAACGAAAAATATATTTTTAAAACCAAAAATTAAGTTATGCAAATTTAGAGAAGGTAAATCTATATGTAAATTAAACTGAAATTATTTGTTTTTGTTTGAAATTTAATATTTTTTTTGTTATTTTGAAATAAACTTTATATTTGATAAAAAATTATTTTATTTAGGTTTACAATTGTTTATGTCCTCGTAAGACACACGGGTGATTTTTTAAGAGCTTGAGAACTTTTTTTTAAAAAAAAACGCATAAAATTTGCAAAATCTCATCGGTTCTTTATTTGAAACGTTAGATTGGTCCATGACATTTACTTTTTGAAGATAATTTCATTTAAATGTTGACCGCGGCTGCGTCTTAGGTGGTCCATTCGGAAAGTCCAATTTTGGGCAACTTTTTCGAGCATTTCGGCCGGAATAGCCCGAATTTCTTCGGAAATGTTGTCTTCCAAAACTGGAATAGTTGCTGGCTTATTTCTGTAGACTTTAGACTTGACGTAGCCCCACAAAAAATAGTCTAAAGGCGTCAAATCGCATGATCTTGGTGGCCAACTTACCGGGCCATTTCTTGAGATGAATTGTTCTCCGAAGTTTTCCCTCAAAATGGCCATAGAATCGCAAGCTGTGTGGCATGTAGCGCCATCTTGTTGAAACCACATGTCAACTAAGTTCAGTTCTTCCATTTTTGGCAACAAAAAGTTTGTTAGCATCGAACGATAGCGATCGCCATTCACCGTAACGTTGCGTCCAACAGCATCTTTGAAAAAATACGGTCCAATGATTCCACCAGCGTACAAACCACACCAAACAGTGCATTTTTCGGGATGCATGGGCAGTTCTTGAACGGCTTCTGGTTGCTCTTCACTCCAAATGCGGCAATTTTGCTTATTTACGTAGCCATTCAACCAGAAATGAGCCTCATCGCTGAACAAAATTTGTCGATAAAAAAGCGGATTTTCTGCCAACTTTTCTAGGGCCCATTCACTGAAAATTCGACGTTGTGGCAGATCGTTCGGCTTCAGTTCTTGCAGGAGCTGTATTTTATACGGTTTTACACCAAGATCTTTGCGTAAAATCTTCCATGTCGTCGAATAACACAAACCCAATTGCTGCGAACGGCGACGAATCGACATTTCACGGTCTTCAGCAACACTCTCAGAAACAGACGCAATATTCTCTTCTGTACGCACTGTACGCATTCGTGTGGTTGGTTTAATGTCCAATAAAGTAAACTGAGTGCGAAACTTGGTCACAATCGCATTAATTGTTTGCTCACTTGGTCGATTATGTAGACCATAAATCGGACGTAAATCGCGAAACACTTTTCGAACCGAACACTGATTTTTGTAATATAATTCAATTATTTGCAAGCGTTGCTCGTTAGTAAGTCTATTCATTATGAAATGTCAAAGCATACTGAGCATCTTTCTCTTTGACACCTTGTCTGAAATCCCGCGTGATCTGTCAAATACTAATGCATGAAAATCCTAACCACAAAAAAATCATATATATATATATATATATATATATATATATATATATATATATATATATATATATATATATATATATATATATATATATATATATATATATATATATATATATATATATATATATATATATATATATATATATATATATATATATATAGTTATATATATATATATATATATATATATATATATATATATATATATATATATATATATATATATATATATATATATATATATATATATATATATATATATAATATATATATATATTGTATATATATATTGTATATATATATATATATATATATATATATATATATATATAT